>CAUYUJ010014421.1:73512-203512 GCA_963575745.1 Prorocentrum cordatum
AGGAGCAACGAGCTCCTTATAAATCCTACGCGAGAGCGGCAACGTCCGCTGTGTGCCCCTGCAGGCGCGCTCAAAGTCCAGGTAGCTACCGCCGCGGCCATGCCATCGGTATCCAGCCAGTCGATGGAGACTCACTCCGAAGTGATCTGGCCAGAGCCCCAGTGGATCACTTCTCCTTGGCCCACGACTGCGTCTCGAAAGCAGCCTTGATATTCTTCATCCACGATGTCATGTAGTTGACAGCCGTCTTAACCTCCTCCTCCCTGACGTCTGGGACGACCTCCTCGTCCTCCAGGCACTTGTTGCAATGCTCCACAACATCATTCAGAAACTTCTGCCTTTTGGTGGCCTCCTCAGTGTACGTCGTCGGCGCCTGAAATGAGAGGGGGCGACTCCCCCCTCCTCCTCCTTCTCCTCCTCCTCCTCCTCCTCTTCCTTCTCCTCCTCCTCTGCCTCCTCCTCCGCCTCCTCCTCCTCCTCCTCCGCCTCCTCCTCCCCCCCCTCCCCATCGTCAGATCCGATCTGACTCCGTCGCCTTCTTCGCGCGCTCATCGCGCAGAAGATCCCCCGTCTTCTTCAGCAATGGCTTCACCGCCAACAGCGCCTTGTTAACGGTCTGCAAGCCCTTGGTGCGCTTCTTCTGTTCCTGCCTTTTGCGGGCTGCCTCCTCTTTGGCCATCTCCCTGTCCATGGTTTTCTGAATCTTCTCAGCCTCGCGGGCCGCCTTCTTCTCTGCTGCGAGCTTCGCCTTGCGCTTGGCCGCAAGCTCCTTTGGGCTGAGGCCCGCGTCAGACCCTGAAAGCTCTTCCTCGTCATCGTGCTTGCCCTTCTTGTTCTTCTTGTCCTTCTTGCCTTTCTTGCCCTTCTTTCCCTTCTTGCTTTCTTACCCTTATTGCCCTTCTTCTTTTTCTTTTTCTTGTCGGAGCTCGAGGAGCTGGAGCTGCTGCTGCTGTCGCTGCTGCTGCTGCTGCGCTGGCGCTTCTTTGAGCCATTCTGCTTCGGCAGCTCCGCTGGAGCCTCCTCGAGCGCCGCTGCTGCTCCTGCCGCTGTTGCGCTCTGCGGCTTTTCAGCTGCCTCGGCAGCCTCCAGGAAGGCTGACGCTCTGCGCTTGCGATTGCTGCCAACTTTTCTAGCTATCTCCTGCATGATGACCTCCTTGATCCTGGCCTCCGAGATCTCGTGGATCTGAACCCGGTACGTCTTCCCGAGAACTGGATGATCCTCGATGTCAGTAGCCTGTGTTTTCTCCTCAATATATTTCGTGTTGTATCCCAGCTTCTCGTGCACAGACAAGGGCAGGAATTGCCCAGCGTGGGTCTCCGTGATGCGCTTCATGCGCACATTCATCAGCATCCCCTTCATCGCGTCGCGGCAAGCAGCAGCGGCTGACCCGCAATTCTGGTAGAAGTGATCCTTTCCTCCGTGGCGAGCTCGTCGAACTCCGCAATCGGCCACCCGCCGAAAATCCTTCGAAGTGTTTGGTCGCGTACCCTGCACGCGGCACACGCGATGACCGCGCCGCCATGGGTGATCTTACAATCCTGTGCAAGCGGATTCGTTTCCTTCTTGCACATGGAGCATTTCGGGTCGCCCTGCGAGAGCAGGGCCTCAACCTCTTCCCCCCTCTTGTCGTCGTCCGACAGCTGCTCCACTGGCACGTCCTCATCTTCAGCCTCCTCGCCCGCCTCCTCTCCAGCCTCTTCCTTTGTTGCCTCTTTGTCAGGCAGGGTGGCCCTTGTTGCCTCTTTGCCAGGCTTTGTCGCCTCCTTGGTTGCCTCGGGCTGGGGCGGACAGGGCGGGCGGGCGTCGTTCGGGGATTCTGCTGGCGCGACCTCGGGAGCGCGGGCGACGGGCGCGTCGGCGGGTTCGCCGACAGGCTCGCCTGCTGCTGGCTGAAGGCTGCCTGCGACAGCGTCCCCCGCCTTTTCGGTTGGCGCATCCTGGCTGCCTGCCGCGGTCTGGCGCTGGAAGAGCGACTGCAGCACGTTCTGAGCTGCCACTGGCGCCATGGGAGCATGGCTGTCGTCGGAGAAGCTGGGCAAGGTCGTCATCATCGCGTTGGCGATGACCTGCGCTGCGTCTGCTGCATCAGTAGCATCGCCTGAAGAGGTGCGGGGGAGGGGGGTCGGGTGCCAAGCGGTCACGCCGCTGCGCCTGGATGGAGAGATGATATGAGGGCATGAGAAAAGAAGCAGCATGATCGCCGTCATCGTCACAAGGCAGCGAAGCAACCTTTCCTTGACGCCGCTTCTTCACCACGCGCTTGGACGCCATGGCGTGCGCGGGGGAACTTCCGACGAAGGCAGTCGCCTCGGGAAGCCCTTCAAGTGGCTGCGAACGGGAAGCGTGAACGCGGGAAGCGACCGCGCCGCTGAATTTGCAGAGCAAAGCGGGTAGACCGCTGAGGAGAGGGGAGGCGGGCGAGGACGAGGAGGAGGAGGAGGAAGAGGAAATGCATGCGACAACTGCAAGGCAAAGCGGCTGGGCCCGCTGAGGAGGAGGAGAAGGAGGAGGGGGAGGAGGGAGAGGGCGAGGAGGACGAGGTGGAGGAGGGCCCAAAACATATAGATCACTGATCTGTCTGGTTTCGGCCGCTCTTCCCCCCCCCTCAGGGACCACGCAAAGCAAAGCGGCTGCGCCGCTGAGGAGAACGCGGAAGGGGGGGGGGGGAGGAGGAACTGCGCGCGGCGCCTCCTCGACGGGGGGCGCCACCCTCCGCTACGCTCATGCGGGCGCAGGCGGGGAGCACAGCTCCCGATTCGAAACGCGCGGCGCGCGGATTCACTCAGTGAAGCCGTCGCCGCTGGTTGGCGCGCCTGTCCCTCTCGCCGTCCTGGGCAGCGCGCGCCTGAGCCGCGATCGCCAGGCGCTCGTCGACGAGCTTCGTGGCCGTGTCCGCGTCGACGGTGAGTGGCGCCTCACCTCAGCATCGGTTAGCCTAACAACCCCATGTAGCCCCCCACCAGCCCACCCCCTCCCGCCGCCCCCGACATGGGGATATACACCCCGAACCCCCAGGCATTCCGCCTATATCCCCATGTCGGGGGGTAAATCCCCTAGTGGAGAAAAGGCCACCGAGATGGGGACAGGGTTCGGTTAAACGATGCTCATCACCGAAGCTCGCTCGGCAATTCCGAACGCACTGCAGGCAGCAGCGGTGCCGCCAGGGGCCGTCCTGCGCGAAGTGCCACGCGCCCATGGCGGCTGCGGGGCCGAGGGCGCCGCACGTGGCGCAGCGAGCATCCCAGGCAGCCATTGAACGAATTCTCGAATTCGGTTGGGCGAATTCAAAAAACTTGAAGCCAAAAACGGCTGCGACGAAATCGTTGTCCTGTCCTCCTCCTCCTCCTCCTCCTCCTCCTCCTCCTCCTCCTCCTCCTCCTCCTCCTCCTCCTCCTCCCCCCATGCAAAGCGGTTGGGCCGCTGAGGAGCAGGGTGGGGGGCAGGAGGGAAGCGAACGCAAAGCGGTTGGCCCGCTGAGGAGGGGGGAGGGGGGGGGGGGGAACGGGCGGGGGAGGCGACGGGGCGGTTTGGCCGCTGGAGCAGGGGGGTTGCGGGGAGAGGTGGCGGAATGAGGGAGGGTCAAACACAGACAAAATCACACAACAAATAAAGCAAACAACCACAACAACAAAATAACAACATAAACCAACATAACTCAACACAAAATCAGGAAAAAAAAGATGTTTTTTTTTGTTGTTTGCGTTGTCGGTTGTTGTCTGGCGCCCGCCCTGCAAGACAACCCAAAAACAACAAAAAACAACATGCAAACAACATAAACAACAACACACAACAAACAACAACATTGAAAAAAACAACACAGGGACAATCCCAGCTAACACCCGCCTGCTGCCAATGGGAAGGGGAAGAGTGTTGGGGGGGGTGGGGGGGGGTGTGGGGGGCGGAGGGGGGGGGGAGGGGGGGCGGCAAGAGATAGAGGAGGAGGGGGGGGGGGGGGGGGGAGGAAGACGGAGAGGATGGGGGTGCGAGGGGGGGGGGGGTGGAGGGGAGGGCGGAGGGGAAAGATGATAGAGGAGGAGAGGAGGAGGAGAAGGAGGAGGGGAAGGAGGGGGAGAGGGGGGTGGGAGGGGAAAGAGGATAGAGGAGGAGGGGTCGGAGGAGGAGAAGGGGGAGGAAGAGGAGGAGGAGGAAGAGGAATGGGAGGAGCTTCGGAGCTTCGGATTTGGGGGTGCCGAGGCCCAGGGGTGCCAGCGCCAAGGGGGCGCCGAGGCCCCGAGAGGGGCGCCGAGGAGGAAGGGGGGGAGGGGGCAGGGCCACCGGAGTATGAGGAGGATGGGAGGAGGAGGGGGGCGAGGAAGGGGGCGGGGAGGAGGAGGGGGCGGGGGGAGGCGGGAGGTGAAAGCGGAAATAATGAACGCGGACAGACCGCTATAACAAGCACATCTGGCAAACCCAGCAAGCGGCCAGGCCGCTGTAGCAATATTGCAAACGCATGCAAGCGGACTGGCCGCTAGAGGAAGAGGAGGAGGGGGGAGGAGGAGGCGGAGGAGGAAGAAAAGGAGCAGGAATGGACGGCAAGGGATCTCGCGCAGCCTCGGTCTCCTGCAAAGCCGCGCAAAGCTCGAGCGTTGCCGCCTCGAGCGGGACTCCGCTGGGCGCTGGCTAAACAGGGGCGTCTCCAACGCAAGACGCGAAGTGCTAATGCGAACGGGCTCGCAGCAACTCAAGAAGGATCAAATTCTCGATGGTGAGATTCTCGACGGTGAGATTGCGATTGTGAGATTCTCGATGGCAATGAGAAGAGAAGAAAACGAGCCACTGCAGATGCCGCTCAGCCGCGACCGCCGAAGACCAG
Source organism: Prorocentrum cordatum (assembly GCA_963575745.1). Taxonomy (NCBI): domain Eukaryota; class Dinophyceae; order Prorocentrales; family Prorocentraceae; genus Prorocentrum; species Prorocentrum cordatum. The sequence continues at coordinate 78,329 of CAUYUJ010014421.1, forward strand.
CCCCGACGAGTGCGCATCGATGAGCTGCTGGATGGTCTCGTCGGCGTCGTTGAACGTCTGCAGCTCGTTCGAGAACGCGACCCTGGCGCCGTCCAGGAAGCGCAACATCTGGCTCGACGCCCTGCTGCGCCGCTTGACGTCGTCCTGGAGCGCCTTGAGCTCGCCGAGGCTCATGGTCACACTCGCGGCGTTGTCCACGATGGCACCACTGCCCTGGTGCATGCGCGCCAACGCGGCTGGTGACTTGGAAGCCAGCCCTGGTGCTGCTGCTGAGGGCGCTGCATATGAAGCCCCTGATGCGGCGAGCTTGGACGCCACCAACTCAGCGATCTGCTCCGTGTCGACGCCACTGCCAGAACGACCACGACGAGCCCTCTTGTTGTCGCGGTCCCTGTCGTCGTCGCGGCGGCCCCTGTCGTCGTCGGCGCGGCGGGCCTTGTCGCCGTGCTGCTTGCGGCCGATGGCTTCTGCAGCCAGCCGCGTGGTTTCCTGCTTCTCCGCCTCCCATTTCATCCAGCGCCTGTACTCGTCGCCCCTCTTGTTGATGACGCGATAATCGACCTCGACCGCCTCCACGAACACCTTGAGTTCGTCGTCCGTCATGCCATCCAGATCGCTCTTGTGCCTGTCGCTCCAGCGCAGGTGCATGAACAGCTTATCCCGCGCGTCCGCCTCGGAGACCCAGCTCTGGCACCTGTGAGAGCGCTTAACCCACTTATCCTGCGGGCAAGTGTGGCTGAACGGGCACTCATGGAACCACCACTGCGTGCACGTGACGTCGTCGTCGACGCGATCGCTCGGCATCGCTCGCGCGCTGGCGGAGCCTCGAGCGGAGCCTCGCCCGAGAGGCGGGAAGCGGCGTGCCTCGCGAGGGGGCGGCAGCGGAGCTCGCAGCTCAGCGCTCGATCCGAAACGCAAGGATGTGGCGCAACCAATGCGAGGCTACACGGCGATGGCAAGACGCAAAGCGGTCTTGCAGCTGTTTGGCAAAGGCAGGGTTTGCGGGAGAAGGAGGAGGCGCAAAGCGATCTGGCCGCTATTTCGGTGGAAGGGACGATGGAGGTGGACAGACGGGGAGGCAAAGCGGTCTGGCCGCTACATGGGTGGAGGAGGTGGTGCAGGAGAAGGGGGAGGTGCAAAGCGGTCTGGCCGCGATATGGTGGAGGAGATGGTGCAGGAGAAGGGTGAGAGGCAAAGCGATCTGGCCGCTACTTATACCTGATGAAGGACGATGGAGGTGGACGGACGAGGAAGAATAGGAAAAGCGGCCTGGCCGCTATGAAGAGGAGGTGTTAGGACGAGGGGGAAGCATGGCAGCTGCATGGGGGCTTGGGGCAGATGCTGGAGAGCACGCTATGTTGTAACTCCGCGCGGGGCGCGGGGGTGCGCCCGATGCGAGGCGCGTCGGACATGGGCTTGCCGCTTATCGTATTCCTCCTCCCGCACTCCCTTCTCCTCGTCATCCTTATGGTGGCCCTCGTCTCCTTGCTCGTCCCCCTCCTCCTCCTCCTCCTCGTTTCCTTGCTCGTCCTCTCCTCCTCGTCTTGCTCGTCCTCTCCCCCTCGTCCTCCTAGCGGTCGCGTCCGCTACTGCAGCGCTGAACTGAGCGGTCGCATCCGCTGCAAAGCTAAGCGGTCGCGCCCGCTACTCAAAGGAAAGGCTTGGGTGAAGGCGGTTTGCCGAGCTGGTTGCTGCAGCTGGCCGCGGTACTGCTGGTTTCCGCCTTTGCTGCTGGCGGCGGTGGCGAGACCGTCCTGGCGACGTGCAAGGCGTTCTGGTAGAACTGCCGCGCCCTCTCGGGCTCCTTCGGGTGCGGGTTCTGCGCCTTGAACGCCGCCACAACCGCAGGGCCCTCATTCTGCGCGCGCCTCAGCAAGCGGTAGTAGTCGCGATTGCGGCCACCGCTGATGCCGTACCGCGCCTTGCCGCCGTTGACCCCCGCCCTCCACGGCTCCCCGTTCGGCGATCTCCAGCCGTGGGGGCCAGGCTGCAGAGCCTGCGGCGGCGGATGTGGAGGTGGCGTCGGCTGCTTCGGAGGCGGCGCTGGAGTTGCCGCTGGTGGAGCCGCTGGGGGCGGCGCTGGAGGCTGCAGCAGGGCCTGAGGCGGCGGCTGCGCAGGTGGCGTCGGCTGCTTCGGAGGCGGCTGACGCGCCGCTGGAGGCGGCGCTGGAGTTGCCGCTGCAGGTGCCGCTGCCGATGGCGCCGCGATAGGCTTGGGCTTCGGCGAAACCTCGGACTGCGACGCCGCCCTCGGTCAAAGCGGCAGTGTCCCCGAGGGAGGGCCTGCTGCAGCTGCCGCCGGAGGCGGCGGTGGATGGCCTGCTGCAGCTGCCGCAGGAGGCGGCGGTGGCGAAGCTGGCGGTGGCAGCGGTGGTGGCAGCGAGGTAGCCGATGCCCCCTGCGGCTTTGGCGCGCGACACTTTGAAGTAGGTTCCATGTGCTTCTTCGGCAGCTGCTCGGCGCCGAGCTTTGAAGAAGGATCCATCTTCTTCTTCTTCTTGCGCACAGGGCTCTTCACCTGGCGGCTGCCAGGGCTGTCCAGGCCGTGATGCCGATCGAGCACTCGCGCCATGGCCTCTCTGTGGCGAGTCGCGGCCTCCTTCGTGCTCGGGGAGGTCTGCCGCGGCCACGGAGTGCTCTTTCGTGCTGGCGCTGGCATTGCTGGTGCTGCCGCTGATGCTGATTCATCGCCGCTGCTGCTGGTGCTTCGTGCTGCCGCTGCTGCTGGTGTTGCCGCTGCTGCTGCTTGGCAAGCATCTGCAGGAGCTTCTTCCTGGGGCACGGGAGGGGCTCGGAGTGGGGCAATGCAGGGGGAGGTGAGCATGCAACTCAAAACAATCGACGACTAGCGTAAGCACATCGACGCTGTGTTGGCGTAGAAAGGAGCAGATACAACAAATGCGGGTATATCCTCCCCAAGAAGAAAGGAGTGCACCGCCGCGTTCTCCATTTCGAGGAACGCCCCCATGGCGCTCGCTGCACGGGGCCTCAGGGGGGCCCAGCGGAGCCTCGCAGGGGGGCGCGGCGCAGGCGGCCGCGCAAGCTGGAGGAGGAGGAGGAGGAAGAGGAGGAGGAGGGAGACGAGGAAGAGGAGGGGGAGGAGGGGGAGGGGAAAGCGGAAACAAATGAAAGCGGGCATACCGCTATAACAAGCAAATCTGGCAAACCCCAAGCGGCCAGGCCGCTGTAGCAATATTGGCGAACGCATGCAAGCAGACTGGCCGCTATAGAAAGCATCAAGCAAAGCGGTTAGGCCGCTGTACCAAACGTGGGCATGCTGAGATGATGCAAGTTTGCGCGCAGATGCTCGTATACGGCCAGGGCTGCTGACGCGCAAACGCAGCGATGAAAGTCCGAGCTCTGGCGCGGTCACTTCGTCGAGAGAAACTCGTGGCCACTGGGCACGTCCACGTTGGCCTTGCTGCACGCGTCTTTGCAGGTCTTGATGGCCTGCAGGCTGGCCCGCCTTCCTTCCCTGTGCGCTCCCCTGCGCCCCTCTGCATGCACTCCCCTACTCCCCGACTCTCCCCTGCACTCCCCTACTATCCCCTACTCGCACCTATCCTCCCCCTACTCTCCCCTACTCCCCTTTCTCCTGCTGCTGCTGCTCCTCCTCCTCTGCTGCTGCTGCCCCTCCTCCTCCTCACCCGCGAAGTCCCCCCCCCCCCCCCCTCTGATGGAAATGCCTCCTTCTTTGTCGCCTGCTTCGTCTTCGTGGTGCACGGGGAGCTCATGGAAGCCTGCGTGTCTGCAAGGTCCATGAAGCGGACGAGGAAATTAGAACGCGTTGACTCGTCGTACACGCGCGGCAACTTCACGGAGCCAGCGGCCGCTGGCTTTTTCATAACGGGTTTTGCAGCCTTCTTGAGCTCAGGGGGTTCGCCATCTTCCTTCCTTGCCCTCTTGCGGTCGGCCTTCTGCGAACCGTAAGCCTCTGTGATCCTTGCTGCTGCTTCGGCTACGGTCAGCTTGGGCTCGGAACCCGTCAGGGCGTTAACGGCAGGCGCCGCTGGTGCTGCTGGCCCGTCTGCGAACGGTGCTGCAGCTGCTGCTGCTGCTGCTGCTGCTGGTGCGTCTGCTTCTGGTGCTGCTGCGGACGCTGATGCTGATGCGCTCGGTGCTGGCGATGCTGCTGCAAGCGCATTTGGCCCTTGGGGAGGCGTCAGCGCTGCAAGCGCACCTGGCGATGCGGCAGGCTGGGGTGATGCAGCAAGCGCTGCAGGGGCCGCTGCATGCTGCATTGCAGCGCTGGCCGCTTGAAAAAAGCTCGGACTTTGCGCCATCCCGCTCGGCAGCCCTGTGGGAGATTGCTGCAACACCTGATGGGGCACCTGCTCGATCTGCGACTGCATCGGAAGCAGCGTCGGCATCATCGACGTTACCAACTGCGCGACCATCGCAGGCGACGCGTCCTGGCTCGGCGGCAGTTGCTGATGCTGCTGCTGCTGCAAAGAAGGCCAGTGTGGAGAACCTGCAGGACTCTGCTTCGAGACAGCTGGCTGCGCCCCGCGGATGCTCCACGAGGAGCTCGCAACGCTTGCGGGCCGATATGAACGATGGCGCATCTTGGTAGTCTTCTTGAGGATGTTCCAGCCGACGGGGTCGAGATCGAAACGCTTCGGCGGGAGCGCGCTGTGCGCCCGCTGGTGCGCAGTGGGATAGTCGTTCGCCAGGTCACTAGGCACCGTCGGCAACTTCATGATGACAGGATTGGGGGTCGTCCGCTGACGCGTGGCCACCCTCTCCGCGAATAGCGTGCCGACGGCCAGCACAGAGTCCGTCCTTTGCGCAGCGTCAATCTGAAGTGCGCCGTCAAGACCCCTCCCTGCTTGCATGAGCAGGCAAGCCATCGTCTGCTTCGTGGGCTCTGAAGCTCTGCGGAGGCCGAGGTCGATCAGAAAGTCGAAGAGAGGGTTGGGATCCCCTGTCGGCAGGGAATCCCAGGTTGCCTGGGGCAAGAACTCGTGGAGCGACTCCCAGTCCTGAAGGCCAGCGGCGCAACTGGCAGACTCGCCGTTGCTAGCCAGCTCCGAGATGCAAGTGTTGAGGGCTGCCTTGTCGGCGTCGGCGAACCGTGACTCCGCGATCGCCTGCAGAATCGGCTGCATGTCCTCTGGAGGCAACCTCGCCTTCTTGAGCTCCTTAACCACCTGCCCCCCGCTTGCGCGGCCGACGCCGCGGCAGCCTGCGGCGGGTCGCAGATCGACTGCAGGATGAAGCCGACTGCGGAGATGCGCCGCGCAATCGCAGGGGCGCCCATCCTGCGGCGCAACCGTCAGCGGCGACTATAGCCGCTCTTGAGCCGTCGCGCTTCGCGGCTGCGTGCGTACGCGGCGGCGCGACGCTTGGATGGAGAGAGGCTGCGAAGCGGTCGGGCCGCTGATAAGAGGGGCCGTTCCTGGTCTTGCTCCTCCTCCTCCTGCCAGTTCCTCCTCCTCCTCCTCCTCCTCCTCCACCTCCCCTTCATCCTCCTCCTCCTCGTCTTCATATGCTGCGCGCAAGCAACAAGCGGGCGTGCCGCTGCGACGCCCGAAGCGACGCGCAAGCTGCGTGAACCAAATAGTGAAGATTTAGCGGTCAGACCGCCGTTGCAAACGAGGGCGCACATACGCGCGTTAGCGGTCAGGCCGCCGTGGCAACTGAAGCGGCCAAGCCGCTGCAACGAGCAGGGGCGATATTGCGCGATATGGAACGTGAAACCAAATGCAAAGCGGCCTGGCCGCTGCGAATGTCAGGGAAGAAGGAGAAGGGAAGGAAACAAACTGATACTATGCAAAGCGATCTGGCCGCTGTAGTATACATGGAGGAATAGAAGAGGAATGCATGATCTGGCCGCTGTTGAATACATGGGAAAATCGAAGAGGAATGCAAAGCGGCCTGGCCGCTGTAGAAACCATACAGGAATAAAAGAGGAAGAACGAGAAAATAGGCGAAGCGGTCTGGCCGCTGTAGAAAGGCACGAGGCACATCATAGAGGAGGAAGAGGAGGTATCGAGCGGATGAAGAGCGGGATCCCCCCCGCGGCGGCTCGCGCGGCATGTGTCAGGATGTCGAGCTGCAGGTAGTAGAAGCCGACCAAGAAGAACACCTCCTCCTCCCTCCTTCTCCTTCTTCTCCCTTGGAGCACAACGTTCTGGCGTCGGTCAGACAAGGAAGAAATAGCGAAAAATAGTGACAAATAATGAAAATAATGGAAAATAATGATAAATAGTGAAAATAGTGAAACTAGTATAAAAAAATGAAAAATTTTGAAAAATAGTAAAAAATAGTAAAACCATACATATGTTTAGGGATTCCAAGTTCAGCTGATGATAGGACACTGTAAGCTCCTATAGATCCTATAGTGAAACACAGGGGGGACTATCGGGGACTACACTATCGGCATTCCTATGGAACCTATTGGGCCTCCTAACCAATCCTAACTCATCCAAACCTCTCCTAAAATAGAACCACTTACCTATACTATAACCACATATAACTTCACACCCATCAAAGTAGTCGTATGGTAATTCCCCAATCAGAGCTTGCCTCTGTAGGAGTACCACCGGATTCATATGGTTAGGTTCGGTTTGTTGCCGATTTTCGCGGCACGCCCGGGTGCCCGGGTGCCCGGAGGTGCCCGGGTGCCCGGGGGGTGCCCGGGGGTGCCTGGGTGCCCGGGTGCCCGGGTGCCTGGGTGCCCAGGCGTGCCCGGGGGTGCCCTATAGCCCTATAGCCTTATAGCCCAACAGCCCTATAGCCCTGCAACTCTATCGGAAGTGAGGGGGTGAGATCGAAGTGGAACGGAGAGCCCCCCTACCACGAAATCGGTTTCGGTTTCGTGTTCGTGCGTGCCGCGCGTGCGGGCGAGGCGAAGCTGCGTGGGCGGGCGAGAAGAAAGTCTCCTCCGGCTGAGGCGCGACCGGACCAGATGATTCCTTTCCGGGGGCTGGTGGCCCGTGGTGCCCCGCCGGTGTCCCGCCTCTGGCCGAGGCGCGGTCGGACCAAGTGATTCCTTTCTGGGGGCCGGTGGCCCGCGGTGTCCCGCCGGTGTCCCGCCGGTGTCCCGCCAGTGTCCCGTCGGTGTCCCGATGATGATGATGGTGATGATGATAATAATGATGTTGATGATGTTGATGATGATGATGGTGGTGATGATGATGGTGGTGTCCCGATGATGATGATGGTGGTGATGATGATAACGTTGACAATGTTGATGAAGATGATGGTGGTGGCGGTGATGATGGTGTCCCGATGATGATGATGATGTTGATGATGATGCTGCTGATGATGGTGATGTTGGTGTCCCGATGATGATGATGATGATGATGATGATGGTGTTGATGGTCCTAATGATGATGATGAGATGATGGTGAGACGTTGATGATGATGGAGTGGATGATGGTGTCCCAGTGATGCCGATGAGGTGGATGATGATGCTGTTGATAATGATAATGATGATGATGGTGTCCCGATGATGATGTTGATGATGATGACGGTGATGGTGTCCCGATGATACTGATGATGTTGATGATGAGGATGATGATGAGGTGGTGATGATGATTTTGATGATGATGGCCCGATGATGATGGTGTTGATGATGATGATGGTGTCCCGATGGTGATGATGATGATGATGATGATGTTGGCGATGATGATGGTGGTGACGATGATGATGGTGTCCCGATGGTGATGATGATGTTGATGATGTTGCTGATTATGAGGATGGTGTTCCAGTGACGATGATGTCGATGATGTTGCTGATGCTGATGATGATATGATGATGATGGTGTTCCGACGATTAGGATGATGATGATGCTGGTGTCCCGATGATGGTGAGGTTGATGATGATTATGGTGACGATGATGGTGTCCCGATGATGATGATGATGATGATGATGATGATGATGATGATGATGATGATGATGGTGATGATGATGATGATGGTGTGATGATGATGATGATGATGATGATGATGATGATGAGGGTGATGATGATGATGATGATGATGATGATGATGATGATGATGATGATGATGATGATGGTGCCATGCGACAGCTGCATCGAATCGCAACATCGAATCGAATCGGAACCAGCATCGAATCGGAATGCCTGGGCGCTGCATCGAATCGACTCGAAATCGAAATATAATCGGTTGCAAGTCGGTAGCGCAAGCCGAATCGAAATCGAATCGGAATCTGCTAGCCCGAACCGTGCCCACGCCCCGGCTGCACCGGGGGGGGGGCATCCAGGGCCCTCTGGAGCGCCTCTGTGCCACCCGAAAACGCAGTTTTCGATGTCTGAAAAATGGTTTTTCTCTCCCCGGGGCCTTCGACGCCTCTGGGGAGTCTCCAGAGCTCCCGGGAGCCGAAAACGGATTTTTCGAGGCCTGAACAATTGTTTTTCTCTCCCCGGGGCATTCGGCGCCTCCGGAGCCTCCGGAGCTCCCGGGAGCCGAAAACGCAATCTTCGAGGCCTGAAAAATTATTTTTTCTTTCCCCGGGGCCTCCGGCGCCTCCGGGGAGCCCCCGGAGCTCCCGGGAGCAGAAAACGCCTTTTTCGAAGCCTGAAACATCGTTTTTCTCTCCCCGGGGCCTCCGTCGCCTCCGGGGAGCCTCTGGAGCTCGCGCCTCCAGGGAGCCTCCAACAACGCGCCACTGCGCAAATCCGGCCAATCAGTCAACCAACCTCCTTGCTCCTGCTCCTGCTGCTCCTCCTCCTCCTGCTCCTCCTCCTCCTCCTTTTCCTCCTTTTTTCCTCAACGGCAAAAGCCAAGCGGCGTCGCATCGGCGCGAATCCGTGGGCAGCGAAGCCGAACTGGAAACCGGCGGATTCGATCCCCTGGGCCGGCACGAGGCGCCAGCGAGGCGCCCGCGGCGAAACCGAATCAACCGAAGAAACCGAAGAGGGCGCGACGACGCAAGGACTCCGCAACAACCGAACCGACCGAACCGATCGATTCTGACCGACACCGACGCAACCGGACCGACCGGTTCGCGGCCGTCCATGCGGATTATGCCAAAGTCAGATGAGGTGAGCATGAGGGGAGCCCGGGGGGGCGGCGCATCGTATCGAAATCGAATCGGATCGAGATCGAATCGAAATCGACTCGGTTTCAACCTGCGCCGAGTCGAATCGACATCGAATCGGAATCGGGCGCGCCCGCATCGGATCGAATCGATCGAATCGGAATGATCCTTGTGATGCTGATGACGTTGATGGCGATGCTGCTGATGATGATGATGATGATGATGATGATGATGATGATGATGATGATGATGATGACGTTGCTTGTGAGATCGATTGTGATATCGATAGCGAGATCGATAATGAGACCGAATGTGAGATCGACTGTGAAATCGATAGTGAGCTCGATAGTGAGATCGATTGTGAGATCGATAGTCATATCGATTGTGAGATCGATCGAATGAAATAGATCGAGTGAGATCGATTGTGAGATCGACCGAGTGAAGTCGATCGAGCGAGACCGATCGTGAGATCGATTGTGAGATCGATAGTGAGACTGATCGAGTGAGACGTTGGTTCCTCCCCCCGAACCTCCTTATCACCCGAAGGGTGGTCGTATAGGTAGCCCTATAGCTCTAAAGCCCTATAGCTCAATAGCCCTATACCCCTAGCCCTGATTGGGTTTTTTTCCCCGTATCATATGGTTAGGTTAGGTTTAACGTCGACTTTCGCGGCACGCCCGGGTGCCCGGGGGTGCCCGGGGGTGCCCGGGTGCCCGCGGGTGCCCGGGCGTGCCTGGGGGTGCCCTGGTGCCCGGGTGCCCTGGTGCCCGGGTGCCCGGGCGTGCCCGGGGGTGCCTGGGGGTGCCCGGGGGTGCCCTATAGCCCTATACCCAATAGCCCTACAACTCTATAGACCTATAGCTCTATAGCCCTATAGCTCAATATTCCCCAATCAGAGCTTGTCTCTGTAGGGGTCCTAGCGGATTCATATGGTTAGGTTAGGTTTGCCGCCGATTTTCGCGGCACGCCTGGGTGCCCGGGTGCCCGGGGGCGCCCGGGGGTGCCCGGTGCCCGCGGGTGCCCGGGCGTGCCTGGGGTTGCCCTGGTGCCCTGGTGCCTGGGTGCCTGGGCGTGCTCGGGGGTGCCTGGGGGTGCCCGGAGGTGCCCTATAGCCCTATAGCTCAATATATCCCCATAGCCCTACAGCTCTATAGCCCTATAGCTCAATATTCATATGGTTAGGTTAGGTTTGCCGCCGATTTTCGCTGCACGCACGCCCGGGTGCCCGGGTGCCCGGAGGTGCCCGCGGGTGCCCAGGTGCCCGGGTGCCCGGGTGCCCGGGCGCGCCCGGGTGTGCCTGGGGATGCCCTATAGCCCACTAGCCCTATAGCCCTACAACTCTATAGCCCTATAGCTCTATAGCCCTATAGCTCAATAGCCATATAGCCCTGATTTTGATTTATCACCGGTATCATCGTATGGTAATGGTCTGGTTTTTCGTATGGTAGTCGTATGGTAATCGCATGGTAGCCCTATGGTAACCGTGTGATAGTCGTATGTTTTTTTCTAGCATGGTTTTCGCATGGCAATCGGATGGTGTTCGTATGATAATTTTACGGCTTTCGCATGGTAATCGTAAGTAGTCGTATGGTTCGCATGGTAATCGTATGGTAACCGCATGCTTTTCGTATGGTTTTCGTTGGTAATCGTATGGTAATCGCATGGTAATCGCATGGTAATCGTATAGTGATAGTATGGTAGAAGTATGGTAGCCGTATGGTAATCGTATGGTAAACGTATGGTTAATCGTACAGTCATCGTATAGTAGTCGTATGGTAATCGTACGGTAGTCGTACGGAAATCGTTTGGTAATCGTTTGGTAATCGTATGGTAGCCGCATGGTGATCGTATGGCATGCGTGTGGCAATCGCATGGTAGGCGTACGGTAGTCGTATGGTCGTATGGTAGTCGGACGGTACTCGTATGGTGACCGTATGGCAATCGTATGGTAATCGTATGGAGATCGTATGGTTGTCGTATGCTAATCGTACGGTAATCGTATGGTAGTCGTATGGTTGTCCGTATGGTAATCGCATGGTAGTCGAATGGTAATCGTGTGGTAGTCGTATGGTAACCATATGGTAATCGTACGGTAGTCGTATGGTAGTCACATGGTAACCGTATGGTAGTCGTGAGGTAATCGTATGGTAAACGTATGGTTAATCGTACGGTCATCGTATAATAGTCGTATGGTAATCGTACGGTAGTCGTAGGGTCACCGTTTGGTAACCGTATGGTAGTCGTATGGTGATCGTATGGCATGCGTATGGCAATCGCATGGTAGGCGTACGGTAGTCGTATGGTCGTATGGTAGTCGTATGGTAACCGTACGGCAATCGTATGGTAATCGTATGGAGATCGTATGGTTGTCGTATGCTAATCGTGCGGCAATCGTATGGTAGTCGCATGGTTTCCGTATGGTAATCGCATGGTAGTCGAATGGTAATCGTGTGGTAGTCGTATGGTAATCGTATGGTAGTCGCACGGTAGTCGTATGGTAATCATATCGTGGTCGTATGGTAGTCACATGATAACCGTATGGTACTCGTGAGGTAATCGTATGGTAGTCGTATGGAAATCGTATGGTAGTCGTGTGGTAATCGTATGGTAATCATATGGCAATCGTATGGTAGTCGTAGGGTAGTCGCATGGCAGTCGTATGGTAATCGTAAGGTAGTCGTATGGTATATGGTACTCGTATGGTAATCGTATGGTAATCGTATGGTAGTCATATGGTAACCGTATGGTAGCGGTACGGCAATCGTATGGTAGTCGTATGGCTAGCTCAGGGTAGTCGTATGGTAATCGTATGGCTTTCGCGTACTTTTTGTGTGCGGCGGTTCCCCCCGCCAGGACCCCCACCACCCACCTTCCCAACCTTCCAAGGAATGAATTGGGCAAGCAGATTAAGGTCAGGCCTGGTAGTAGTAGTAGTAGTAGTAGTAGTAGTAGTAGTAGTAGTAGTAGAAGTAGGAGTAGTAGTAGTAGTAGTAGTAGTAGTAGTAGTAGTAGTAGTAGTAGTAGTAGTAGTAGTAGTAGTAGTAGTAGTAGTAGTAGTAGTAGTAGTAGTAGTAGTAGTAGTAGTAGTAGTAGTAGTAGTAGTAGTAGTAGTAGTAGTAGTAGTAGTAGTAGTAGTAGTAGTAGTAGTAGTAGTAGTAGTAGTAGTAGTAGTAGTAGTAGTAGTAGTAGTAGTAGTAGTAGTAGTCGTAGTAGTAGTAGTAGTAGTAGTAGTAGTAGTAGTAGTAGTAGTAGTAGTAGTAGTAGTAGTAGTAGTAGTAGTAGTAGTAGTAGTAGTAGTAGTAGTAGTAGTAGTAGTAGTAGTAGTAGTAGTAGTAGTAGTAGTAGTAGTAGTAGTAGTAGTAGTAGTAGTAGTAGTAGTAGTAGTAGTAGTAGTAGTAGTAGTAGTAGTAGTAGTAGTAGTAGTAGTAGTAGTAGTAGTAGTAGTAGTAGTACTAGTAGTAGTAGTAGTAGTAGTAGTAGTAGTAGTCGTAGTAGTAGTAGTAGTAGTAGTAGTAGTAGTAGTAGTAGTAGTAGTAGAGTAGTAGTAGTAGTAGTAGTAGTAGTAGTAGTAGTAGTAGTAGTCGTAGTCGTAGTCGTAGTCGTAGTCGTAGTAGTAGTAGTAGTAGTAGTAGTAGTAGCAGCAGTAGTAGTAGCAATAGTAGTAGTAGTCGTAGTAGTAGTAGTAGTAGTAGTAGTAGTAGTAGTAGTAGTAGTAGTAGTAATAGTAGTACGAGTAGTACTAGTAGTAGTAGCAGTAGTAGTAGTAGTAGTAGTAGAAGAAGAAGAAGAAGAATAAGAATAATAATAATAATAAGAAGAATAATAAGCATAAGTATACGTACAAGTAACAATAGAAATATACGTAGTAGTAGTGCGAGGCCGACGGCGCCGACGCCGACGATGCCGACGCGGCCTCCGAGAAGGCCACCGAAATTGCTTCCGAAACGGATTCCGATTCTGCTTCCGAAACGGCGCCTAGACGGCCTCCGAGATGGCAGTCCAAGGCGGCCTCTGAGACGGCCTCGCTTCCGAGACTTCCTCCGAGACGGGCTCCGGAACTGTTTCCGAGACGGCTTCCGAGGGTGGAGGAGGAGGAGGGGGACGGCCAAAATCAATGAATTCGCGAGTTCACTGATTTTGACCGCCCAATTAAGGAACTCGCGAATTCACTGATTCCGGCCGCCCCGTGCCAAAATCAGTGAATTCGCGAGTTCACTGATTTGGGCCGCCCAGTCAGTGAACTCGCGAATTCACTGATTTCGGCCGCCCCGCTGGAGGAGGGGGACGGCCAAAATCAGTGAACTTGCGAGTTCACTGATCTCACCTCCCGGTTTCAATGGTTACTGAGGAGGAGGAGGAGGAGGAGGAGGAGCTGTACTGGCACTATCTGGTCGCTGGCGGACGGAAGGTGGGTCTGGTGGGTGCACGGCGTGGCGCAGGCCTGGCGTACTTTACTCTTGTCGGTGGTGAGCCCGCACCGCGAGCAGAGATAATTGCCCGCTCTGAGCTCAAAGGCGTGCTGGCTCGATCGCATGGCTAGCTGCAGCTTGGTGAGACGCGGGCCTTTGGCCTGCGAGGGTCGCTCCGCCACCCAGGGGTCGACTGCAAGCGTGTCAGCTAGGGCTCGGCGCGCCCTCCTGCGGATGGGGGTGCACAGTGCATCGTGCAGGTCCGTAGGAGGGGCCTGTCCCATGAGCGCTGCCTCGTAGGACCGTTGGGCCGCTACCCCAGCCCATGCATCGGCCGTCGCATTACCAATGGTGTGAAAGTAGCGCACAGGGTCAGAGGCGAGGCCAGGTGACTCCTCGCTGTGTGAGGGCACCCAGATCACCGAGAGCTGCCTACTACCGCGTGCGCGTATTGCTTTTGCAATACGTGCCCACAAATCCTGATTGGCGCCATCGCGGGGGCGCAAGTGCCGGTTCGACCACCATCCGTCATATAACGGGAGGTGGTCTGTGATGAAGCAGAGATCACCGTCCCAGTGCTCTAGGGCAAGCGCGAAAGCCAGCAGCTCAGCACGAGGCACAATCTGAAAGGGGCCCTCGAGGCCCGAAATGATGCCTCCCCAGGGGACCCACTCCCCGAAGAGGCACGTCATGGCGGCACAGGCGGTCCCCACTCTTCGGCGTCGTGGGTCATCGCTGTACTGACCTCCCGAGCCGTCCCCGAGGAGGGTGAGGGTGCCGTCGCTGCTGACGCAATCCCCCCACTCCCGCCCAACCCAGCTCCACCCGCCGTCCCCTCCCAACGACGCAAAGAGCGGGTGCGTGTCATCGCGCGCAGGCAGGCCGCGGAGCCAGTATGCGGGGGCAGCCTCTGCTCCCGCCAGGGCAGAGGGCATGAGGGCGTCAGCATCCGTGTAGTCCTCGTGGTCGCGGTTGCACGGGCGCAACCAGACCCTGTGCATGGGCGTCTCGTCGGCCCCGCCGCACCTGGGACACGTTGGAGTAGCGTTGTACCCCGTCTCGATGCGTCGGCTTCTGGGCCATTGCGCCCCCGCGACCACGCAGAGGTTGAGGGCCGCCTGGTCGTGCTGGCCCTTCCTCGTGAACTTCTCCATCTCGTTGGCAACTATGTGGACGTCTGGGCCTCCTCGTTGCAGCCCTTCTCCGTGTGGGTGTTTGGCAGCATCCCTCCACGGGCTCCTCTCGAGGGAGAGGCAGAACTCGTGGACGGACTCCGCGGGGTCCATGTCGTGGCGCTTGTCCTCCCAGTCGGCCTGGCCACTGTGGGGTAGCTGCCACTCCTGCGAGTAGGTCTCGCCTGCCCACGGAGGTCGCGACCACTCCGTCGGCGTCGGGCATGTCCAGCCTGCGTCCAGGAGAATGGCCTGGATGGCGGAGATGGGCCCCTTGACCTTCCTCCACTTCTTGTTGCCGTACTTGATCGACTTGTCGTATATCCGCTTCCACGCCTGCGTGACCCGACTGTGGTGTTCTGGGTACTGCATCCAGAAGTTGAGCCACTCGGCGATTGACTGGCGTCTGAGCTCGATCGCGGGGTCCTTCTTCCCCATGACGACGGCGAGGGCTGTGGAGAGGCAGCGGCCAGGGACCTTCCCCGCCGTGGCCTGAACGGCCTGGCGCCTCTGGTCGAGGATGGCCGCTGGGGCGAAGCCCATGATCTGGTGGCCGTAGGTCCCCTGCGGCCTGGATCCCGTGTTCCACAAGCCCTTCGCGATCTTGGCTAGGGAGGCGTGCTTCCTGACCTTGGCCACGATGCGGTGAGTGCGCCTCCTCGCAGTCCTGGCCCTCTTGATTGCCTTGGCGACAACCCGTCTCTTGGCGCCTCCCACGTCGATGCCAAGGTCGACCGCGCTGCTGGCCACCTTGACGTGGTAGCCCTTCTTCTTGAGACCGTCGTGCACTGCGTAAGCGATCGTCTGGCTGGAGGCGACTACGGTGGTCTTGGGGGGGGCCCTGAGCCCCGCGCCCGTCATTCCTTCGAATAGGTCGGCGCCAACCCCGGTAAGATCTCCGATGGCCTGCTTGGTTTGGCCCTCTGTCCTCGCGACCGTGTCGTCCACGGACGTCCACAGGCCAGCGTGCGTGTGGTTGGTGTGGGCCCTCTGCAGGATCGGCCCCAGGTATACCTTGGCGAGCTTACCGCCATTGCAGCTGTCCGCGACTATGGGCCTCTCGGCGTCTATGATGTCGCTGACCCAGCCGTGCATCCGCAAGTACCTGGGCGCCAGGTAGAGCTGCACCTCCATCGCCACGACGATCGGGGGGAAGTTGACCCCGATCGCGGCATCGAAGAGGGCCTCGTAGCAGACCGAGTCGTAGAACTTCTCTACGTCCATCAGCAAGGTCGCGAAGGCCACGCCGAAGGTCGCCGCCGTCTCGTCAAGTAGCGCCCTGACTAGCGCTGCCCTTAAGGCGCTGGAGCCTTTGATGGCGGTGTCCCAGAACTCCCCGAGCTCCCTGGGCCACTCGTCGGTTACGCTGGAGCGGACCTTGGCCCACGTCCTGGGGATTGTGGGGAGCATGCCCAATATTCTCTCTCCACCTGCGGGCTTGGGGGCCATGGCCCCAATGGTGGCGCAAAGCTGCTGAGGCCACAGCCCGTTGGCCTCCACCTGGTTGTAGATCTCGGCGAACTCCTGGATCCCTTTCTCGGGGAGCCTCTGGATGTCGATGGGGCCGATGTTGTCGACTCCTCTCGCCTTCTTCGGGTTGGCGGTGCGCACAATGGCCTGTATGTGCTGCGGCTCGATTGGTGGGAGGGGGTCCTCCTTTGCGAGCCGCATGGCCTTCTCGTACGCGCTGATGATCTGCTTGGCGTTGTAGCTGTCGGACGCCCAAATGGAGCGCCAGGTGTCGGCAGACTGGTTCATGAGCGTGGACGGGTCGCCCACCGTTCTCTGAGGCTGCTTGTCCTCCAGGCGCGGCGCCTTGGGGTCGGTGACGATGCGGTGCAGCTTTCCTGGTGAGTCCTTCCACGCCTGTTTCGCCCAGTCGAGATACCGTTTCCGCGCTCTGCCTGCCGCTCTCGCCATGGCTTTGTGGGGCCACTCGATGGTGGTGGCGCGGACGTGGTGCAGGTCCGCCGCGTCGCAGTACTCGAGGTTTACAAGCTGGGTCTTCCACTCTTCGATCTCCTGGGGGTCGGTCTTGCTGCCGAAGAGCTCCATGGATAACTCAGGGTTCTCCAGGTCGTCCATCTTCTTCATGACTGTCTTGTGGATGTGCTGGCGGGCTTTGGGGTCCTTGCCGTTGGTGACCAGCGCAGAGTACCTCACCACGAGGGTACTGAGGTGCTGCCACCATGTAGCCTCGGGGTCCTTGAGGCACGCTCTGCCAGGCGACGCCTCCATCGTCTGCTTGGTGGTCCTGTACCCCTCCGCCCTGCCCTGGTACTTGGCCCTGTCCTCGACGGGGTCCGCGTGCGTCTCCAGGAAGGCGAGCTCCAGGGTCGCGACCCACTGCGCGTACTTCGAGTTGATGTTCTCCGCGAGGTTCGGCGCATGGTTGTGGAAGATGTGCCCCCTGCCCTCCTTGGTGCCGACCTTGGCGCCATCGAACTTCGGGAAGTTGCTGACCTCGTCGGCAGCGGCGTCCCAGTAGTGCTGTGGGGTCACGAAGGGGGTGGGGTCTTCCTTGGCCATCTCGCGGTCGAAGTAGAGGGCGTCGAACTCGTCGCGCAGGTGCTCTGGTAGCCTTTCCCTCCTGGTTCGCAACGCCTCCGCACGAGCCTTAAACCTTTTGCTGCTCGGGTCCGCGACCTTCTTAGGTCTGGCTCGTGCGGGGGGGGCTTTGGGAACCTCTATAGCTTTGTACTGCCGCGGCTCGGCGGTGCCCACCGTGATCTGGATGCCGCAGTGGGTCTTCCAGGGGACGTCGTAGATGGACTCGATCCCGGCGTGCGTGGCGATGTCCGCTCGTGCGATCGCGTAGTCGCGCACAGCGCCCGAGCCCTTGTCGCGCGTCGCCTCGCAGCTCGGGTCGGTGAAGATAGTGCCGTTCCATCGCGTGAGCCGCGGTTTGTTGTCCCACCAGAGCGGCTCGTAGTTCCAGTCGGCCAGGATGATCCACGGGTCCATGAGCATGTCCACAAAAGTGGAGATGGAGACCAGGATGTCCCGGTTCGCGCCTTGGCCCCGTAGGCCAGGGCGCAGGCGCGCCGCTATGATGACTATGTTGCCGCTCTTGGAGTGGAGGACTGTCGGCGTGAAGCCCGCGAACGGCTGCCTCTTGTAGCGCCTGATGTAGTACTCCCTGTAGCCCACGAACGTGGTCGCCGCCGCGTCCCTGCGCGTGAGGATCCACTCGCCGCCATGGGTCCCCTTGTCCGATTTGTTGGTGGCCACCGCGGGCGTGGCCGACAGCTTCCAGCCGTCCATGGCGAGCTTTCCAATCTGCTCGGTAATGCCGCACGCGTCGACGTGGGTCTCCGCCAGCGCTATGAGGTGGTACTTGAGGCCTGCGTTACGACAGAAGTTGGCGGCCTGTGGCCCCCAAGCCGTTATGTTGCCGAACAGGATCTGGGCCGCCCGCTCGGCCTCTGGGGCGGGTGCACCTGCCGTGGGGAGCCCACTGGCGCGGTTCCCATGCCCCCTCAGCCGCTGCGGCCGCTTGCGGCTACCCCAGCGACGGTGGGGCTCCTGCTGCTGCCGCTGGCGCCATGGTGGCGCCCTTGCCCACGCCCTTAGCTGCGTGGGCCAGCTCCCTGGCCCTGCCCTCGTGGTGGTGGCGATGAGCTCGGCGGCGGCCTTGCGGTCCTCCTCGGAGGGCTCGTCGGTAGCAGGGGCGGCCCCTCCAGGCGGGCGTGGCTCGGCAGGTGGGGCGGCAGATCCTCCTGGCGTGCCAGGTTGTGCCTGTCCTCCATGCGCGGCCGCTGGCTGGTGTTCCTCTGGTGAAGCGGGAGCGGGTTCAGGATGAGGTTGCTGAGCAGCTGGTTCCTCCCCACTCGGCTTCTTCCGCTTCGCTGGGTTGGTAGTGGACTCCTTGGCTTGGCGTAGGAGTTCCCGTGCTTTCTCTTGACCATTGTTGAGCTCGGCCAGGCGCTGGTCAAACTCTTGCTTCCACTGTTCCATCTGGGCTCGGGTGCCCTCGTCGTAGATGGAGAGGTCGTCCCGCATCGAGCTGTCGACCTTGAAGGCTTCCTGGGATCCCGCTGGTGGTGCTCCGCGTGCAGCTCCAGCAAGCTTGGCGCTGTGGTCCGCTTGCGCCTTGGCGCATGCGTTCTGTGCCTGGACGAGGTCCAGGGCGGCTTGCTCCTGTTTGGCCACGGCGTCGTCGTGCCACTGCTTGGCGGCCTCGACGTCGTCGACCGACTGCTTGAACTTCTTCTCCCTGTCTGTGAGGACTGACAACGCCGACTGGAGCACCTGCTCTGCCGTGCGGGCAGGCTGCGGCTTGTCGGGCTGCTGGAGGGCGTCCTTGAGGTTGCCGACGAGTTCGGCGTGCTTGGTGTCGCTGAGGAGCGTGCTGAGCGTGGCGATGATGGCGTCCCTGGTCGGGGCGACGGCCACTGGCTGCTCCTTCCACGGCGGTGGCTTGCTCACTCCTGCCCACGCCCCAGCAGGCTGGCGGTGCTCGGCTGGTGATGGGGCCAGCAGTTTGCCACAGTAGAAGCACTCGGACTTGTCCTTCCACGTCCATCGGTATCGCCACTGCTTGCAGACCGTGTACTGGCCAGCGAACCTAGCTGGCGATCCTCGTCCACCTTCAGGGCGTGCACGTCGCGGCCTGGTGCCGCCGTTGGCGGCAGCTCCTCCGTCAGCAGGGGCAGTCCCTCCACCGCGGTCCGCGGCGGCCATCGTCCCACTGCTTCCCAAGGAGCTCTCGCGAGCCACGCGAGGGAGAGAAATGGAATGGGCGGCAGCTCGCCCCTGGGTGTAGCTGCAATGGGCGGCAGCTCGCCCCTGAGTGTAGCTGCAGTGGGCGGCAGCTCGCCCGTGGGTGTGGCTGCAAATATGAAGAGCACTGAAAGCTTTGGGAGCCTACCCTAGATCGGCAGTGGAATGGTCACCATTTTGGCCTTGAGCCAAAATGGCTTGAGCCAACATGGCTACGGAGGAGGAGGAGGAGGAGGAGGAGGAGGAGGGGGAAGAGGAGGAGGAGGAGGAGGAGGAGGAGGAGGAGGAGGAGGAGGAGGAGGAGGAGGAGGAGGAGGAGGAGGAGGAGGAGGAGGAGGAGGGGGAAGAGGAGGAGGAGGAGGAGGACGGTCGGGCGGCGGGCCTCCCAAGGCATGAGGGCAGAGCAGACTGGGCTCGGGCCCTCCCAGAGAACAGGATCTTCGGCCGTCGCCGCGGGGACCACGGGAACCCGAGAAGACCCGGTGGAGACCACGGGAACCCGAGAAGACACGCTTTTGGACCACCAAGCGGGCAGCAGGTGCCCATCTGGTGGTCCAAACGCGACCACCGAATGGGCACTTGGTGGTCGACGAGGCCGAGTGGTGACGCGACCAAGCTCCTCGACCGTCGCCCTGGGAGCTAGCGGCGAGCGAAGGGGGGAAATGAGAAGGAGAAGGCCTTCTCAGAAGGCGGCGGGATTTTTCAGCAGCCCTCGCGCCTTCTGAGAAGGTTTTGTTTGGCTTCGGAGAAGGCTCAGAAAACTCCTCAGAAGGCCGGGGGACTTCCGAGCTGTCTGAGAAGGCCTTCTCTTTTTCACTTTCCCCCCTCGCTCGCCGCCGGGGAACAGACCGAGTGGTGCCGCGACCAAGCTCGCAGTTGCTCGTCCCTCCTCCCTCCTCCTCCTCCTCCTCCTCTTCTTTGTCTTCCTCCTCCTCCTCCCTCCTTCTTTCCTCCTTCCTCCCTCCCTCCCTCCCTCCCTCCTCCCTCCTCTTACTCCTAAGCGACGGAGAGACCGAAGAAACTCCTCGACCGTCGCCCCGGGAGGCCCGCAGCCGCTCGATGCCTCCGCCAACCTCCGCCGGCCCCCCGCCCGCTCCCGCCGAGGGCGAGCGCACGCCGCCCGTCGCGCAGCGCCTGCTGTGTGAGCGTGCGTTCGCGCGTGGGCGACGCCGACGACGACGACGAGGCCGACGCCGACGCCGCCGCCGACGCCGACGACGACGACGACGACGGCGAGGCCGACGACGACGACGACGAAAACGAGGCCGATGAGGACGAGGCCGACGACGACGAGGCCGACGACGACGACGACGAAAACGAGGCCGATGAGGACGAGGCCGACAACGAGATCGACGACGAGGCCGACGACGACGATGACGACGTGAGCTTGACGCCGCCGCTGTTCCTCTCTGTCTCATCGTTCGGCTTGTGGTCGTGAGACAGCTCCACCTGGCCAGGCGGGCGAGGGGCGCAAGCAGACGACGGGAGACGAAGAAAGATGAGGGATGATAAAAACGACTGGAAGAAGCGAGGGAGGACGGGGGGGGGCAGGGAGGAGGGAGGAGAGGAGGGACGAGCGAGGACCCCGCTGGGAGGAGGAAGGAGGGAGCGAAGACCTTCGCCATCCCCGCGGCCAGCGATGAAGGGGAGGATGGAGAAGCACCAGGGGTGAACGAAGGAGGACGAGGGATGACGGGATGGCGGGACGACGAAGATGACGAGACGAGGCTGAAGGGGCCCCAGGACACATAAGTAAATACACACAAATTCGCTGGCCCAGTGGGCCAGAGGCGTGCTATGATCTCTGGTAACTACTGAACAATATTTCTAGTTCGCGCGCGCGGGGCGGCCCATGGGGGCCCCCCGACGAAAAGTACCCCGGCTGACCCCCGGCCTGGTCCTGGCCGATCCCCAGGGGGGGGCTATTTTTCGCCACCCCTCACGAGGATCGTGGCCTCCGAGGGGGTGGCTGCAAGGGGCCCCCAAGAGCCCCCTGAGAGGCCCCAGGGGAGCTCAAGACGCCGCCAAGGAGCCCCAAGACGCTCCCAAGAAGCTCCCAAGAGGCCCCCAAGACGGCCCCAAGAGGCCCCAAATAGCGCTCCAGGGCCGGCGGAATGAGCGAAGCGATCCAACACACGTTTTCCAATATTTTCGCATATCTTTTGGGGTTTTCGTCTCCCCCCCCCCCCACGTCCCATAGTTCCCCTTCCTTCCTGGGGAATCAGCGATTCAATTGTGTCAGTGTGTTATTCCCCTCCTGAGGGATGGCGGAGCGACGAAGACGACGAGACGAAGCGAGGGAGGAGATGAGGTGCGCAGGCGGCCCGAAGCTGGGCTCGGTCCGGCCGCGCCAACCCGGCCGTCGGAGGCCCGCGACGGTGGCCTCCCCGAGATCGTCTAGGGGTTCTTCGGCTATGCGCAAAGAATCCCAGATAGGGGGCCACGTGCGAACCCCGCCCCTGCCCCCCACGATCTCTGGGGTGAGGGTGGGGTTCGCTTCGCTCGGGAGCTCCCGGACGAAGTGAACCCCACCCTCCCCCTCAGAAGTCCTGGGGGGTAGGGGCGGGGTTCGTGCGTGGCCCCCTCCCAGAACCACCCGAGCATTCCTGGGGCGCTCTGGCTTTCCATTCGCTGCGAAACACTCGGCTACACGCAGGAATAACCCTGGGTAAAAGCGACCTTTGGTGCGCGACTTTTGGGGGGCCGCGGGGGGGCCAAACATGGGCGCGCAGGCAGCTGCCACTGCTTCGTTCTCAGCCATCCGGAGGCTCTTGTGTGCCCGCGCCAAAGGTCACTCCGGCGAAAGGTCACTCTCACGTCTAGTCGAATTCTTCTGGCCCCATCCTCGGCTTCCTTCTTGGGGAAACTCGCTCCCTCCGCGCGGATGGCGGGGGGCTCTCCCTCCTCCAAGCAGAAAGCGCTCAGCACCTCAGTTCGGAACGTCGCTCCCCCCCAAAGCCACCGGCCCCCCGAAGCCCAGCCACCCCGCGCCCTGAGCCGAGGCGCTGGGGGCAGGCTCGCTAGAGCCAACGAGGGCAGCCATTCGCACGCGCACCGCGCGCGGGACGCCCTCGGGGGTCTCTGGGCGCAGGTCCCCCAGACCCTCCTTGAAACTATGGCACTTGCCAGCCTTGATCCGCTGGAATTGCGCTCTCAAGCCCGAGGCCGCGTGCCCGCCGAGACACGGGCGGAGAAGGGCACGAGAGGGTCGCTCCGCGCTGAAGAAGGCCCCGCAATCACAGCAACAATCATGGCGTTGCCATCGCTGCGACCAAGACCAGGCGCGCGCATGCAGCAACGGGTGGCCGTAGAAACGATCGCCCACATCACGAAAGGCCTCGAACCCATCCGCGGGCGGCCGAGGCGGGCAAACCTCCTCGTCCATCGACGCAAGGTCTGGATCGGGCGGGACATGTTGCCGCATGACCGACGGCGCCTCCTCGGCGCCCACTCGGCTTGCTGCGCGCAGCTCCACGAGATCGGCATGGTCCTGGAGGCCACCCCCGCCCCCCGCCAACCCGCGCAGCTGCTCGCTCCGCCGCCCCGCCTCGCAGGGGCCCTCGACCAGGCCTCGCCAGGGGTGATGATCGCTCTCCTCCGCTCCGTGGAGGGCGGCGCCGCGCTCTGCGAATTCGCCCGCGGCGTCGTTGCCGCGCTTCTCCCATAGTGCGGTGCTATCATTGAGCACATCGGTCGTGCTGCAATGGGCCTGAGTTTGTGGGCCGAGAAGTCGCCGGGCAAAAAAGAGACGCCCCAAAAGGGCCCCGCGCGCGGGCCTGCGGGTTGGTCGCGCCAGCCCCCGCGCCTGGGCCCGCCCGAAGAGTTGACGCTGTGCCCTTGCAATCGATGTGTAAGCCGAAAGAAGGAACCGCCGCCTGGGAGACCATGCCCACGGCAAAGTCTTGCCCCCCCTCGAAGACTGATGCGGGGCCCGGCCCCGAGGCGCCGGGCCATGCGCCGCCGCGAGCACCCGGCCAAACCGATCGCGCGTCGCTGTGGACAATCCCGCTCCGGGCAGCAGCGTGGAACTCGGGGAGAGGGCCGCCCCGCCCCCCCAAAAAATAACCTGCGAGGTGGCCCAGCGCAGGCTGCCGGCGCCGGAACGCCGCCCGCCGGCCCCGGCCCCCCCGAAGCAAAAGCGAAAACTGAGCCGGGGTCGGGGGAGACCCCCCGCGCAAAATGCCCACCAGCATCGAAGCTCCACGCCTTAAGGGGCCCCGCGGAGCAGCTCGGGAGACGCGCTGTTTTTCCCGTGCGCGCATCGCATTCACATCGCTGGCGCCGCGGGGGCCCATCAGGGCGGCCGCGCAAAGCGCGCGGCCGAATCCGGATGCCCATGTTTACGCAATCGGACCTGGTCCCTCAGGGCCCGCCGCTGGCGCGGCGACCAGCTGGGCGCGGCCCCGTGCAGGGAAAGGTCGAAACTGCGCCAGAACACAGGCTGCGCCGACGGAGTCGACATCACCCTTGAGCGCCCGTCGGTCAGGCTTACGCTTCACTCCTGCCTCGGCAAGCCACCCCGCCGCTGCTGGGCCCAGACGCGCAATATTCAATGCTTCACGGAGATCGCTCCTGAGGGCTGGGCCGAGGGAACATTTCAGCTCATGAAGGTACTGCGCACATCGGCAGGCGATGCCCCGGCCGCCGACGGGCCATGTCTCGGCGAGGACCTGGGGCTTTGGGCACCCCCCCTGCGCGCCGTGCCCCATCGGAACATTGCCTGGCTGATGGCGATGACCTAAGCATCCACTCGAGGACCATAGCGAAACGAATGCATGAGGGGCCCAACTGAAGCCCCCATGGGTGATCTGCCTAAGTTCCTGCACGTCGAGACTCTCGGCCCGTGGGGCGACGCGACGCACGCCCCCCATAAGGCCAAGGCCGTCGGGCCCCCCCCGCTGGACCCACTTCGCGTCCGCACCTGCTTCTCGCAGGTTGACGTGGCGCCTCAACGACCTAGCGGCCGTGCTTCAGCGTGCCCGAGTGACCCCCGCCCGTCTCGAGGTTCCGAGATTTGCGTCCGCCCCAACGTCCCTGGCGGGTCGACTTCTCCTGATGCTCTCGAGCATGGCCGCCAGCTCTGGACTGCTGGCCAACTACTTGCACTTGGGCACGTTCACGGGGGGCTCGAGCTAGCCGAAAAACTGCGAGCGTGATCCACTGCAGCCGCGAGCTGGTCGGCCACCGGCTCGAGGGGGACGAAGCGCTGCAGCGCAACGTCGTCGACGGCACCGCGCACCTGCAGCAGGGGCTTGCCATGGGCAGCTGCGCTGAGGGCGCCGATCGAAAGAAGTTCGGCAAGTGTCGCGGCCGCGGAGTGCCCGCGCCCACGAGGCCTGCAGAGGTTCTAAGATAGCCCCATCGCAGACCAGCATTCGGAACCCCAAATAGATCGATACCAGGCCCCTCAGAAACTTCAGATTGAACCCGAACTGTCGGCCAGCAGCAAACAGGTCAACATGTCGAACGCGCGTGCGAAACTGCTTCGAACCGAAGAGAACCGCGGCACTATCCGCGACCATCACGCAACAGAACGCACCAAGGAAGTCGAGGGCCCAACCGCCCGTCTCGTGCGCGGTCGTCGGACCGCTCCCCCAAAAGAGCTCCGCGCTGTGATCCCGTTCCCGCGCCCGACGCAGCGGTTGTCTGAGCTCACTCCAGGTTTTCGCGCAAAGGGTCAGCAGCCCAATCAGCCTCGCCCCCCCTTCAGGTCTCGGGGTGGGCACTACGTTGGCGACGAGCTCTATCATCCGCGACGGGCCGTCCTCGAAGGCGCGGGTGATCTCAAGCACCCTTAAGGGCGAGACTGGTCCCAGCCCATCCCGGCTCATTCATGGCCGGACTTACAGCGCGCCTGCAAGGCCTCCAAGGGGAGCGGGGGGAAGCTCGCTATCGCCCATGCCCCAGGGCGACAGTTTCATCGCCGCGCGCCCAGCTGGCGTCCACATAAGGCGCCACTCGTCAAAAAGCAGGGCCACGGCCTCGTCTCCACTGGGGGGCCCGTGGAGTCCTGGAGGTGGGCGGGGGTCGCGCGCCTCTTCTCGGCATGGGCGTGAGCTGCCCTTTCCCTTTTCAGCGCTGCTTCCATGGCCCTGAGCCTGGGCTCTCCACCCGCGACCGCGCTCGCGCGCGTCCGCGCGCTGTAGAAACAATTACGCTACCGAGGAACCCTACGTACTTAACTTAAATCTTGTGTGCTTGCTTAAGTTTATAATATATGCGCAATTCTGCGTTCTCGGCCCTCGTCGCGAATGTTCCCCTATGTGTCATCCCACGCCATATTGCTTGAACCTCCTCCCTCTTCCTAGTCTTCTACCCTCCGTCGAAGACAGATTCGAGCCAGCCAGCTGCCGCGGTGAGGGACCACCCCCTGCGCACCCTCTATGGTGTCGAGAAAGTGCCGCGCCTGCTATGCCCTGGACGACCGTCGTGCATAGCGGCCGCGGTGAGGGACCGCCCCCTGCGCAGCCTCTATGGTGTCGAGAAAATGCCGCGCCTGCTATGCCCTGGACGACCGTCGTGCATAGCGGCCGCGGTGAGGGACCACCCCCTGCGCAGCCTCTATGGTGTCGAGAAACTGCCGAGCCTGCTATGCCCTGGGCGACCGTCGTGCATAGCGGCCGCGCTGAGGGACCACCCACTGCGCACCCCCTGTGGTGTCGAGCAAATGCCACTCCTGCTGCGATCTGCGAGCGTGTCACGGATAAAGGCCGCGCTGAGGGACCGCCCTCTGCGCACCCCCTATGGTGTCGAGAAACTGCCACTCCTGCCGAGATCCGCGAGCGTGTCACGGATAGAGGCCGCGCTGAGGGACCGCCCTCTGCGCACCCCATGTGGCGTCGAGAAACTGCCACTCCTGCCACGATCTGCGAGGGTGTCACGGATCGAGGCCGCGCTGAGGGACCACCCTCTGCGCGCCCCCTGTGGTGTCAAGAAACTGCCGCTCCTGCCGCGATCTGCGAGCGTGTCACGGATAAAGGCCGCGCTGAGGGACCGCCCTCTACGCACCCCCTGTGGTGTCGAGAAAAAGCCACTCCTGCCATGATCTGCGGGCGTGTCACGGATAGAGGCCGCGCTGAGGGACCGCCCTCTGCGCACCCCCTGTGGTGTCGAGAAAGTGCCACTCCTGCCGCGATCTGCGAGCGTGTCACGGATAGAGGCCGCGCTGAGGGACCACCCTCTGCGCGCCCCCTGTGGTGTCGAGAAAGTGCCACTCCTGCCACGATCTGCGAGCGTGTCACGGAGGGCCACCCTCTGCGCACCCCCCATGGCGTGGAGAAAGTGCCACTCCTGCCATGATCTGCGGGCGCGTCACGGATAGAGGCCGCGCTGAGGGACCACCCTCTGCGCGCCCCCTGTGGCGTCGAGAAAGTGCCACTCCTGCCGCGATCTGCGAGCGCGTCACGGATAGAAGCCGCGCTGAGGGGAGACGTTGGGGGGGGGGAGGTTTGTGTGAAGAGACGCGGGTGCGACGCGGCAGAGAAGAAAACCATAGCCCCACGAAGCATGTGGGGAATCAAGTCGGCGTGCTCGGACCAGTTCGAGTCGCCGGCCCGCGCTCTGCCGCCCCTGATCCGGTCGACCAAGCCACGCAACAACTGCTCGCTACGGCGCCCCGCGCCTTCCTGCTGCTTCGGCAGGGCGCGGGGGCCCGCTGCGAACGCGGCCCCCGCGATGTCCAGCGCAGCACTGGCCCGCCGCCAGGCCGCGCCCCGACCTCCCCGCGCCGGAGATCCCGCGGACAGCTCGGGCCCCCGAGTGGCCGCGCTCTGGGCGGCCACCCAACTCGCAACCGACGGGCTGCAGGCCCCCCGATCCCAGAGAGTCTGCCTGGGGCGCCGCGGACGTCTGAAGGGCCCGTCCCACGACATACGAAAGCTCCGCGCTGGTTATCGGGCGCGTCGCGATACGCCCCTAGACGCGCCTCTGGACTGTGAAAACACCTCCGAACAACTCCAGGAATATCATCGGGGACCTCGTCGGGCCCCGGACTCCAGTCGGCGCTGCGCGGTGCCGAGCGCGGGCCCATGATGGGCTCCGCGTGGGAACGCCTTGAAGATTTTTGGGCGCCCAGAGCAAGACCTTCCCCGAATGGCCCCCGTGCGCGGCGACCGCGGGCGCGCGGAGCGACGAATGGGCCAGGCCCGAGGCCGCGACCATGCGGATGCAGCGCCTCAGGACCTTTGCCCCCGCGAAGAAATCAAGCCCCCCCTCGACAGCGACCCGCTCTTGAACCCCGCCCCCCCCCCGCCGCGTCCCGCGCGTCCCGCGCGGCCGACCTGGACTTGAAGATCGCGCCCGCGACCGCGTTGAGCCGGCCCGACTTCGACGGCTCAGCTGGCGTGCACTTCCAATGGCCCAGGATCGCCCGTGGGATTCGCGGCCCAGGAGAAACCCCGCCAGGCCCTGCAAGAGCCTCCTGTTCACTGGCCCCTCCGGGCCTCCCTTCACGCCCAGGTGGGTCGATATCGCGAAAAGGCTGCCGGGGAAAACCGCGCTGGTCCGACGGATGACCACTCGGTAACCGAACTGCAGCAGGGGCTCCCCCAGAGCCGCCGAGCACGGAAGTGCGCGACGCTGGACGACGATGGCAACTCCGCCCGAAATCTCCGTCGGGCCAGGGCCCGTCGAGCGCGGTCGACCTACTTGCGCGGCTTATTCACGTTTGATGCTCCAACCGATGGCCTGCCCTTCGGTCGGCGCCGCCTTTACAGCCCGGTCTCCTGGATCGCCGCCGCCCGTCCATGACGTAGGCTCCCGGGAGTCCTCATCGTGTTCCTGGTCTTGCTCGCTGTCAACATCGGAACAATCCGAATTCGACGTGGCTTCCACGCTCGGTGGCGGACCTGTTGGTTTTGATGGAGACGCTCGGGCGGCAGACGCTGGGGCCTCAGCCTGGCGGTCCCATCGGCCCCGTCTTGACACCCCGCCGTGCTCTGAACACGCGAGGCGTCCGTCCTCGGCACAGCACGTGGTGTAACGCGGACAATCTGCAACGCCCTCGCACCGAGAGCGTGTCATCTTGAACCACCGCTTCGGAGAGGAGGACAATTGGGAGACAAAGGGAGAAGAGCAGCACGAGTAAAACGATACGGGGTTTAAAAAATGCGGAAGACAGCATGAGAAGCAAGAGGAGGGAAGGACGAGGAGTATCATACCGAGGAGGTGAGGACGAGCAGCACGAGGAAAATCCGAAAAGGGCGATGATGGAAAGCAGCAGGGGAAAGGACGAGGAGGGCTAGGTGGAACACGTAGAACAGCATGAAAATAATGATTAACGGGATAGGGAATGGCGTGAGCAGGGAAACTGGAGGAAGAAGAGGAGGATCGATGAGGATGTTCCTTCTTTCTTCCCCCTCTTCACCCTGGGTTTAACACTCGGTAGTTTTGATGTGAGCCTGCAGTCTCGTATAGCAGCCGAGTGTAGCCACCGGGAGCCGACAGCAGCAAATAGCACCCGATGTCAACCAATAGGACTGGATATTGACCGCCAAGGGCCGCGCCCACCGTGGAGTAAGCTATGCCCACCGTGGTGAAACTATGTGATGTAAGCTAAAAGCGAATCCAGCCGTAACGACGAGGGCCCCGAGTGGTGCTCTCAATGCAAGGGAGTCGGGGATGCCAATCGAGCGCGTCGTACGGGACATCCCCACGACCTGCTCTGGTACAGGTCGCGTCACAATTGACTTGCCAAATGTGTCGATCGAGAGTCTGGGCTAAGAGTGTCCCCATCCGCTTCTTACCCTTTGTCCTCCTCCCCCATCCCCCTCCTCCTCCTCCTCCTCCTCCTCCTCCTCCTCCTCCTCCTCCTCCTCACTCCTTCCATCCAGCTCCCTCCATCCACCCATCCCTCTCGAGCGGTGGCGCCGGAGTTGTGAGGATGTCTTGAGCGGCGGCGCCCGAATTGTGAGGACGTTTCGAGCGGCGGCGCCGGAGTTGTGAGGATGACTCGAGCGGCGGCGCCAGAGTTGCGAGGATGTCTCGAACGGCGGCGCCAGTCGTGGATCCCTGACGCCCTTGGCTCTCCTGACGCTCCTGACGCTCTGACGCTCCTGACGCTCCTGACGCCCCTGACGCTCCTGACGCTCTTGACGCTCCTGACGCTCGAGCGGCGGCGTCAAAGTTGTGAGGATGTCTCGAGCGGCGGCGCCGGAATTGTGAGGATGTCTCGAGCGGCGGCGCCGGAATTGTGATGATGTCTCGAGCGGCGGCGCCGGAGTTGTGAGGATGTCTCGAACGGCGGCGCTGGAGCTGTGAGGATGTCTCGAGCGGCGGCGCCAGAGTTGTGGACGCCCCTGACGCGCCTGACGCTCCTGACGCTCCTGACGCTCTTGACGCCCCTGACGCTCCTGACGCTCGAGCAGCGGCGCCGGAGTTGTGAGGATGTCTCGAGCAGCGGCGCCGGAATTGTGAGGATGTCTCGAGCAGCGGCGCCGGAGTTGTGAGGATGTCTCGATCGCCGGCACCGGAGTTGTGAGGATGTCTCGAGCGGCGGCGCCGGAATTGTGAGGATGTCTCGAACGGCGGCGCCGGAGTTGAGTGGTGGACGCCCCTGACGCACCTGACGCTCCTGACGCTCTGACGCTCCTGACGCTCCTGACGCCCCTGACGCCCCTGACGCTCCTGACGCTCTGATGCTCCTGACGCTCCTGACGCCCTCTGGCGCCCCCGACGCTCCCTGACGCTCCCTGACGCTCCCTGACGCTCCTGACGCCCCTGACGCTCTTGACGCTCCTGACGCTCTTGACGCCCCTGACGCTCCTGTCGCCCCTGACGCCCCTGACGCCCCTGACGTCAGGAGCGTCAGGAGCGCCAGAGCGTCAAGATCGCCAGGAGCGTCGAAAGCGTCAGAGCGTCAGCACTTTTTTCGGGGGCGCGCTGCGCCAGCTCTCCGAAACTGGAACCCAAGAGTCGGATCGGCCAGGAATCGAAGCTCCTGAGTTGGCCAAGCCTCTCAGGGGCAGCTGGCGAAAGGCCATGGAAGGACTGGCCAAGCTTGGTGCTAGCATATCAATGACACCTCCCGCGAACTTCACGCGACGCACCATGACTTTCGAACCAGCCGGCCTTGAAGGCGATGTGATATCACTTCTTTTTTGCGCAAAGGCAAGGCGAGGTTCAGTAGTTGCAGTGGTCTTGCTGATGGGGCAACGTCGGGCCTACCCTCCAACGAAGTGCCACACAGCATCTAAGGCAAGGGCAAGGAAGTCCGCCCACCCCTTTGGGTGACTAGTGTGTGAAATCGACGGGCAACCCGCCTCATGCAATGCCCAGCTACCCTCGCCCATTTGACAAGTGGTCCCGATTGACAGATTTGCCACTGGCATCAAGGAGGGTTCCAGTCTCCCGAGTGTCCACTGAAAAGTGACCCAAATTGACAGGACATCTTTGAGCCCAGAAATGGGAGATCTCGGGCGAAATTGGTTGAACCACCTCAAGTCTGGGCATCCCCGAAAACACAATCCCGACGATTTCTCAGGCGAAAAAGATCGGGACCACGTGAGGTGAGGACATAAGACGTACATAAACCCGGAGTGGCAGTGAGATCTCAAGCGAAACGAACAATCCACGGCAACTGCGAGCCCAAAGCAGCGAGGAAACGGGATCTGATACCGTGCGGCAAGAGCATCGACTAATCCAGAATAGCGAGGATGCACCGGGCGAATATTGCTCTGCGAGGATGTTTCAAGCCAAAGAAACTGGACCGCCTCATGACGGCGGCGAAGAAGCAAAAGCGAAATGGGCTGGACTATCTCTCGCGCGACAACTCGAAGCCCATAACTGCAGAGATGTCTCGAGACCGGCCGGACCGCCTCACAGGCGGCATCTCAGGGCCCAAATTACCGATGATGGCTTCGCCGAAACCGATCCAGACAACTTCTCGCATGTGGTCTCCTAACTCAAAAACCCACCCGTCTTCGGGGCAGGAGATGATCAATCGCGGTTCCTTGTCCAGTGAGTTCGGGCCACACCTCGAATTGTCAACATCTAGCTTGGCTAGCGAAGCTCCCCTCGGGCGTCTATCAACAGCTGCTGATGGTTGTGTCCGAGCTGTGTGGGCCTTGCGCGCTTGAAACAAGAAATCGCCAGCTTCCCAACTGATGGGAAGGGGGCCCCTCGATGCTACAGCGTCGCACCGAGGCCGGCACAACCAAGGCAAGTCGGCGAGAACGTGGGGAGGAAGAAAACGAGACGACGACGACGAGGACGACAAGCGGACCGGCCACGAGGCCAGGAAAGGCGAGAAAGACGAGGGAAACGAAGAGGAACGACGAGAGGGGGACGTCGGCTCATGAGAGCCCGGAGGCCGCAAAACAGCCACAGGGCACGGAGGAAGAAGCCGCGCGCCAGTAGCCGCGGCCCGCCCACGCGGCGCGCGGCACGCTGCGTGCTTCGATGCCTCGGACCAGGCACGCGGGAGGGAACAGATGAGGAGGGGGGAAAGGAGGAGAAGGACGAGGAGGAGGAGGAGGGGGGAGAAAACAAAAGAAACTGGACAGACGCAGGTGCGCGGCCCGTCTCTCCGGCGCGCAGACACGCGACGGCCTGAAAAGAAAAAGGGTGCACATTTGTACCGACGGATTTCCGCACAAAGGACCCGGCACACAGGGGATGGGGTCGTTGCTGCTCCTGGATGATATTTGCCACCTCGCCCAATCTACCGACCGCTAACCCGAGTCACTGCCACCCCTCTCGATTCAAACCAACAACAAATTGAAATACCCCCAGGCGGCTCCCCCATTGGAGCTCGGAAATGCGATGCGATCTGTCGGAACGGTGATCACGGTTATGTAGATCCGCCACCGTGCCTCTGGGCACGGAGTGGGCGTGCCCTCAGGTCCTTGCCATCATCCTCTCAACCTCAATCATCACGCCTGAGGAGTCGTTCAGAGCCCCAGATCCCACATCGCGACATCTTCTCCTGGGGCTTCTCGCGGTTTCTCTCGTGACCGTTTCGGAGCGATGGGTGGGGGCCCCAAAACGGGCCCAACAGGGCCCGAAGAGGCCCACGACGGCCCAGAACGCCCCGAGACGCCCAAAGATCGCTCCAAGACGCCCTAAATGGCCTCAAGATGGCCCAAGAGGCCTCCAAGATGCCCCAAGAGGCCTCCACGATGCCTCCCAAGAGGACCATGAGAGGCAAAAATCATTGATTTGCATTCGTTGCTTCAAAGATTTTGGCGTTCTCGCCGTGTTTCCTTCCCGACGCTCTCAGGCGGCCCTCGAGGCTCCCAAAACCACCCCAGGACTGCCCAAGAGGCCTCCAAGAGGGCCCCAAGGCGGCCCTCGAGGGCCCGGGAGGCGCCCAAGACGGCCCAAGAGGACCCCAAGACGGCCCCAATAATGGCCCGAGAGAGGGAACACGAACCGAAAGTCCGAGCGTTCCGCCCCAAGAGGCCACCAGGAGGCCCCAAGAGGCACTCAAGAGGCTCCAAGAGGCGCCCAAGGGCCCAAGATGCCTCAAAACTGCACCCAAGAGGCTCCCTAAAGGTCACCCTCGAAATCCCACCGAACATCCAATAGGCTTCGCACCCACAATCCAGGCACAGTGGCGGGATGGGCCGAAGGCCATTCGATAGAGAGGAGTCCGAAGTGCAACAGAGAATCAAGAGTTCAGGGGGCGCGACTCAAGCCTGGATGTCTCACTTGAACCCTTCCTACCGTGTTCGGAAAGGCAGCCCGACAACAAACGAATCAAACATACGTCGCTCAATTGGGGTCGGCGGCAAAGGCGGCAGCCTTTCGATGAAAAAGTTACCGCACACGAGGAGGAAGAACATCAAGGGTTAACCACCACTGGGCGCGCACTGTGTCGGGCCTAGCACGAGCACATTCGAACGGTACACGTTGTCAGAGCAGACTATTCTGACAACAAAGCGGGATCCCCGAGCGGCGAGACTCGGCCAACCACAGGTCCTGGCATCGGTTTTAGGGAATCGGGCCGAAGCTCCCAAGAAAGAGTATGGGGACACAGGACCAGAAGCGGAGCAGGAGGAGGATAGTGAAGACCACGGAGTTGCCAACACTGTGCACGGCATTCATAAGTTACCGCCGAAGGCATGGATGATGAGACAGAGTGCCAAAACCTCTGAGAGAGTCTCGGAAGCTGAGATAGGGACTCCTGAAGACGGGGGAGGGTTTTTCCCCCACCCCCCCCCCACCCCCCCCCCCCCCCACCCCCCCCCCCCCCCCCCCCCCCGAGGCTTTTTTTTCCCGCCCCCCCCCGGCGTTTTTTTTTTTCCCAGCGGCATGCGATGGCATGCGTAGACCTGCGTAGACCTGCGGTGGCATGCGTTCGCGCGCTTTGGCATATGGTGGCATGCGCTGGCATGCGTAGGTATCAGTTCGCGAGTGTTAGCATGCACTGGCATGCGGTGGCATGCGTTCGTACTCGTTGACATGCGGTGGCACGCGTTGGCATGCGTTGGCATGCGGTGGCATGCGGTGGCACGCGTTGGCATGCGTTGGCAAGCGTTGGCATGCGCAGGTATCAATTCGGCATGCGTTGGCTTGCGGTAGCACGCGTTGGCATGCAGTAGCATGCGGTGGCGTTGGCATGCGATGGCATGCGGTGGCACGCAGTGGCATGCGATGGCATGCGTAGACCTGCGGTGGCATGCGTTGGCATGCATTGGCATGCGGTGGCATGGGCACGCGGTGGTATGCGTTGGCATGCGACGTGCGTTCGCATGCGGTGGCATACGTTTACGTGGGTTGGTATTCCGTGATATGCATTGCCATTCGTTGACATTCCTCTGCGTGCGTTGGCATGCATTAGCATGCGTTGAAAGGGCTTGGAAACCCTGGATTCGCGGGGTTTAAGAACACAGCAGCGGATGTCTGAGCAATTTGCAGACATGTTCGAAAGCATCCGAAGCCAGACTCAGCCGACCCCTCGGGGTTCATCGGCGTGCAAGATGCTGCCCCTTCCACAAACCCCTGCCCTGGGAACTTCGTCGCCGGGGGCCTCGGGATTCCAGCCCGAACTCGCCGGGAAGACAGGGCAAAGGAAGTTGGCATCCCCGAGATAATTCTGGGGCTCCAAGATAATCCCGGTGGCCTCCCAAGAAACTCCCAAGATGCAGCAGGAAAGCCCAAAGACGCCGGATGATCGCTCCAAGATGTCCAAGAGGAACCCAAAACGGCCCAGGAAATCGCCAAGACGCCCCCAAGAGCCCCTCAACGGAAACCGAAGCGGCTCCATTCATAGAGTTCCTTCCTTCAGAGAAAGACGTTTTAAACGTATTCCATTGTTCAGCCATTCCGGCGTTCGACATCGTCCAAAAGGCGCCCAAAACCGCCTCATAAGGGCCAATAAACTCTCCAGGAATTCCACTGGCGGCCCCTGGGAGCTCCAAGACGATCTCAAAGACGCCCAAAACTGCTGAAGAGGGCCCCAAGACGGCCCCAAGAGAGGCCCAAAGAAGACGACCACGATGCGAGAACGCCAACCTGCCGGCCAAAGAAAAAAAAACAGCTGCCTCGCCTTCCGGGGGAAGTCGATGATGCCGCACTCTGTCCCGCCAAATGCCCCTCCTCATCCTCCGTTTTCCCCGTCCCCCCTCCCCCCCTCCCCCTCCCCTCCCCTTCCTCTTCCTCCTCCTCTCCCTCCTCCTCCTCGTCCTCCTCGTCCTCCTCCTCCTGCCTCTCCTCCTCCTCCTCCTCCTCTTCCTCCACCTCCTCCTCTCCATCGCCATCATCATCGTCATCAACACCACCATCAATATTATTTCTTGTTTTCCACATATTGAGGCACGCGTTCGCATGCGCTGAAGCGCGGCGGCATGGTGCGATGTGCCCTGGGGATTGGCATTCTGTCGCACGCGTAAACAACCGTTGGAACGCATGGGCACACGTCGGCATCCGTTGGCATGCGTTGGGACGTATGAGCATAAGTTGGCACATGGCGGCATGGGCATACGTTCGCAGGCGCTGAAACGTGATGGGATTCAGTGGCCTGCGTTTGCATGCGGTGGCATGCGTAGATATCAGTTCGCATGCGTTGGTATACGTTGGCATACGTTGGCATGCGTTCGCATGCTATGGCATGCAGTGGCATGCGTAGATATCAGCTCGCATGCGTCGGCGTGCGTTGGCATGCGTTGGCATGCGGTGGCATGCGATGGCACGCGGTGGCACGCAATAGCATGCGATGGCATGCGTAGACCTGCGGTGGCATGCGTTGGCATGCATTGGCATGCGTCGGCACGCCTACGAAGAAGACGACCACGAACCGAGAACGCCAGCCTGCCGGCCCAAGAGAAAGTCCCGAGGAAGGCCCAAAAGGCACCCGAGAGGTCCCGTGACGCCCCCGCAAGGCTCTCAGAAAAATCTGAGAGGCCACCACAGGTCCGAGGCGGGGAGGGGAAGGAAAAGCACAATTTGTTGTGGGAATTCCACGGCATGCTTCATCACAATGAATATGTGGATCGATGGGGCTTCTCGCCCAACACAATAGCCCTCGAACGGAAGCACAAGGGTGCCATCAAATTTGGTGAAGACCATGATAATAACATTGCTCCTGTTATCAGAGATATCGTCTCTAAATCGTTGCACGTGTTGTCCACGTCTGCATGGTTAGACATCTCCCCAGGGTTGCTGTACCCAAGGGTACCGACGAAAAAATTGAAGGCGTTTCCTTTAGAGCATTTCGGTGACGGTGACCACGTATATTCAAGTAAAGCTCGGTTCGATGGGTATGGGGTTGCGTCGCGTGGAGACCACGTCGCTTTTCGGCGCGCTGGTGAGTGGGTAATTGCCCAAACACTTCTTTTTGCTGACTGCCACGGTTGCACGTTTGCCGCGGTGCAACCGTACGAGTGTGCCGCCAAGCACGCGTGGCATAGCGTGTGGATCGCACGGGGGGCCCCTACAATCGTAGGCCTTGGGGAAATAATTGATGTAGTTGTGACTTGCTTCAATGATGATCGCCTCACTGTTGTGCACCCGCTTCGCTTGGTGAGCTGATTCGATAGTGGAATGTGTACTCTTTCGTCTTCTTCACACTCTGGTTTGGTGGTGGTTGTTTATATTCAGAGCCTGTCTGCCGACCTCCGCCGCTGCAGTGATCCAACATAGAGGGGTAGGGGGAGGAGGAGGAAAAAGAGGAGGAAGCGAAAGGATAGGGGGGGGAGGAGGAGGAGGAACGCACCGAAATGTCAAGGCACCAACTTCTAGAAATAACTCCCCGCGCCCGTGGTCCGATCCGGAACCTCTCAGGGCTCCGAACGCCGAGAATTTCGACGGGGTGTAGGGCATGGGGCGTTATGATGCACCGATGAGGACGGTGCGAAGGAGGTAGAGGAAGACGACGAAGATGATAACATTAAAAATGCATCGCATGCTAGCGATCCGCCCCAGAGCCCCCCCCCCCAAAGTTCGCGAGCATGCTATTCCAGGGGACGATGGTTGTTCATTGGGTGATGATTTCCCCCCTTACGATCGGGTTAGCAGCTCGCCAGCAAGAGAGTTACTAACTGCTTATCGGGGCGCAGGGGTTTAGCTGAGCGTCTTGCTAACTCCTTCCTAAACCACTTGCCAACCGTCTGGAACACCCTCAAGAAGATAATGTTTAGGGCCTTGCTTGCGGGTTACGCTAACCGCTTGCAAACGTCTGCCAACTCCAAACAACCAGCCTCAACGATGCTAGAAATAACATCTCTTAACAAACCCATATCTCATCCAAGTAGGCCTCGCAGCCGCCGGTCGAAGGCGACATCGATCAGCGGGGAAGGAGAGGGTGGCGAGCAGCGTGGGTGGTCCTCTGCGCTCGTAGCAACCAGCTCGACGCGCTAGGTTTGGGAGGGGGATTAGAGAAGGTGTGGATACGTTTCTGGTTTTTTGGGGGGCAAGGGAGGAGGGGCGGCTGGCGCAAGAGGCGCACTGCTGTCCACGCTCCAAGAAATCAGTGCCAGCATGCAGAGAGGAGCCTGCGATCTCTCTCTCTTATAAGAAGTGTGTGTGTGTGTGTGTGTGTGTGTGTGTGTGTGTGTGTGTGTGTGTTTGTGTGCGTTTGTGTGCTTGTGTGTGTGTGTGTGTGTGTGTGTTTGTGTGTGCTTGTGTGCTTGTGTGTATGCGTATGTGTGTGTGTGGGTGAGTGTGTAAGTGTGTTAGTGCTTATGTGTGTAAAGTGTGTGTGTGTGTGTGTGTGTGTGTGTGTGTGTGTGTGTGTGTGTGTGTGTGTGTGTGTGTGTGCGTGCGTGCGTGCGTGCGTGCGTGCGTGCGTGCGTGTGTGCGTTTGTGTGCGCGCATGTGTGCGTGTGTGTGCGCGTGTGTGTGTGTGTGTGTGTCTGTGTGGGTGTGTGCGTGTGTTTGCGTGTGTGTGCGTGTGTGTGTGTGTGTGTGTGCGCGTGTGTATGTGTGTGTTTGTCTGTGTGTGCGTGTGTTTGCGTATGTGTGTGTGCGTGCGCGTGACTGTGTGTATGTTGTTCAGCGTTTGAATGTTTAAATGTCCGACTGCTGCTCTGCTGAAGGCAAAGGCTGCTGCTGCTCTGCTGGGTCGGGCTGCTCTGGCGGAACGGCGTCGTCGTCGGCGGGGATCACGGGGGCGAAGATTTGCTCCACCACCGTGCCAGCGCTGTCAGCTGCCTGAGCACAGAGCCCCCCTCATAAGCTCTCTAACCCCCTTGTTCGAACCGATCTCACGGTGGAGTTGTCTCCGAGCTTGTCACATCTGCGATTCCACTACTTGTCTATTAGCCATGCACGATCACACCCATAGCGACCCGACCTTCAACGAACCGTCAACGATCCGTCAACGCTAGCGTTGACAGGTCGTTGACGGTCCGTCGGCAGTTCGGTCTCGTCGCATTGGTGGTGATCGTGGGCCACCCCGCAGGAGCGCGCAACTATGACGTGTTCCAGCTCATCTTCGGCAAGGCGTTCGCCCCCCCCCCCCCCCCCCCCCATGCCCATGCCCCCGCCGATTGCTCCCCCGCGCGATGCGGACCACGTCAGCGCGTTCAGGCCCCCCCCTGGTAGACGATCCAGTAATGGCTGCGTCGCTGCATCGGCCATGGCTGGCCAAGGAAAGTAATTGGCGCCCCAGGGAAGTAGACGCCCAATTCTTCGGAACTGCGCCCCGCTGAATGTCGGAATCGGGAGGGCTCGTCTGAGCCGTCGACTTCTTAGACTGTCGCTTGGGCATAATGCCTGCGTCAGTGCAAGGACGCACTTGGGGGGGCTGCTCAATGTGAAATGAATTATCGGTGCCCTGGTTGCTTCAGCATACGACCTTCCTCCTCCTCCTCCTCCTCCTCCTCCTCCTCCCCCTCCTCCTCCTCCCCCTCGATCATCTTCCTCCTCATCCCGCTGTTCCACCCCGCCACCTGCTTCTCCTTTTCCTGATCCCGAGGGCGTCGCCCTTTCCCTTGGCAGCGTGTTTGAAAAGAACGGCACCCCCTGGACCCTGGCGTCCTGGTCGTAACTTCCTGGCTACGCATTCCCCCGTTCACGTCTTATCTAATGCGTTTGTCAACTTCAGTCGAAGCGATGCTGTGACTGTCCGTGAAAGACGTGGGCGGGAGGTGGAGGAGGAGCAGGATGAGGGCGGGCGGCGGAGGAGGAGGAGGAAGAGAAGGCTGGGGATCATTGGAAATGAGAGGGCATGCGGGGGCGGAGGGTGAGTGGATGACTGCGGGAACTGTTGGGATACAGAACTCACTATGAGCTTGATTGCAACAGCCATTCACGTTGCGGGCCGCACCTCGCGGCCGCCCAATGAGCCAACGAATCCAGCGCGGGGGGATGGCCTAATATCAACGCGCATTTGCGGTTCAACCGCGACCGACATGTTGTAGCGAAGTACATTTAACCAGCACATAAAATTACAAATCGAAGTCGGGCGCCGCCGCGCGCGACATGCGCACCTGCTGCGCCTGCGCGAAAGCCGCAGCCGCCGCCGCCGCCGCCTGGCTGCCGCTGCTGGCTGCAGCCGCTGGCTGCAGCACCTGGGGCGCCTCCTCTGCGGCGGCCCCCTGCGCGTTCAGCCCCGCGTCCTTGGCCGACGTCTTGTCCTTGCCCTCGTCCAGCGACGCGCCCTCAAGCTTGGCATCGCCCTTCGTGGCGTCCTGCAGCTCCTGGCGCTTCGCGGCGATGATCTTCTTCGCGGCCGGCCTCTTGCGCGCGCTGGTCGCGACGTCATCTTGGTCATCACCCTTGTTTTCTGCGCCGACTCCGTCAGCGTCGTCATTTTCATCTTCATCTGAATGCCTGTGATGGCCCTCATCGCCCTCGCCATCGTCATCTGCGGGCGATTCACCGTCGTCGCCGTCCTTCGCTTCGAACCTAGGACCGTTCCCAGTAGTCTTCTGCACCATCGCCTTGGCACCTGCCTTGGTCTTGGCAGCAGGCCGCTTCCTCGCGGCGCCGTCGCCAGTACCGCCGTTATTCTCCACCCATGACTTCTTGAGCGCTTCCATCTCTGCCTTGTCCACCTTCCCTGCCGCGAAATCCATCGCGAGCTTCTTGGCGAAAGCCTCCGCGGCCGCTGCGCCCCCGCACTTCATCAGCTGGAGTTGCTGCTGATCACGTAGCTTGGGCCGCATCGCCCACAACGCCAGCCACTTCTTGTCATTCTTCGTCACCCATGTGAGCTTCACCGTGGCGCTGCTGCCGTCGTGCAGCTGGCCGCTCCGCACTGTCGCCGCCCGTTGCTTCTCGGGCGCCGCCTCTGGGGGCATCGCTGAGTTCGGCATTGCCCATTTTGCCTTCCCGCCAAACTTGGCGACGCGGACGGTCTTGTCGCCCTCGAGCTCCTCGGTCACGGCCGTCGAGTATTCTCGAAGATCTGAACCGTCGCGCTTCTGCCTCCGCGCCACCTTGCAAGGAGAAAAAAAAAAGGCGGCGGCGGCGGGCGAGGTGGAGAAGGATGGGGGGAGGGGGGGGGGGGGGGGGGGGAGGGGGGGGAAGTCGGCGAGGAGGAAGGGCGAGGAGGATGAGGAGGACGAGGCGATGGGGGGGGGGGGGGGGGGAGGAAGAAAGGGGGCGGATGAGGTCGCCTCCTCATCCTCCTCACCTCCCACCTTTTCCTTCTTCCACATCATCTGCATCCGCTTCCATCTCCTCGAGGTTATCCTTATTTCGCGCTTCCTATACTCCCGCCCCTTCCGTGTTCTCGTTCTCCTCCTGCTCCCCCTCCTCCTCTTCCTCTTCGTCTCCTTCATCATTCTCCTCCTCCTCCTTCTCCTCCTCATTCTCATCCCCCCTCTCCTCATCATCCGTTTTCACCCTCCTATTTCACGCGGTTGAGATCCCACCTTCGTACCAGCTGCCACACCGTAGAAGTGCGTGCCGCCCTTGTCGAGCACCTCGTCATCGTTCGGGATCGGGCGCGAGGCGCGGCTGCGTCCCTTGGCCGCCTCCTGCACCTGTTGATGATCGAAGCGCGCGTCTCTATCATCAGCAGCGAGCGTCAACGAAGCGTCACTGCAGCGTCAACGCGAGCGTTGACACTGCATTGACGTTTCGTTGATGCTCGTCGCCTCCGATGGCTCTGCGCGTTTCGATTGCTAGAACCTTCGGAGAAGCGATCGGGCTGAGTGGGGCGTCGTCGCCCAAGTGGCCGCGGGGCTGGCTGTCCTCTCCAGGGGTCGGAAGCGAATGACCCCACCCCTCCTCCTCCTCCTCCTTCTCCTCCAGCTCCTCCTCCTCCTGCTCCTCCTCCTGCTCCTCCTCCTCATCCCCCTCGCCTTCCTCCTCCTCCTCCTCCTCGCCCTCCTCCTTCTCTTCCCCCGATGATTTTCGCGTTGGCCCCTGGGGCTCGAGGTGGCAAGGAGTGCGTGAGTTCGCCACAAGGTACCCAGAAGGGGGTTCGCCACGCGGCCGCGCTGTCGGGGTGGTCGCGTCGTCGCCCTTGGCCCCCTCCGCCCACTTCGGGATCTTGTCTGGCCTGGGGAAGGCGCGGGCGGGGCGGGGCTCGCGCTGTTTACTTCGCCTGCTCCTCCTCCTCTTCCTCCTCCTCGGCCGCCTCCTCCTCCATCCTCTGTCCTCCATCCTCCATCCTCCATCCTCCTCTTCCTCCTCCTCCTCGCCCCCCCCCCCCTCCTCCTCCTCCTCCTCTCCTACCCCTCCTCATTCTTAACTTTCTCTTCCTGGCAACCTATGGCATGAGCGCCGCCCCCCATTCCTCCGCGCCCTGGGCCGCCTCCGACGGGAGGGCTCGGGTTTTTCAAGCGCCGGCGCCTGCAGAGAGCCGTGGACACGTGGCGCAACATTGCCCTGATGCTGTTCCCGATCTGCGCTGCCCACTCGCTCTTGCTCTGCGAACGGCGCCGCTCGCTCCCCTTGGAGCTCGCGAGGTTCTGCAAGGCTCTCTTGAGCGGCACTTTGTTGATGCCCCCCGCGGGCGACGCGGCCCTGGGCTCGGCGATGAGCGCCGAATGTCTCACGAGAACCTTCGAGTCTACTGGCCCATCGAGTTTCGATGTGTATGAGATCGCATATGAAGAGCTAATCTGTCTTTACAATAGCATCGAGCTGCTCTTGCGTGGCCGTCGAAGAGGCTCGGCCCGACCGACCGTCGGGCGCTTCCGCCATCAGAGCCAAAATGGCTGCGGGCCTGCTGGGAGTGGGCTCGCGAATCTGCAACCCGTCGACGCGAAGCCTCCGATGGAGGTCATGCCTCGAGCTTGCTCGTGGCTCATGCTGAAGTCAAGGCAATATTCCTATGTGAACGCGCAAACTGAAACTGCCGCTCGAGACTTTCTCAACAATTTGAGCGCGTGCTGCGCCGACGAAGTGCGTTACGCATTGATGTGATCTATCGTGGAAGCGCTTCGATCCTGCATCGGTCGGGGCAGACATGCTCACTTCGCGTGAACACTTGCGGTGCATGCCATCCTCCTCCTCTGCTTCGTCTTACTCCTCCTCCTCCTCCTCCTCCTCCTCCTCCTCCTCCTCCTCCTTTTCTTCTTCTTATTATTCCTCGTGTTCGGGCTCTTCTCGTCTCCTTTCAATATTCCTCTATTTTATGTTAGGTGGCAGCGGGCAAGTCACGAACGCATGAAAAGGAGCGCCGCTCCGAAAAATCAACGCATATCAAATGAAAAGTGAGCATATACTTGAAATTCTAAGCAAACAACAGCAGCACCTGCTTTCTAGCTGGGAAGCTATGTTTCCCCACATGCTTCGTGGGGTTCTGGTTTTCTTCCCACCCGCGCCGCGCCCGCGTCTCACCCACGCCCGCCCTTCCCCCTTCCCCCCCCCCCCCTCCTCCTCGCGCACGCAGCGCAGCGCAGCGCAGCGCAGCGCAGCACAGCACAGCACATCACAGCGCACACAGCGCAGCACAGCACAGCACAGCACGGCACGGCACAGCACAGCACAGCACAGCACAGCACAACACACACACACACACGGCTTGGCACGTGCGGCACATTCTCGACGCCATAGGGGTCGTCCACGGCACAGCAGGCGCGGCAGTTTCGCAAAGCACACCTGCACAGCGCAGCACATAGCACAGTACAGCACACCGCAGCACAGCACGGCACGGCACAGCACAGCACATCGCAGCACAGCTCAGCACAGCATAGCCGTAGCACCATGAGGGGTGCGCAGGCATGGCATATTCTCGACACCATAGGGGGTGCGCAGGGGGTGTTCTCTCACCGCGGCCGCTATCCGTGAGGGTCGTCCAGGGCACAGCAGGCATGGCATATTCTCGACACCATGGGGGGGTGCGCAGGGGGTGGTCTCTCACCGCGGCCGCTACTCGTGACGGTCGTCCAGGGCAGAGCAGGCATGGCATATTCTCGACGCCAGAGGGGGTGACGCAGGGGGGGGTCTCTCACCGCGGCCGCTATCCGTGACGGTCGTCCAAGGCACAGCAGGCAAGGCATATTCTCGACACCAGAGGGGGTGCGCAGGGGGCGGTCTCTCACCGCGGCCGCTATCCGTGACGGTCGTCCAGGGCACAGCAGGCACGGCATATTCTCGACACCAGAGGGACAGCAGGAATGGTATACTCTCGACACCATAAAAGGGTGCGCAGGGGGTGGTCTCTCACCGCGGCCGCTATCCGTGACGGTCGTCCAGTGCACAGCAGGCATGGCATATTCTCGACACCAAACAGTGTGCCCAGGGGTTGGTCTCTCACCGCGGCCGCCGGTCGTCCAGGGCACAGCAGGCATGGCATATTCTCGACACCATAAGGGGGTGCGCAGGGGGTGGTCTCTCACCGCGGCCGCTATCCGTAACGGTCGTCCGGGGCAGAGCAGGCATGGCATATTCTCGACACCATATGGGGTGCGCAGGGGGTGGTCTCTCAGCGCGGCCTCTATCCGTGACGGTCGTCCAGGGCACAGCAGGCATGGCATATTCTCGATACCACAGGGGGTGCGCAGGGGTTGGTCTGTCACCGCGGCCGCTATCCGTGAGGGTCGTCCAGGGCACAGCAGGCATGGCATATTCTCGACACCATAGGGGGTGCGCAGGGGGTGGTTTCTCACCGCGGCCGCTATCCGTGACGGTCGTCCAGGGCATAGCAGGCAGGGCATATTCTCGACACCAGAAGGGGGTGCGCAGGGGGTGGTCTCTCACCGCGGCCGCTATCCGTGACGGTCGTCCAAGGCACAGCAGGCATGGCATATTCTCGACACCATAGGGAGTGCGCAGGGGGTGGTCTCTCACCGCGGCCGCTATCCGTGACGGTCGTCCAGGG
This sequence comes from Prorocentrum cordatum, assembly GCA_963575745.1. Lineage (NCBI taxonomy): Eukaryota > Dinophyceae > Prorocentrales > Prorocentraceae > Prorocentrum > Prorocentrum cordatum. The sequence continues at coordinate 122,296 of CAUYUJ010014421.1, forward strand.
CACAGCAGGCATGGCATATTCTCGACACCATAAGGGGGTGCGCAAGGGGTGGTCTCTCACCGCGGCCGCTATCCGTGACGGTCGCCCAGGCACAGCAGGCATGGCATATTCTCGACACCATGGGGGGTGCGCAGGGGGTGGTCTCTCACCGCGGCCGCTATCCGTGACGGTCGTCCAGGGCACAGCAGGCATGACATATTCTCGACACCATAAGGGGGTGCGCAGGGGGTGGTCTCTCACCGCGGCCGCTATCCGTGACGGTCGTCCAGGGCACAGCAGGCACGGCATATTCTCGACACCAGAGGGTGTGCCCAGGGGGTGGTCTCTCACTGCGGCCGCTATCCGTGACGGTCGTTTTTTTTCCCTCCAGGGCCACAGCAGGCCTGGCATATTCTCGAACCAGGGGGGCGAGTGCGCAGGGTTCTGCCTCGTATCACCGCCCCCGGCCCGGCTACTCGTGACGTTCGTCCAGGGACACAGCAGGCGTGGCATATTCTCGACACCATAGGGGTCCGTGCGCAGGGGGTGGGTCTCTCTCACCGCGGCCGCTATCCGTGACGGTCGTCAGGGCACAGCAGGCGTGGCACTTTATCGACACCATAGGGGGTGCGCAGGGGGTGGTCTTTCACCGCGGCCGCTATCTGTGACGTTCGTCCAGGGCACAGCAGGCATGGCATATTCTCGATACCGAAGAGGGGTGCGCAAGGGGTGGTCTCTCACCGCGGCCGCTATCCGTGTTGGTCGCCCATGGCACAGCAGGCATGGCATATTCTCGACACCATAGGGGGTGCGCAAGGGGTGGTCTTTCACCGCGGCCGCTATCCGCAACGGTCGTCCAGGGCACAGCAGGCATGGCATATTCTCGACACCATAAGGGGGTGCGCAGGGGGGGGTCTCTCACCGCGGCCGCTATCCGTGACGGTCGTCCAGGGCACAGCAGGCATGGCATATTCTCGACACCATCTGGGGGTGCGCAGGGGGTGGTCTCTCACCGCGGCCGCTATTCGTGACTGTCGTCCAGGGCAGAGCGGTATCGGCGGGGCAACGGCCACCAACATCATTCTCACATGCTTCTTTTCAGCTCTCATCACTCCAGCCATAATATATGTATGTGGGGTTCCTCGGTAGCGTAATCGATTTTTTACCGTCCGGATGGGAGGTCCCGGATCGGGTTGCTATCGGCCGGAATACGAGGTAAGTGGGGGTATATACTAATGAGGAACAAGGATGTGGGTGTGGGTGCGTGGGTGCGTGCGTGCGTGCATGGGTGCGTGCGTGGGTGCGTACGTGCGTACGTACGTGCGTACGTGCGTGCGTGCGTGCGCGCGCGTTCGTGCGTGCGTGCGTGCGTGCGTGCGTGCGCGCGGGGCATGTGTTTTCACGAGTTTCGGGCCACGACGGGACCGCAAACGATGGATCCAACTGGGGGGTCCCAACATGCGCCTGGCGCGTGCGCGCGGGGCGTGTGTTTTCACATGTCCACTGCCACCAGGGGGTGACCCAATTTAATTTAGCACGTCGGACTCTCTACGCGTGTGCAGGTGGTGGTTACAGCCTAGCAAGAGGGAAGGAACTGCTGCACGCGGCGAGAGCCACATTTTGAAAGCGGCCCGCCCTCCATCCGTGAAGCTCTTGCACTTGTTTCGGACGATTGTCCGCGGCGCTAAGGAGAGGACAACATGTTGAAAGCTGCCCTCCCTTCATCCGTGGAATTCTTGTTAATGCTCAGCTTGAGGACCATACATTGGGAGGACGTCACAGGCCGAACGCCCAGCCCGCCCTACCAACACGCTCCGGGGTGATACAAAGAAAAGACATTTCGAAGGAAACGGAAAGGAATGGGACGGGATGGATATGGGAGTGGGAAGGAGGAGGAGGAGGCGGACGAGGAGGAGGAGGAGGCGGAGGAGGAGGAGGAGGAGGAGGAGGGGGGAGGAGGAGGAGGAGGGGGAGGAGGAGGAGGAGGAGGAGTGAGGAGGAGGAGGAGGAGGAGGAGGACGGTTGGAGGAGGATTGGAGGAATGGAGGATTGGAGGATTGGAGGGTTGGAGGGTTGGAGGATTGGAGCGGGAGCAGGACTAGAAGCAGGGAGGAGGAGTTCTGTTGGCGTTTTGCCATGTTGGGGGGGGGAGAGAGGGGCCTCGCCCCTTGGCCAGTCCCCGCCCCCTCGCTCCTGTTTGGGCCTGGTGGCCCAGTGGCGGGGGAAGGCCTCCGGCGCTGGGGCTCTTTCTTGGGGCCCCGGGCTCGTGTGGGCGACCGCACGGTTGCTGCGCGTGCTTTTCTCAGCGGCGTGCCGGGGGGGTGGGGGGGGAGAGAGGGGGGGGCAGGCCCCTATCAGAAGGCGGCGGGGCTTCCCAGAAGCCCGCGCGCCCTCTGAGAGGCCGCGTGCGATGCTGGAGAAGGCCCGCCTTCCATCCGTGACGTCCGTGCAATGGTTTAAGACGAGCGCGCGCGGCGCTCAGGCGAGAGGCACATTTTGAAACGGACCCGCCCTCCATCCGTGAAGCTCTTGCACTCGTTTCAGACGACTGCGCGCGGCGCTATGGCGAGAGCCACATTGTGAAAGCGGCATGCGCCCCATCCGTGAAGCTCTTGCATTGTTTACAACGACTGTGCGCGGTGCTAAGGCGAGAGGCACACTTTTGAAAGCGTCCCGCCCTCCTTCCGTGAAACTGTTGCAGAGTGTCAGCTAGGGGATGACGAATGGTGAGGACGTCTCAGGCGAAACGCCCGGCCCGCCCAACCGACACCCCTCGGGGTGCGACAGGGAGAAGTCATTTACAATGGAAAGGCATGGAGGAGGAGGAGGAGGAGGAGGAGGAGGAGGAGGAGGAGGAGACGGCCAAGACGGGATGTGCGTGGCGGGTAAGGGAGGGTTGGAGGAGGACGGAGGAGGGAGACGGGGAGGAGGCCCAGGAGACGACCAGGAGGAGGAGGGAGGAGGAGGAGGAGGAGGAGGAGGAGGAGGGACCGTAGCCTTGGCTCAAGCCGTTTCCCTCTCTGGTGGTCTCACCTCCATCTGGGAGGGGTCAGGGCTCAAGTTTTCTGCCCTCAGGAGGGCACCAGTTTTTTGAACAGATTACGGACTCTCACCAGACCAGTGCTCCAGTCAGACATGGTCCGAGAAGGAGAATCAGTCTGGTGGTGCCCTTGCGGACGCTACAACAAGCTACGCTACCAGTCTTGCCTGTGCGGGACCAGCGTCCGCAACCAGGTCAATGGTGGCAAGGGCAAGGGCAAGGGAGCCCCGCGCGCCAGAACACCTGGTCGTCGAGGGGAAGATCGTCGCAACCGACTTCACGACAACTCGATGCAGCAGAACACGGCACAGATCCAGCAGGTTCTTGCCAAGATCCTCCCAGCCGCCAAGTCCGTCGCGGAGGAGCACGAGAGGTACGTCGCCCCTCCCGAGGACACCAAGAAGTACCCAGTCTTCCGCGACTCGCTCAAGTTTCGCATGCAGGCTCTTGGCTTTGCGGTGTACGCCGCCCAGCAAGCAGATGCAGAGGACGAGACAGCGGTCGAAGAGATTGCAATGATCAAGTACACGTTATCAGCGCTCTACCCGCTCCCCCAGCAGATATTGGAAGCAAAGACGAGGTTGCAGCGCACAGTAGACAGGCGCAAGGGACTCCAGACCAAGATCGCCGAGATGGAGGAGTCGCTTGCATCCCTGGACGACGAGATTTATGCCATCGAGGATGGCATCCAGCAGCTCGAGCAGGCGATGGAGGACGAAGACATGATTGTCGAGGAGGACGACCGGCAGCCACCACCTCCATCGGGAGGCGGCCAAGCGGAGGCGCTGCCCAAAGCCGGGCCCTGGGGGGCTCCCCATCACGGGCCAGGCATGGGACAGCAGCCCCAGCAGGCGCCTCAGCAACCGCCGATGCAGTCGCCGATGCACGTGACAGGAGGTGTGCCACCACCGCCTCCCATGCCGCATCAGACGGCGCCGCCAGACTACAACCCGCAGCTGGCCCAGATGCTCTACAATCTCGTCTCCAACCAGAACAGGATGGACCAGGCCATGGGCCAGATAGTTGGTGCCATAAACAACCTGGGCTTGGGACAGTCAGCTGCTGCCATGCCTCAGGGTACGGCTCAGGCACCGAGGACTTTTCAGACAGCCGCGGGTACAGTTCAGCAGCCTGCAACATCATCGGCGGAGACGGAGGCTCACCCACCTGGACTGCCAGCAGCAGGCACCCACGGGTTCGGTCAGCCGCCAACCTTCACCTTCGGTCATCCAGCAATGAATTGGAGCGACCCGAGGCACCCAAACCACAACCAGTACCTCGTCGAGAAGGCGGCCAAGGACGCGTTCGACAATGGGACGAAGGCCACGCCCACAGAGAAGGACGAGCCCAGGACACCAACCCCAGTCCGAGGTACAGCTACACCGATATCTATGACACCTCCAGCCAACTCCCTGGAGCAGCAGTTCAACTCAGCGATGGTATCGGGCGAGACAATCCACGTCCCATCGTCAGCAGAAGAAGCGGCGTCAGAAGTTTTGGGCGAGCCCTTGGTCTCGCAGTATCCGTCACCTACACAGGCATGGGGGCCAGCTGCTGCCCTGGCGGAGGCCACGCCCTATGTGGAGATGCTGTCGCCCACGCAGTGCATGGCTTCCCAAGGCGAGGCGATCCCAGGTCCAGCGACCTCGTGCACCTCGCCTCTCACGGCATCGACAGCGGCCTTAGACGGGCCGTCACCAGGCGCAGCCAGCTCCGCGCCCATGAGCAGCCGAATGGACAAGAGCCGCTCGCCACCGCACATGCTACAGAAGACCGAGGACTAGTCTCGGAACAGGGTGAATTGCATCTACCAAGTCAGCGACGACGACTTCATTGGGGATCCGTTCTGACCAGGCCTTTTGTTTCAGGTTCGAGGGTATTCGTATCAGCCCTCAACTCTCAGCAGCAGCCTAGCAGGTCGATTTTAATTAAAAGTCCGTCGCAGCAGCATCAGTCTTTTAAGCATCCCTCCTCCCCCCCCGCTGTCAGAGACCACGGCGCGGTCGACGCGTCCTTGTTGCGTAAACACGAGCTCGCTCCCGTGCTTCAGTTGCTGTCAGCTAGCCTCTCGCGTTTAAGCGATGCACTCTCTTACGCTGCCTCGCTTTTGGTTTCAGTTAGTTCGAGGCATACACTCCCATGTGACGTTAGGCCTAGCGGCCAAGATCTGTCACCACCACCCTGTGGCACTCCCCCTCCTGTTACCCCATCTCCTGGACGTGTCAGGCTTTCTCTGGAGCACACGTTGTTCAATCCTGGGGACAAACCGGTGAAGTGCGACTTGGGAGACGGTGACGGACTCCTCCGTGCTATTCGTGATAGTGAACCTCTGTTGCTGGACGCCACGATGACCAGCGACCATTACCATCCAGCTGCTATCATGGCACTGGAAGTTTCCGACAGGGCAAGCTACGTCGGAGGCAGCATCAGCATATACACAGATGGGTCCCTTAGGAAGAAGGACGACTACACATCTTGGGCATTCGTAGTTACTAGCATCCAGGGGGACATGCTTAACTACCACGGGCACCTCAAGGGGCTGACGGGCCTATCAGTACCTGGGGAATCCCTTCCTACCCTCGAATCCAGTACCTTCTGTGAGCTCTTGGGAATTGTCTGGGCTTTGGTCTGGGTTTATCAAGGGCTGTCCCTGGGCACCATAGGGACTAATACCATCATCAAGATTTACTCGGACAGCACCAGCGCTCTGGGACTCGTTCAGGGCTTGTTCGTTCCTACAGCCTTTAAAGATACCGCTGCTGTCTCTCAGCATCTCTTCGCCACCGTACAGGCGGCAGCATGCTTGGCAGTCTACCATGTCTCTGCGCACTCGGGCAACCCCTGGAACGAGCTTGCGGACGGGATCGCGAGCGATCAGGATGTTGCCCCCAGCCCCCTCCCTAGCACGATCGTTCAGGATCTTTACCATACCGTCGATCTGGATTGGGCTTGGATATCTCACCTCGACGATGATCGTCGCTCGGCTTACCCCCTCGATGTTTCGGGTCGTCTTTCTCTCCCTCTCGTTCCCCACGGGTGCCGTGAGGAATGGATCGGATCGAGCACTCCTGAGGCCCCCAAGGTCAAAAGATCGATCAGATATGAATTTTCAGTTGTCAGTTTCAACGCCCTCACTGCTAAGGAAGACGCTGTGTCCCTCGCTCGTGAAGACGAGGCGGACTTAGGCTCAGCAGCAGGACACTCGGCAGTCCTGATGAGGCAGCAGTTTGCTCACATGAACGTCCTCCTTGCTGGCATCCAGGAGGGCCGTAACAAAGAAGGATATAGGCTTGCCAACAATTTCCTTATGTTTCGTGGCCCCTCTCACAACGGGAACCTTGGGTGTGAAATCTGGGTGAATGGGGCCCTCCCCTACGCGCGTGCTTGCGACCGTGAGTTCTTCCTTGAGAAGAAACACTGTTTGGTGGTCCACGCTTCTGCCAGATGCCTCATCATGAAAATCAGCGCCCCTCTGTTCAGGATTGTGGTTGCCTCTTGTCACGCCCCCCACAATGAGGAGCCGTTTACATCCCGTCAGGCTTGGTGGAACCACCTGAGCGAGCTATTTTTGCGCTTCAAGGTGGACTGCAGTTTCATTGATGCCAACGCCAGAGTTGGAGTCAACTCGACCACTTCGAGATGTGGAGATCAGGGTTTTCAGCAAGAACCTGACAGCTCTGGAGATCTCCTATTAAAGTTTCTTGAGGAGGTCAACCTTAACGCGGTCAATACGCTATTACCTAACCTGGACGGCCCAGAGAAGGCCTATACATGGACAGCTAACAATGGGAACCAGCACAGGATCGACTATATCCTGATGTCAGACTACTTCTACAAAAACATGGTCTCGGTTAACACTTGTTTGGATTTCGATATTCAGAGGGACAAGCCAGATCATTACCCGGTTGTTGGGGCCTTTAGGGCTCTCCATAACAAAGACATAGCGCCTCCAAGGGGCACCATCAAGAGGGAGCTCACTAAGGACCCCCACCGACGTGAAGCTTTCGCCATACTGCTGCGGAGCGCCCCCATTGTCCACTGGAATACGAATATTAATGAGCATTTTCAAGTTCTGGTTTCGCACATCATTTCGTCTGCAAACATTGCCTTTGGTACCCCAGCTTCAGCCCCCAACAAGCCGTACATTGACGAAGCTTTGCTTGCAGTAGTTCAATTCAGGAGGCGTATCAGGCAGATTATTCGTTCGAGCAGGAGAAAGGATTTCAAGGCCTTCATTTGGCACTGTGCATTATGCTCGGCGGGCATGCTCGACCTGTCAGCACTGCCCGACAGGATTGCTTACCTCGCCATAGAGTTCGTTACCATGTCTGCTAACTATGGGAGGGGTGGTGATAGTATGGAAAACATCATCACTGCCATGGGCACGTTCCTCCAGAGGTCCCAAAAGATCCTTCGTAAATACATCAAACAAGCTAGGGTCGACAAAATTAACAACCTGGGCAAGCAGCTAAGCGAGCAGGAGATGGCTGGTCAGGCCTCACTGGAATGGAGCACGCTTCACACCCTGCAGAGATTCGGTGGCAAAGCAAGTAGGTTCTGCTCGGACGGCCTCCCGATGCGTATCGACGATCAAGGCAAGGTTTTGGACAGCGACAAGGCTATCGCTGACGAGACGCTCCGCATTTTCGGGGCCAACGAGCATGCCAAGATTCAGAAGCTAACGGCCCTTTGCTTGGACTATAACGCTCAGGTTAATACGGACACCCCTGAGGAAATCAAGCTTGAAAACCTTTCCAGTCTCAGGACCCTCATGATCTCCCTCGCTAGGTCGAAGAAAGGTAAAGCGGGGGGCCTCGACGGGGTTATTAATGAGCTTTACCAAGCGGCTGTACCGGAGACTGCTGCCATGCTTTTACCTTTGTTCCTCAAGATGCAGATGCTTTGTCAAGAGCCGTTATGGGCCAAAGGAGGCCTGGCTGCGAGCATTTATAAAAAAGGTCCCTGGGTCGATCTGCACAACTATCGGCAGATTTTACTCGGTTCCACGGTCCTCAAACACCACCATGCTTTCGTTCGCCGTGCTTTTGTTCAGATAGCCACTCAGCTGATTGGTGAGTGCCAGATGGGAGGCCTACCGCATCGAGGCACGGACCTCGCCTACCTCAGCTTGAGCTTGTTTCAGACCATTTGCGAGCAGATGGGCCTTTCCTCCATCATCCTCTTCTCTGACCTCACCCAGGCCTTCTACTCGGTCATCCTCCAGTTTGTCTCCTCCCTCAAGGGTCAGACTCAGGACTTGGAGGCCATCTTGGACGATTTGAAGGTTCCCGAATGCTTAACCCCCTTCTTAGAGGCTGTTGTCACCTCCCCCAAAATCCTGGACGATTTTGTGGACAAGCACGTTCACCACATGGTTGCGGAAACCTTCAGGACCCCTTGGTTCGAAGTCAAGGGCTCTTCGGCCCTGGCTCAAAGCAGATCTGGTACCCGCCCTGGGATGCCTCTGGCCGATTTTATCTTCAACATCAGTTTCAAACCCGTTCAGGACGATATACACTCTCGGTTAGGTGTTGCAGGACTTCGGCTGCAGTTTGACAAGCTTCCAGATGCCAAGCGTGTTTTTCGAGCTGCAGATGGCAGTCAAGACGCTTCAGCAGCGCAAGGATCGACCTTTGTGGACGATCTCATTACCCTTGCAGTAATTCACGACAACCGACTATGGCGACCAGCTGTGGAAAAAACAGTGGAGATAGTGCACTCAGCAGTTCGAGCTCGTGGTTTTGTACCTAACTACGGACCTGGCAAAACGGAGATCATGGTTGCGTTTCGTGGCCCACAGGCCAACAAGTGTCGTGCTGAGCTTTACCATGGCCCTGCCCCCAGGTTAAAGATAGACAAGTACGACCTATCTGTGCCTGTTGCAGTATCCTATAAGTATTTGGGCACCATGGTCGATAGGTATGCTAGCATGGGCCCAGAGGTCTCCTACAGGATTAATCAACAAAATGGCGCCCTCAGCACCCTCAAGAGGCACGTGTTCAGGAATCCCAACATCGAGTCTAACACTAAAGTCAAGTACGCTAAGGCCCTTTGTTCCTCGCGGCTCCTCTACAACAGCGAGATATGGTGCGGACTTACAATTGCTCAAAGGGATCGCCTCGACAACGCCCACTCCCTCCCCTTCCGTTACGCCACAGGGTGTTTTAATGCTAATCCCTTGTTGGACAAAGAGCCAGCAGCCAAAGCACTGAAGTTGGCCAATTCTGTTCCTGCGTCTACGCTCATTCGCCTAAGGAGAATTCGATTGGTCTCGAAACTAACTCGTTTTGCCCCCAACATCCTGAGGCACATGTTGGACCTGGCCCTGCACTTCTGTGCTGGTTGGGCAGGTGAGCTCATCCGAGACCTTGGATGGTGGAGCGACTTCCTGGACCTCCCTGGCCACCTCAGGCCAGTCGGTGATTTTTCCTGGTGGATTTTCTGTTCCCTGGACGGGCCGCAGTGGAAATGCTGGTGTAAAAGCGTTTTAAGCTCAGTCACTCGTTTCTTTGCGGATCAGGCGGATTTGCAGTGTTGGCACAGCCAGATCCGCCACCTTTGCATAGATGATAATATTCCCCCCCCTCCCTCGGTGAGCCTCCCTCCTCCCACCCTTATCTACCCATGTGATAACTGCGACTTTGTCGCTAGGACGCTCGCCACCTGGAAGGGACACTGTACCAAGGCCCACCCCTCTTTAGACCCTGCCCAGGCCTTAGCTCTTGGAACCGTATGCCAGAGTTGTTGTCGAGAATTTTGGACTCATCCTCGTCTCATGAAGCATGTGAGGAGATCCACCCGTTGCTTGTCTTCCCTTGCCGCGGTTATGAAGCCGCTAAGCGACGAAGATATCTGCGCTGGCAAGGTTGAAGATGCAATTATTACCAAAGCTCTAAGGCAAAAAGGTAGATACGCTGAATTCTCAGAGGCTCCCCCCGTGGCTATCATAGGTCCGCGGCTGCTTGGTTGCCCGTGCACGCCCATTAGTGCCCTGTCGCGCCAGCCGGTCGAGGCTCCAGAAACTGAAGTTGCTCCCGCCCTGATAGACAGACCCTTAGCCACGGGGGTGTATTATATTTTCAGCCTATTTTCTGGCCAGCGGCGCCCCAAAGACACGCAAGATTATTTAGAAGGTTTTCTCAGGGACAGCCCCAGGCCGGTTTTGTTTTTATCCATCGATATAGTAAACGACGCCAGAGTAGGAGACCTCACCCGCCCTGAGTCTCTCGCTATCCTGCTCAATTTCATGCGTTCGGATCTGGTGCTTGCCCTGTTGTCAGGACCTCCATGTGAGACATGGAGTTGTGCTCGTGCCCAGCCCCCGCCTGAAGGCCAGGACCGCCCTCGTGTCCTCCGCTCCTCCTCCTCCCCTTGGGGGCTCTGTCACATCTCTCCCAAGGAATGGAAGCAGGTCGCCCTAGGTAATGCCCTCCTCAGGGCGACCGTGCTCCTGGGCATGGCTGCGGCGGCGCACGGCGCTGCCTTCATCATGGAGCACCCGGAGAGGCCGGGCCCCTCCCATCTCCCGAGCTGTTGGTCCCTCCCTGAGGTTCGGCATTTCACGGGGTTGATAGGAAAGGCCGCCTGTTCATTCGTGGATTTTATCTCGATCGATCAGTGTGAGTTTAATTCTAGAGGACAGAAGCCGACATGCTTGCTCACAGTGAATGCACCGAGAGTACGTGAATGGATAGACTTGCTTCCCAACAGGGGACGCTGCAGCCACGGGTTTAATCACCCCCCCCTCCTAGGTCTTTCCACCCGAGGCGGCTTCAGGACAGCCGCGGCCAAGCAGTGTCCTCCGAGGCTCTGTCGCCTCCTCGCAGCTGCAGTTCACGAACAGTGTACGGCCATTCCCCCCCCTTCCGAACCTTGGGACATTTGGAATGCTGTGCACCCCGAGTTGGCGGCGTTTTATACCCCCCTCGATCCCTACTATCAGGGGCATGGTTGGGATTGGTTTGGGGCGGATTTCGCCGCTTAACCCCCCCCCTCCTCCCTCTCCTCCCTCCTCTGCATGGCCTTGCTGCTGTTGCTGTTGACACCTCGACCTCATGGTTCCCAGGGGAGTGCGTAGTAGTAGGAGGAGGAGGAGGAGGAGGAGGAGGAAGGAGGAGGAGGAGGAGGAGGAGGAGGAGGAGGAGGAGGAGGAGGAGGAGGGAGGAGGAGGAGGAGGAGGAGGAGGAGGAGGAGGAGGAGGAGGAGGAGGAGGAGGAGGAGGAGGAGGAGGAGGAGGAGGAGGAGGAGGAGGAGGAGGAGGAGGAGGAGGAGGAGGAGGAGGAAGGAGGAGGAGGAGGAGGAGGAGGAGGAGGAGGAGGAGGAGGAGGAGGAGGAGGAGGAGGAGGAGGAGGAGGAGGAGGAGGAGGAGGAGGAGGAGGAGGAGGAGGAGAGGAGGGAGGATGAGGGAGGAGGAGGAGGAGGAGGAGGAGGAGGAGGAGAGAGGAGAAGAAGAAGAAGAAGAAAGAAGAGAAGACGAAGAAAGAAGAAAGAAGAAGAAGAAGAAGAAGAAGAAAAGAAAAAGAAGAAGAAGAAGAAGAAGAAGAATAAGAAGGAAGAAGAAGAAGAAGAAGAAGAATAAGAAGAATAATAAGAAGAAGAAGAAGAAGAAGAAGAAGAAGAAGAAGAATAAGAAAGAGAAGCAAGAAGAAGAAGAAGAAGAATAAGAAGAAGAAGAAGAAGAAGAAGAAGAAGAAGAAGAAGAAGAAGAAGAAGAAGAATAAGAAGAATAAGAAAGAAGAAGAAGGAAGAAGAAGAAGAAGAAGAAGAAGAAGAAGAGAGAGAAGAAGAAGAAGAAGAAGAAGAAGAGAAGAAGAAGAAGAAGAAGAAGAAGAAGAAGAATAAGAAGAAGAAGAAGAAGAAGAAGAAGAAGAAGAAGAAGAAGAAGAAGAAGAAGAAGAAGAAGAAGAAGAAGAAGAAGAAGAAGAAGAAGAAGAAGAAGAAGAAGAAGAAGAATAAGAAGAGGAAGAAGAAGAGGAGGAGGAGGAGGAGGAGGAGGAGGAAAAGGAGGAGGAGGAGGAGGGAGGAGGGAGGAGGCGATCCCCAGACGTCGAGCTCGGCCGAGGCCTCCCTGGCGGCCCCCCGAGGTTCCCGAAGGCCTCCGAAGACTTGCGGAGGCCTTCGTGGGCCTCGTGGGGCCTCCGCGGGCTTCCGAGGCACTCCGAGGGCCTCAGACAGCCTCCGAGGGACCCAGCAGGTTTCAGGGGGCCTCACGCGGCCAGGCTTTCGACGGTCGCAAAGCCGAAGCGAATCCGACGAGCAGGCTGCGCGGGCTCGGTGCGGCGTCTGGGCTGCGAAGCCGGCCACCGTCGGAGAGGCAAGGCCGGCCGGGGCCTCCTGAATTGCATGCGAGGCACCCTCAAAGTCCTGGCCAGCAATTTCCTGCGAGCCCTGAATTCAGGCGGCGCCGCAGCAGGGCTCCCGGCGGAAACCGTGACACAGGGTTTCCCAGGGCCTCCATCTATCAGGCGAGATCGAGGGGGCGTGGATTAGCGACGGGTCCCGTTTCCACGGAAAATCGCGGATTTCCGCCGCCGAGCGAGGCGGCACGGGCCGCGTTTTGGGGAGGGCACCTCTCGCCGGAACGATGGATCTGGCGACCGCGCGCCAAATCCCTGAGGATCGCTAATCCATGTTTTCGCGCCCCCGAATCTAGGCATCCCAGATGAGGTTGGAGTAGACGGGGTCGGAGGATCGCGCCGCATCGACGATGCATCGGCGATGCGGCTCGATGCGGAGCCAGGTTTTCTTCACGCCGACGTCGCCGATGTGTCGCCAACGTCGGCGATGCATCGCCGATGCATTGGCGATGCGTCGCGATCCTCCGGCCCTTATCTACTCGGATCCCACCTAGGAGGCTTCTACTCCAGGGGCCTCTGCCTTGGCACCGTCGGGTTCGGTCGGACGAAGAGCGCGAGCGAACCACAGCTGCTCCCCTAAGGCTCTGGAGGCACCGCAGCAGCGGCGCGCGCAGCAGCCTCGGCCTGCACACGGCCATGGCTCGATGAGTTGTTCCCTCCCTTCTTTGAAGGCCAAAACAGCAGGTTCCAATAACTTTGCTTGACATATTCTGGCAACTTTGGTGTGTACGAAGGAGTCCCAGAGGAAACAGGGATGTCGTTCGTGACAGCGTCGGCCTGCCCCGTGTGGTTGGTTGTGGCAGGTCCTGAAGAGGATGGCCAACCACACGCCGAAACGCTGAGGGCGAACTGGACCAGGGGTGCCCGAATAGTTGGGCATACTCAGTCCGAGACCAAAGGAGCATCCCAAAACCAAAATAATGCCGACTATATTGCACTTGTGTTGACATGTAGTTGCTTTAATACTCCTTCCATTCAGAGTTGACACGATGTTGCATTTGTTGTGATACGACAGGCAACTTAACCTGTGACGTACCCAACCCATTCAATGGAAACGAGGAGTTGGCCTTGCATGACAAGCAATTTGATGTGTAAGCTACTTGGGACACGCGCCTATGGCATGATGCGCAGGAGAACCATACAAGAACGAGGGGCGACAGCTACAGGCTCGAAGAGGACATGGGGAGTCGGGAACGCAGAGCAGGATAACAACGTGCGGGAAGCCGAACCATCAGCACGGCAACAGCAGAGGGAAGGTGACTGCAGGAGGAGAACAAGGACGAAAGCGGCGTCTAATTTGAATCCGCCGTGAGTACCCACTGCGCTGGGCCCCCCAGCAGGCCTCGAAAGTGGCGACAGTTTCACAAATCGCAGCCCCCCAGGGATGGCGAGGTTTAGTTTGAATCCGCCGTGGGTGCCCACTGTGCTGGGCCCCCCAGCAGGCCTCGAAAGTGGCGACAGTTTCACAGATCGCAGCCCCCCAGGGATGGCGAGGTCTAATTTGCCCCCAGCAGGCCTCGAAAGTGGCGACAGTTTCACAGATCGCAGCCCCCCAGGGATGGCGAGGTCCCATTTGAATCCGCCGTGGGTACCCACTGTGCTGGGCCCCCCAGCAGGCGTCGAAAGTGGCGACAGTTTCACAGATCGCAGCCCCCAGGGAGGTCCCATGTGAATCCGCCGTGGGTGCCCACTGTGCTGGGCCCCCCAGCAGGCGTCGAAAGTGGCGACAGTTTCACATATCGCAGCCCCCCAGCAACCCTCGAAACGCAGCGACGAGCGAGGTCAAAGGCAGGGGGGATGTGAGGGACGGGGGGGGTGGGAAGGTTCGCGCGAGCAGTGCTCAATTCAAAACGAGAACCCAACGCAGGAAGGTTGGGAATAACGGGTTATCAGCCGAAGCTCTCCAGGAACTCGTCTTCGGTGGCGCAGCCTTTTTCCCATCAGTCAAAGAGCTTCAGGCATGCCTGCGCGTGTTGCAGAGAGATTCCGGCATGCTTGCTGTGAAGTCGGCTCCGCCGTCCTGTGCTCCAGTCAGTGCTCTGGTCACGGGGGCGGGGGGTCAGACATTCAAGAAAAAAGGGGGCACTTGCGGCCAGTCCGCCAGGTGCCGGCGGTGTCACGAAAGAGGGGGCAGTTGTTCCCTCCCTTCTTCGAAGGCCAAAACAGCAGGTTCCAAGAATTTTGCTTGACATTTTCTGGCAACTTTGGTGTGTACGAAGGAGTCCCAAAGGAAACAGGGATGTCGTTCGTGACAGCGTCGGCCTGCCCCGTGTGGTTGGTTGTGGCAGGTCCTGAAAAGGATGGCCAACCACACGCCGAAACGCTGAGGGCGAACTGGACCAGGTGCACGAATAGTTGGGCATACTCAGTCCGACACCAAAGGAGCATCCCAAGACCAAGATAGTGCCGATTATATTGCACTTGTGTTGACATGCAATTGCTTTAAGAATCCTTCCAGTCAGAGTTGACATGATGTTGCACTTGTTGTGATATGACAGGCAAATAACGCGATGTGCTGACACATGATGTGAGGCGTGCGGAGGGAGGAGCGAAAAGTGTAGCGAGAAGCGGAGAGGAGGGCGGAGGAGGGATGACGGAGGAGGGATGACGGAGGAGGAGGAGGATAATGAGGAGGAGGAGGAGGAGGAGGAGGAGGAGGAGGAGGAGGAGGAGGAGGAGGAGGAGGCGCGAGGAGGGAGGCGCGAGGAAGGAGGATGCGAGAGAGAGGGAAGAGAGGGAAACACTCCTCTCGGAGGATGGGGGTGACAGGAGGAGTTTTTCTTTCGCTGCTGTGTCTCCTCCTCATCCTCTCTCCAACACCTCTTCCCCCCTCGGTGGTCATTTTTGTTCGAGTTAGAAACACATGCCCTCCCGGCTTACTCGGAGCCAAAGGCTGGCCCAAGGCGGCCTGCCGAAAACAACGTCAAGCGATCAGACGGCCTTCGATGGGAGCCGCCCCGAGCGCCGCTGGGGCGTTTCTCTTCTGCCATTCTATTCGCAGCCACATGCGCTGCCCACTCACATCATCAGTCATGCGTGTCATTCCTTGCCCAGCCAACTGCCGGTCAGTGCAACCAGTATAGTCACCAACTAGGCGCAACAGCAAGCTAACCAGTTGCACCAGTCGCGGTCATTTGCTACGATATTACCAGCTGGTTGTGTTCCATCCATCAGCCTGGGCCCAGGAATGGGGCTGCGCAATTCAAACCAGCAGCGGGACAGCCAACTCTGACACGTTCGAGGCTCGATTTGTCAGCAATGCGAGAACCAATGCCTTTTCACAGAGTGCGCGCGCACGAATTTTGTTATCTTCTTTTCTCCCAGACATCGCACCAATGCAAAGGCACATGGCGCGCCCTATCAACGCTGACCTACGACGTTGCTGCGCAACGGGTTCTGCACTACGGCATTATGGTTTCGCCGCAAGGCCGCAACTTTGACGAATTTGACCAAGAGGCTGCCAGGCATGAAGGGCGCAGGCAGGAGCAGGCAGAGAAATGCCAGCGTCGTAAAAACGCTCGTTCCGCCGATGAACGTGCCCCCTGCGGCGCCTGACAGGTGTGTTTCCTTGGCCAAAGAGCCTGTCAGCCAATCTGGCCCTCGTGCACAGCATCCCCGGACCCCCTTCCTCGTCGCTGGACGGCCCCAGAGGCTGGTTTCCTGAGGGTTTCGAGGGCCACCATGGGCCCGAACATAGTTTTCAAGGCGCCGAGCAAGCATCGATCCTCGATTATTCTCCCTTCCTCCTCCCCCCCTCGCCCTCCCCATCCCCCCTCCTCCCGCCCATCGCGTCGCCTCGCCTCGCCTCGCTTCCCTCGCCTGCCTTCCTCGCATTGCTCCCTCCCTCCCTCTCTCCCACCCTCCCTCCCCCATCCCCATCCTCCACTTCTCGCCCGCAGGACCTGGGCTTCCTCGACCCCGCCGCCATGCGCATGAGCAGCACGCTGCCCGGCAGGGGCGTGCCCGCGGGCGCGCGGGCCGGTGGGAAGGGGGGGGAAGGGCAAGGAAGGGGGGAGGGCAGGGGGGCAGGAGCAGGGATGAGGGATGGCCAGGCGATCGCAAACATGTATCCAGGGGGCATGGATTAGCGACGGGTCCCGTTTCCACGGGAAATCGCGGATTTCCGCCGCCGAACGAGGCGGCACGGGCCGCGTTTTGGGGAGGGCACCTCTCGCCCGAACCATGGATTTGGCGACCGCGCGCCTAATCCCTGGATCGCTAATCCATGTTTGCGCGCCCCCGATGGATGAGGGATGGTGGGGAGGAACGAAGGGTGGAGGGAAGGTGTACATCCAGGCGGCCTTCAGCGCTTGCGGCGAGATCCCGCCATGTCGGCCATGGGCCATGGCCGTGCCTTACCGGTCGGCCGGCGTGGTGGAAGCCCTAGAATGGATTTTGTCAGACGCGGGTTCAGCGGGCACCTGACTGAGGAGGTGGCGGCCTGCGTCCGTCGCAAGGGACACGTGCTCCTCTTCCGCGGTGGCGGCTGCGCCCCGTTCGCGCAGGTGAATGGTGCGAATCTCCGCGCCACGGTGCAGCGATTGATGGTCGAGTACGAGAACGAGTTGCGCAGGGTTGGGATCGGATGCCCGACGTAAGCAGGGAGGACATCATCCAGCTGGTCACAGAGGTCTGGTCCACCATCAAGCACAACGTATGCGCCGAGAAGGGGTACTTCCAAACTGGCCCCACCTTGCCCCTGACAGGCCCCGTGAAATACGACGATGCGTTCAAATATTCACGCGATGTCCTGGAAGCAATCGCCAAAGACGAAGGACGCGCGTTTGAGCCCAGATTCGTTGACATGGGCATCCGCGATGAGGCGGTCAGATTTGAGGACGAAAGGTGAAAAGGTGGTCGCTGGAGCGAATGGAATCAGCAAGCGATCGATGAGCTCGTTGAGGAGCACATTGGAATGGAGGAAGCTGGGAGAAGGCCAAGAGGCTTTCGGATTCCAGCGCGTGGAGGAAGACGAGGAGGAGGAGGACGAGGGGCCCAACGCAGACGATGACGAGGATGAGGATCTTGGTGGATCGGAATTGTTCGGCCCCGACGGAGGCGGCGGTGGGGGGACGCGACGCCGAGGGCTGCGGCGGCGCGGGAGCGGGCGATAGCGGCGGCGCAGGGGCAGGAGAGGGCGGCGCGGATGCGGCGGCGTTGCCCGGAGGCCATCAGCCAGGCGAGGCAGCGCCGTCGGCCGCGGGCGGCGGCTGCCCTTCAGGGGGCCGCAGTTTCGGCACTCCCTGAACCTGCTGACGGCGTGGCGACTCCTTTACGACGAGGCCGTCCGCATAGGGGGCAACGCGCTCCAGGGTCGCCTCCGCGCTCAGATGGGCCGCGAGAAGCGTAACGAGAAGGGCGCCAGGTCGGTGATCGGCATGTTGCTCAGGGAGCGGGCAGAGCAGGTGAAAGCTGAAGAGAACGAGCGTCGACGCAAGCAGAAGGAGAAGGATGACGATGAGACCCGGGATTTAGAGGATTGCAAAACCGGGCGAACGGAGAAAAAGAAGGCCGCCGCTGAGGCGAAGCCGGCGCTGCAGCGGGAAATGCTGGCATCCAAATTGCGCTTGGACTTTCTCAGACGAGCTGACGCTCGTCGCTTAGCGCACCAGCGATGGTTACAAGTGGAATACCCAGTGGAGCTGGCATGTCGTTGCGTAGCAATTATTCGGAAACTGCGTAGAGGCGCGCGGAACAACTTGCAGAGTCACATTGAGGCCTTGCTGGCGAACCGCTATTTCACTTCGCCCGTGCAAGTGTCGCATAAGTGGGAGTTTAAGCCCAACATTACCGCGGCGTGGTCGACCATCAAGCCACGCGATGGAAACGACCGCCGCGTGAATGTCAAACGCGGTCTTCCCTTCCAGCAACTTCTCGGTCCGAGGTTCCCGAGGCGTATCTTCGGAATGCCGCCTTAGTATTGCTTAGTTTGTCCAAGACGCGCGTGCGGAAGGCGGATCAGATTTTCATCGCTCCGCATCCCACCCCTCGGATATTCCACGCGAGCCGCTTCGTCATGGAGAGGGCCTTCATTCACGGCGCGATTTGCGTCTCCGAGTGGCTCGCGCAGGCGACCTATCTTGTCGGCGCGCTCGGTCGCTGGCCGCCCGAGCCGCCAGCGGACAAGACGCGGGCCCTGCGCCTCCTGGACCCGCGCCAGTGGCCGGCGCATGAAGGGCGCCAGCCCTGGGGTCGCGGGGGAAGGATGCCGGGGGGAGACAATCCAGGTGACGCGCCAGCTGCGCATAGGCTATCAGCCAAATGCCAGCTGACTCAGGTCGCCACCTTCGCCATCATCACCATCATCGACAGCCTCGTCATTTCCATCGTCGCCACCGTCGTAACCTTCACCATCGCCATCGGCATCGTCACCATCATCGCAATCATCGCCACCGTCGCCATCGCCACATTCGTCTCCGCCGTCGTCATCGCCATCATCGCCGCCGTCGTCACCTTCGCGCATCGCCATCGCGGTCGCCGCCGTCGCCGTCGCCGCCGTCATCGCCATGACCGCCATGAGGAAAAGGACGGCGGAACTATAGCACTATGAACTTGCATGCGCGCAGGCTCGTCGTGGGATCGCGCGCGACCATGGGCGCGCGTGCGCGCATGGTCAAATTTGGATGTTCTCTTCACACGCGCCGCGCCCAGGCCCGCGGCCGCGCGCGCGCGGCGGTCCGCGCGCTTGCCCGCGCGCCTGTGATCGCACGCGGCGGCGGGATTTCTTTCAGCAGCTCGGTGTGACTGACGTCATTTCTGAGTCCACGCCTGCGGTTCCCGCCGCCATGGAGCTGGCCAGCGGGATCCTGGGCCTCCCTCCCCAACTCCTCCTTGTCTGCGAGTCGGGCCCTGGGGCCGCCTCCTCTGTCTCCTGGTGCCCCTCGGGACCCCATGGTCCCAAATCTCGGGCTGCGCGCAGACGGCCTCCATGCCTTCCGTGACCTCGACCACAGGCCCATGCAGCAGGGCCGTGTCATTGTCTGCCAGAGCTGCGCGTGCTGCGCTCTCCTGCCCGACGGGACATGCAGAGGCCTCGCAAAGCGATGCCCAGGTCCGCCAGAGTGCAGAGCGAAGCGCGCAGCCCGTGCGAGAATCTTCAGCCTAGTGGAGATAGGCAAGCATCCCCGCACGGGGAGGAGCCTACGGCAGCCCCGACCCTCCACCGCCCCTGGACCTAGGGGCTCTGCACAGTCTGCCCCAAGCCAGGAAGTTTTCTCGGAGGAGACGCGTCGGGTGCTGGCTGCACGGTGCCTCGAGGAGGCCGCCTTGAGACATTCGGGGGCGGAGGCGTTGGACGGGGACTCGGGGGACGGGTCCGACTAAGCGAGCTGCTACTGCTGCTGCCTGCAATGTAGCTGCGGGTGTTGCCAGGCCGCCTTGCCTAGCACCACCTGCCACCGCTTGATGCGGCCCCTAATGTGCGATTTGCCGACTCTCGGCGCATGGCGCGCGTGTCGCAGGGCTTCCGCCATGCCCTCCCTCTTGAGGGGCCGGCCCACTCCCGCCCCTTGGTGAGTCTTCGCTTTCGGCCGCAACTATCGATTCGACTGCTGCTGCGCCGCTGGTGCTCTGGTACCCTCCTCCTCCTCCTCTTCCTCCTCATCCTCCTCCTTATCTTCGTCGTCCTCCTCCTCCTCCTCCTCCTCCTTCTCCTCCTCCTCCTCCTCCTCCTCCTCCTCCTCCTCCTCCCCCTCCCCCTCCCCCACCCCCTCCTCCTCCCCCTCCTCCCATTCCTCCTCCGCAGCAGCTGGCTTGCAGGCTGGCAGCTGAAGGGCATGTCGAAGCGGGAGTTGGGGCAGCTGCTGTCGCGCGTGGGGTGGGGTGTAGGGGGGGAGGGTCGGGGCACTCACGCTGCCCAGACCTCCAATTCAGGCGATCGCAAACATGGATCAAGGGGGCGTGGATTAGCGACGGGTCCTGTTTCCATGGGAAATCGCGGATTCCCGCCGCCGAGCGAGGCGGCACCGGTCGCATTTTGGGAGGCCCCCCCCCGATCCATGGATTTGGCGACCGCGCGCCAAACCCATGGATCGCGAATCCATTTTTACGCGCCCCCGACCAGTGTCTTGAAGAGCTGAAGATGGAGTGTATTCGGCATTTTCAGCCTCCAGGGCAGGTTTCGGGCCCGCGGACCATCACACGATCCTGGAGTGAGAATCTAGTCCTCGTGGGAACGGGTCTAGAGGTCCGGGGGCCGCGCATTCCGAAAACACGAATCGAGAGGTCTGGGCATCCAACTTAGAATTGCTCGTGGCTGGGCCAAGCCTGGCCCAGGATGGGCCTGGTCAGGATCGGTGCAGGTGGATAGTTGGCGTGCTCCAAGGGGCTGGGCAACGCTGCAGTCCACAATCTAGCTCGAATGGATTTCGAGTAGCTTGGCCGTATCGGTCATTCTGGTCTGTCCGAAGGGGATTAATCGTTTCGATTTCTTTTTAGAGATCGAAAAGGTTTTCAAACGCGTCGAGCAGCATAGCTTCGCAGGCTAGCCATGCATCCACCCCATTTGGGCGGGGCGCGGGGGGCTCCCCCCTGTTCCTCCTTCTCTCCCCGTCATGCTCCTCCTCACCTTTCCCGTCTGTGAGAAGTGCTCTCCTCCGTCCCCGGGTACTGTGCGAGCCGGGTGCCGCCTCTCCCGCATATGCTGCTGCTTCTTAGATTTAGGATGTCAGCAGTTGGACTGTCTTGCGGCTTTTCCAATCGGAACGTTTCTTCGGAGGCCCCAAGACGGTGTGGTGACCACGCCGTGTCGTGAGTCGGTGGGGATTCGGGGTCACCGGACGGTTTTGAGACTCGAGTCCCTCTCCGAGGATGTCTCGGGCGACAGGGGCCTTCAGGGTTCCAAGACCGTGCGGTGACGGACCGTGCGGTGAGGTCTTTTGTGGTTTTGATCCCCAATTTCTGTTTTTGTTACGCATGGTGGTGCCGCTGCAGCGTTGGCCTCGATTTGGGATCGGCGCTTTGCTCCGGTCGTTCTGCATGGCGCTCTCGCCGCAGCGCGGGCCACATTCCTAGATCCATCGCAAGACTCTTTCCGAGAGAAAGCATGGGCTGTCAGGTCGGGCCCGAAGCGGCTCCCCCTGTGGGCTGACAGGGTAAACCTTGCATGTCGCGCGTGCCGCGCGGCGTCCTGGCGGCTCTCTGGCCCTGGGGAGCTCCCAGGAGGTTTACGGACCACGCACTTGTGACCCAGGGTAGGGGCGTTTTTTTGCACCCCTCCACCAAAGGTTAGTATCCAGTGGCCCCCCCCCCCCGCGCGCGTGCATCCGAAGTTTTACCGTAAACCGTAAACATTGTTGCCCATCTTTGAGCGTTGGACTGGCAAGCGCCAGGGTCGCCCGCGCAGGCACGTCACGCTCCACTGCGTGGGCGGTGCCGGCTCCGACGGCCTCGCACCAAGCTTGCCGAGATAGTGGACACAAGGGTCGCAGGCCTAGAGATTGACACCAACACCAATCTCGGCGGTATCTTGGTGATGGTGGCAAGATTCTGGCTTCAGGGTGACCGAAATATTTCCACCAACACCGAAATCGAGGATCGTCTTCCCCCTGTGGAGTCACCCCCCCCGTGTTGGTGTTGGTGCCAATTTCCAGGCCTCCAAAAGGGTTCTAAGTCTTTCCTTGTTACCTCCAACCTTCAGGGGTGGCTGCGAGTCGAGCGCGAGAAACCTGGCCAGCACCCGCAGCGCACTCCGCTCCAGCTGCGGCGCGGGCGCACAGCCCGAGAGCAGCGTGGCCCCCGGGTGCACAGCTCCCGCTGCAGGCTCGGCGGCGGGGCACCTCAGGCTCCGACGGCTGGTCTGCGCCAGGCTGGCCCGCAAAGCCCGCAGCAGCCACAGGCTCCGTGAGCCTGGGCCTGACCTCAAGTCGGGCCTGTCCCTCTAAAGGAGGAATATTCAGAAATACTAGAAATAAGAGTCCGGGGACGATTTTCTTGTATTTTTTATTATTTTGTTGGAGATGTTTTGGATATTTTCAGTTTTTCCTCCAAAATCCGCCTGGAGGGGGACACGCCCGACCTGAGCCTGACCTCGAGCTCCCCGCCTCCTGCTGTCACCTGCACCGCCCTGGAGCGCCGCCGGAGCAGGGCTGGACCTAAACGCTGTTTTGCTTCGCTTCGGCTGTGTTTAGTTTTCCGTTTTGGCAGGGAGATGCAGGAAAACAGGTAGGGCAAACCGAACAACAAAACGACAACAAAACGAAAACCAACGTTTAGGTCCAACCCCGCGCCCGAGGGGACGCCAGCTCTTTCATTGCGTCGTCCTGCTGCTGCCGGCGATGCCGCCGCCCGCTGCTGAGCGCGGTGCCCCGCAGAAGAGCGCCAGGGGCCTCGAGGGGACTCCTCCTGTGGCAGACGACCTGCCAGCAGCTCCAGAAGTCTGCGTCATTGTCCTCCGCCTCGTCATCGTCCTAGTCGTCCTTGTCGCTTTGGTCGTCCGTCTCATCTTTCTCCGTATCCCTCTCCCTCGTTCTTCCCCCTCTTCCTCATATTGTGCTGCTCCGCTTCCCCTTCTCCTCCCCATCCCCCCTCGTCCTGCCTCCTGATCCTCCGCCTTCTCCTCGTCCTGGTCGTCGTCCTCATCCTTCTCGTCCTTTTTGCCATTCTGCTCTCGCTTCCTCTTCTCCGCCTCCTTCCGTTGTTTTCGTCCTCATTCTCCCCCGATGGTCGTTGCCTTTTTCGTTCTCGTGGTCAGACATTTTCGATATTGGCATGCCGCGCTTCAGTCAGCAGATGGACAATGCCCTGGGGCTGTGGTTGGAGTTGTCGCTGATCCACGGATCCTGTTGCAGTTTCGTTGGCTGGCTGTACATGGTTCGGTCGACTTTGCTCCAACCATTTCTTGGCGGTTCGGTGGTCCGCATCGCCTCCTGCAGTCGTCAAAGCGGGTAACCCGCGCATCGGAGCACGAGCCCTGGACTCGGCGTGCAAAGTGTGTGTGTGTGTGTGTGTGAAGGGTTGAATTCGGGTCATCGTGGGTTCACTGTAGCATTCGACCTTGGTGGCAACACATCTCCGAGCTCGACGTCCTCTTTCTCTGCCAGGCCCTGCGTTGTGCCTGGTTCTGCGGTTCGCGTCTTGGGCTTCACTTGTCCCACCAGTCCACCCAGAAACGATCGATAAGCGAGTAGTCTTCAGGGAAGTGTAGGAGCGTCCCGCGGAACAGGCCGGTGAGTCATTTGTCAAGCCGATGTTCGGAGTCAACATGAGCTTTCCAAGGAATTCAGTTGATACGCCCATCGCGTCGATGAAGGAGGAAACGCAGAAACGTGAGGGGGATAAGAGAGGGGAATGATATGGAGGTGGCAGGAGGACGACGAGGGGGTGAGGACTGTCAAGGCTGTCGTGACACGGACGACATATTACCATGTTCGTGTCCTAGCCATTGTTTCTTTCAAATGGGTCTGGGTTCTTTGCGTTTCCTCAACTGTTTCACGGCATGATGGGGCGTCGCGCGTGCCTCTCTGTTCCATCAAGCTGCATCTGCCCATCGCAAATGGGTCTCAGCTGGGACACCTGATCGGAAAAAATACCGCTCACATCTTTTTCCAATGTGTCAGGAAGCTCCTCACAATTGCGAGGCGCCCGTGTGTGTAAACAGCAACACGCTCGCTCACCTGAAGCTTCATACCCGATTCTCCGCCCATGGTGCCTCTCCCCTCGTGTGATGCCCCCTACTCCTCTCCCGCTGCCGCACTCCCCACGACCATGAAGTACGTACAGTCGAGTTTGATTAGTAGGTCGACCCTGCCCAAACAAGGATACCCGTGTGTCCTGTGTTTCGCGACCCATGCCCTCTGTTCCATTGGCAGTGTGGCCATCGGAAGGGTCTCGTGTCCTCTTGCGTGTCCTCTCCAATCCACCTGGACTGTACTGAACAAATATGCACGACCAAACTCGAACATTCTGGGGCATTGGAGGGAGGCATGGTGTATGTATGTAAGCGTGTATGTATGTATGCATGCTTGCATGCATGTATGTTTGTATTAAGGTATGTATATATGTATGTATGTGTATATTGATTGATGTATTTATGCATGCGTTTACGTGTGTATTTATGTATGTAAGTGTGTATATATGTATGTATGGTTGCATGTATGCATGTATGCATGCATGCATGTATGCATGCATGCATGCAAGTGTACGAGTATGCATGTATGCTGGTATGTATGTAGGTAGGTAGGTAGGTCGATAGGTATGTATGTATGCATGTATGCATGTATGTATGTATGTATGTATGTATGTATGTATGTATGTATGTATGTATATAGGTATGTATGCCTGTATGTATGCATGCATGCATGTATGTACGTACGTACGTATGTATGTATGTATGTATGTATGTATGTATGTATGTATGTATGTTGGTAGGCGTGTGGGTAGGTAGGTAGGTAGATATATATATATATATGTACGTGTGCATGTATGTGTATGTGTGTATGTATGTATGTATGTATGTACGTATGCATGCATGCATGCATGCATGCATGCATGTATGTATGTATGCATGTATGTATGTATGTATGTATGTATGTATGTATGTATGTGTGTATGTGTGTATGTTTGTTTACTCAAGCATGAGCACCCCTCCGAGGGAGAATTTGTTCAGAGTCGATTAATTGACGCCATCCCCGTTTTTTGGCCGTTTCGCGTGAGTCATCATCAGGATTCAGACGATCGATCGCCCCCTTCTCGCGGGTCGCGATGTCACGGATCAAACTCATAATGGATTTCCACCGTTTTGCTATGAAACGTTGAACCTCACCATGGGGTTCGATGATGTTGGACATCGCTCTTAGACACAACAAGCCGTTTTGCGTGAGACCTCCCCCGGGGGAGTTTGGGCAGGGACGCGGGGGAGCATGCAGAAGAACACAGGGCGGGAGAAGCCGTCATATACCCCAAGAGAAGGAGGATGGCGGAGGGATCGTCGTCGTTGGAGGGGGAGAAGCAGGCCCGGAAATGGACATCGGAAGTGGAAAGGCGAGATGCCCATCTAGAGACGTTGCCCACACGAGTTGCCCTGATCAGAGAAATGAGGAGCACATAGGGGAACCACGTGGTCGGGAAACCATCCTATTTCAAGAACGCGGATGATGGAAAACCAATGGAAGGAGCAGGAAGAGGAGGATACGGAGGATGAGGAGGATGAGGAGGAGGAGGAGGAGGAGGCGGAGGAAGTCGAGGAGGAGGAGGAGGCAGAAAGGCCAGAGGCCTCTCAGAGTCTCTTGGGATGTCTCTTGGGAGCTTCTTAGAGTCCTCTCGGGTTGTCTTGGGGGCCTCTTGGCGGTCCTGGGGGCCTCTTGGAACGTCTTGGGGTGCCTCGGGGGAGCCTCGTTGGGCTTGTTGGAGGCCTCTTTGAGGCATCCTCTTGGAGCCTCCTGGGCGCCTCTTTGAGCCATCTCGGAGGAGATCGATCAAAGAAGGGGAGGGCCGCAATTTGCGTTGCCCCTCGGGAGCCAGCAATTGCCTCTTGGGGCGCTGTTGGGGCGCACTTGGAGCGCTCTTGGGGCAGTATTGGGGCTCTCTTGGGCCACTCTTGGGGCCCTCTTAGACCATCTTGGAGCCATCTTGTGGTATCGGATGGCCATCGGAAGCGAAAAGGCGAGAAAACACAACACGATTGATGTTCCTTAGGTGTTGGACTGATTTTGGCTTCTTCGGGGCCTCCTTGGAGGTCTGGGCGGCCTCTTGGAGCCTCGTGGAGCTTTCTCGGGGCCTCTTGGAGCATCTTGGCAGCCATCTTGAGCCATCTTGCGCTATCTTGAACCATCTTGGAGACCATCTTGTGAACCATCTTGGGCTCTCCGAGGCCCTCTTGGAGCTGTCTTGTGCCATCTTGGACGCCCAAACGCGTCGCGAAACGCCCGTCCAGGTCCAGGGGGAGGAGGTAAGGGGATGGGTTGAGCTACCCATCCGCCCGCAAGCCGTTTAGCTCACTCCCACCCGCCCTCCCAACACATAAGTAACACCCGAGACTGAGCATGATCAGCGGTCGTCTTTGGATGGGCAGCTGCTGGGAACCAAAGCCGACCCCAGGTGCGCGACGCTTTTGCGAGGTGCGCGACGCGTGCGTGCCAGAGGCGCCACGCGCGCCAGGTACCCCTGGGGCCCGAGCGTGCAAGGCACGCCTGTGCGCCAGGTGCGCCACGTGCTCCGAGTGCGCCAGGTGTGCCGCACACTCCAGCCGCACCATGTGCGCCACGTTCGGGGCACGTGCAGAGAGCGTCAGGTGTGCCTGCGCACGTGACAGCACACATCGGGAAACATGTCGGCCCCGACCATCCTTGTCGAAAATTAATGCCCATCATTGTGTCTGATGGGCCTGCGCACAGGAGGCCACGCGCCACCACCCCCGCCGTCCCTGTCAACACCTACTTGACAGTGATCGCGGGATGGCCGCGCATGATCCAGATTTAGTCGCGAGTTGCATGTTGCATTGTTTTTTAATTGGGGATGGAAGCCCTGCGCACGACAGGAAATATATGCTGACACCCCCGCCGTCCCTGTCAAAAGCGGCCGCATTCGGTTGGCCGCGCATGCTCCAATTGGAGGCAGAGTGCGGTTTGTATTGTTTTTCGAGAGTGATGGTGTGGGGCGGACCCGCATGCAGTCGGCATGGTTCCGGGTTGGCCGCCGGCCGGGTGGGGGAGGGGATGTATATTAGTAAGGAACAATGCTAAACCCCTCCCCGAAGGGGAAAGAAGGGGGTTGGAAGAGGAAGCGCCCTAGACCACTTACGCCCAGAGGGCTGGTGGGATACATAAATCGAATGCTTGCTGATCGTGGTGATGGTGATGGCAATGGTGGATGATGATGGCGAGGGCGGTGACATTGATATGACAACATGTTGTCGACGACGGCGATGGTGATGATGGTGCCGTTGGTGATGGTAACAGACATGTTGGTGGTATGAGGATGCGCTGGCGATGATAAGGACGTTGCTGGTGAACAGGCCGAGGAAGTGCGTGCGCGCGGAAATCTAGACAACTTTTCCATTGAAGAACCGTTGGCTTTTTGCCTCTGTCTGGAAACGCTCAGGAAACCAACGGGGTTGCTTTGATTTCGACGTGCGCGCACGGCGACGCGCCTGTTGCCCACACGGTCTTCTTTGACAGAGGGAGATGGGGACGACGACCAGGACGACGGTGACGGCGACGAGGATGACGAGGACGACGAGGGCGACGGGGGCCGACGTGGACGAGGAGGCGACGGTTCTGGATGGATCTTGGCCTCTGTGGCCACTCGCAACAGTCTTCGGGGCGGGGGGTCTTGGGGCCTCTTGGAGGCATCGCGAAAGCTATCTTAAGCATCCTGCAGTATACTGCGCCATCTTGCAGGTCATACACAGGGCCATCTAGATCCAGAATGGAGACATCTCGGGCTAAAGATGACGACCTGACACTTCCCTGCCCCGCCCTTCCCCCCTCGTCCAGACCCGGGGGGCTGGTGAGGCGGAGGGGAAAGCTCGTTTCCCGAAGAGGGCTGAAGTAGGACCCGCTCTCGCCCACCTCTGCCCAGAGGGCTGGTGGGATGTCGCAAGGGGGCGGACACCAGTGCAGATGGGTGCAAGTTTGCGGTCCATATGGCACGCGTGATGATGACAGCAAGGAGGTGCCCGCGACACAAGAGGGAGCATCGCCGACGCGATATCCGCGGCAGAACGTCGTGGTCATTGTCACAGTGTCCACGACGTGTTGCCGCGAACGTCGGACATAGGCAGACAACTAGCACTGCCGCGCAGCTTCGGGCAAAGGCAAACAACTAAGTAGTAGGAGCAACCGTCTGGTCAGTATGTGCATTACGTCTCTGGAATGTTGACAGTGGTGGTATTGTTTTGTTATCCAGGTGTCTGCGGCAAATCCGACCACCGTGCTAACTCAGCCAGTTGGGTGGCAAAGCTTAGAGCACCGAAGGCCGGCCGACACATGTGGCACCTTTCGGGTTCACTTCTTGAGAAGCTCTCACGGGGTTCAGTAGCTTGGGCCTACGTTGGGTTCCCGTGTGGCAGTTTTGGGGGTCCTCTGGGGCCCTCGTGGACCATCTTTAGGCCCTCTTGGGCCGTCTTGGGGCTCTTAGACCGTCTTGGGGCCGACTTGGTTGCCTAGGAGGTCTGTTGGTTGCCCGTCGTGGGACCGTATTGGGACGCCGATGGGCCCTCCAATGCAGTCTTGGGTCCTTCCCTAGGCCATCTTGTGCCCTAGTTTGAAGCTCTCTTGGGGCATTCTGGGGGCCCTCTTGGGCTGTCTTGAGGCCGTCTTGGGTGATTACTGAGCCATTTCATTGTCATCTAGGAGGCCAACAGGGCAGCCTGGATCTGAAGGACGCCCGACAAGGTGAGGACGCCCATGTCTTTCAACACGCTGAGGTGCATCTCTGAGTTTGGCCTCTTCGGGCCCTATTGGGGGTCCTCTTGTGGCTCTCCGGGACTGTCTTGTGGGCCTCTTGGGCAGTCTTGATACTATCTTGGACAGCCCTGGGGCCATCTCGGGCCGCCGTCGCCGACTTTGAGAAATACTTGCGGTTTGGGGGCCTGCTTCGGTTGTATTTCAACCTCGGGAGCGTCCATTGTTGTTGTGCGAGGAATCGTGGCCTCGGGAGCACGGTCCGATTGTTTTGTTATTCGGAATCGTGGCGTCGGGACCCTGGCAATTATTTGACAACGGATCGTGGCATCGGGAATGGTGGCCCATTGTTTGTACGAGGGGGGGAGGTGGTGCGGTGCGTGCGATTGCATGGTAGAAGAGCGGTGGTGGGTTGGGGGTGGATTAGACTTGCGGTGGCGGATTCGGCTTGCGCACGGGCATGTACCATTCGTCAGTTTGGTCTTCCCGTCTCTGTTCGTCCGATTCCTAGCGATCTTCCTGCTCCACCTGCTCCTGCTCGTTCCAGATCCTGCCGCTATTGCTGCTATTCCCCTGCAGTCGCAGGGAAACAGTCGCAACGTCCTATCCAGCATCCCGTTCAGAATTCTGGGCCACCCTTTCGTCAGTCATCCAGCTATCGAGAAGCAGGGAGGTGTACAGCGAGTGGGAAGACGTCAGGCTAACATTCGAGGCCCCACCAGCAAGGACGCCGTCTTTCGCGTTCCCGTCAGCGCAATCCTGCCAGCAGCTCAGCAGTGGACTGCTCGCAGAACGCATGGGAGCTGAAGGGAAGGAGGGGGGAGGGATTGATGGAAGGTTGGGGCGGAATGGGAGCCGGGGGAGGGGGAGCGAGACCTGGTGAAGAGGACCAGGAGCGGGAGCAGGGACTAGCAACAGCGGTAGGCGGTAGGGGTAGTAGATAGGATTGAGGAGAGTGGAGGTGGGAGATAAATAAGCGGGTTGATGATGATAACAGTAATATTAACGACTGCAGTAATCATAACAATAACAATATTAGTACAGCATATATAATGCGAATGTTAATTCTGCTCCTGATGGTAATACTGAGCTGATGCTGATTATGACTGTGATTGTGATGCCAATGTTACTAATGTTGTTGGTGATGATGCTGATGATGAAGGTCAGGATATGAAGATGAAGATGGTGATAATGATGATGATGATGATGATGATTTTGATGGTTATGATGATGCTTATAACGGTGATGGTGATGACGATGATGATGATGATGATGATGATGATGATAATGATGATAATGATGATGATCATGCTGTTGTTGCTGGTGATGATGTTGATGGCGATGCCGATGGTGCTGATGAGGATGCTGATGATGATTATCATGGATATGATGACGATAAGGAGGGAGGAGGAGGCTGCTGCTGCTGATGATGACGAGGAGGAAGAGGATACAACTTGACACTCCGGAGTTATCGCCACGCTGGGGGCGGGAATTTGATGAGGCTGATGATTGACAGCATGCAGAGACGGGCTCGTATGAACATGATGGTGAAGGAAGGGGAAACATGGGGGAGGGGAACCATGCTAATGTGAATCATGCTCACTGGGAGGGTGATCTCTATGATGGTTCTTGTGATCGTGGTGATGATGAAGATGATGATGGTGTCGTTGTCGAAAGCGGCCTGGACGACTGATGATGATGGTGATGGGGATGCGGCTGATGATGGTCACGCCGCCGCCGATGCTGCTGATAAAGATGGTGGTGATGATGTTTTTGATGATGATGACGATACGGTGGTGATGGTGATGGTGATGGGTATGACGATGATGCTGATGGTAATGGTGATGATGATGAGGGTGATGATGATGATGCTTATTATGTTGATGATGATGACGATGAGGATGACGATGATGGCGATGACGATAATAATGAGAGGAATGATGATAATGATGACGATGATGCTCTTGATGGTACTGATGAGGATGATGACGACGAGTACGATGATGCTGATCAGGGTAGTCACGTTGTTGACGATGAGGACAAGGACTGATATGGTGGTCATGCTGCTGCTGGTGCTGATTGGCGATGTTGATAATGATGAGGATTATGATGATGATGCTGATGATGATGATGCTGCTGCTGATGATGATGATGCCGTTGCTGCTGCTGCTGCTTATGATGATGATGCTGATGCTGCTGATGATGCTGGTAATTATGATGATGATGATGGTGATGATGATGATGATGATGATGATGCTGATGCTGATGATGCTGATGCTGATACTGATGATGATGCTGCTGATGCTGATGCTGATGCAGTTAATGCTGCTGCTTATGATGATGCTGATGATGATGATGATGGTGATGGTGGTGATGATGATGACGATGACGATGATGATGATGATGATGATGATGATGATGATGATGATGATGATGATGATGATGATGATGATGATGATGATGATGATGATGATGATGATGATGATGATGATGATGATGATGATGATGATGATGATGATGATGATGATGATGATGATGATGATGATGATGATGATGATGATGATGATGATGATGATGATGATGATGATGATGATGATGATGATGATGATGATGATGATGATGATGATGATGATGATGATGATGATGATGATGATGATGATGATGATGATGATGATGCTGATGATGATGATGATGATGATGATGATGATGATGATGATGATGATGATGATGATGATGATGATGATGATGATGATGATGATGATGATGATGATGATGCTGATGATGATGATGATGATGATGATGATGATGATGATGATGATGAGGAGGTGGCTCTCCGCTCTCCCTTCTGCTCCGCCTTATGGTTCATTGTCCGCCTCCTCCTCCCTACTGTCCCGCCTCCTCTTTCTCCGCCTCGCGCCTCCTCCCTCCGCTTCTCCTCCCCAGTCCCCCTCCCTCCCTCCTCCCTCCTCCCTCCTCCCTCTCCTCCTCCTCCCCCCTCCTCCTCCCCTCGCTTCTCCCTCCTCCCTCCTCACTCCTCCCCTCCGCTTCTCCCTCCTCCCTCCCCGTCCTCCCCTCTCATTTCCCTTATCCTCATGTTGCTGCCGCTGCTACGGCGCTTCGGGGAGCCTCAGGGTTGACGGCCCTGGCCTCCTGTTGCTCCTGCTGCTCATCGGGGGCCAACCCTGAGAACCCCAGGGCGTCCATCGATCTTTGGTGTGGGAAAGTCACGCTTTCCACTGCAAACCATCGAAACCCAAGAAACCCGGGGCACCCTGGAGGCAAGCAGGGTGTTTCTTGGCATGGGCCCCCACTGCATCGCACCGTCCGCTCGCTTTCCACCGTGGCCAGGCGGAGCTTTGGCCCAGGACGGGCGCGCACGCCCTCCTGGCCAAGCCAGGAGGGGTGTGCCCGTCGCTCGCTGGAGGTGGGTATGTCTGGGTTCCCAGATTTCTGCGTTGGCCGTTTCAAGGGTCGAGCGGCTTTCCCTCTTCTCTCCTCTTCAGGGGGCTGGCGGAGGCACAGTCTCAGCCCCTTTTCTCAAGGCGATCGCAAACATGGATCAAGGGGGCGTGGATTAGCGATGGGTCCCGTTTCTATGGGAAACCGCGGAATTCCGCCGCCGAGCGAGGCGGCACCGGCCGCATTTTGGGGAGGGCGCCTCCCCCGATCCATGGATTCCGCGACAGCGCGCCGAATCCATGGATCGCCAATCCATGTTTGCGCGCCCCCGATTTCCTGTTTTTTTGCTTCTACCCACTTCTTCCGAACGTTTACTTCCGAGCTTTGCAATTGAGACACTGTCGACTACGATCCAGATGAAGGCTGTTTGGCGCGGCCGCGCCGTCCACATTCCTGTATGGGAGCGGCGCCTGGGCGCTCACTGCGGCGCGAGAACAGAGTCCCAGTGCAGCAATGCGAAAGGCGCCTGCCCTGCTGAGCCAGGAGGGCATATATATATATATATATATATATATGGTAGGGTCGTGTCGCGTCGACGCGCCGGCGACCCCAGCGCCAGCATTCGAGGTGGAACGCCGCCAATTGGCCGGCGGCGACGCTAGGGGCGAATATCACCACTCACCAAACCACCCCAGCCCAACCCGAAGGCCTCAATTTGCCCTCCATTTCCAGTGGGGGGTGGGGTCGGGGAACATTGAAAAAACACCTAGAACCCGTACCCCCCCCCAACCCGAAATTCGGGTCAAATTCGGGTCTTCGGATTGCGTTGGGGTGGTTTGGTAAGTAGTCAGAACAGCTCAGGGGCGGGCATCACGCGCATTCGTCCAGGAGCCTTTTTTCGAAGACATCGATCATCGGCGCACCTGAATACGTGTATTACTCAGAGGAGGAAAAGGTACCCATACCTCTACCCTGCCCCCGTTTTCCCCTTTTTGGGGCTCGGAGGCCCTCGTCGCCACTGCTGTATTCGCCTCGAACATCCTGGTCAGAACGAACCCCGGGAGAGGTCCAGGGAGTGGCGGTATCGGTACTTGTCGGTGACCCCAAGATCATCGGCGCACCTGACTACATGTGTTGCTCTCCCCAGGGCTATTCGCCCCTGTCGTCGCCTCTGAAGTGGCCCCAGGGTCCGCCGACATCGAGCGAGATCGTTGCGGTCGGAGGCCCGCGATCGCTCGGGGCTGGACGACCCGCGCTGTGTCGGAGACCAGCCCGCGGGTCGCCGCGACGCGGGCCCGCCATGTGCGCCTGCCTGGCCGAGCCAGCAGGGCGCAGGCTCCGATGCCTGGCCCAGGAGGGGGCCTTCCCCGGGACCCACCACCACCGCGCAGCCGAGCGTCCCGAGGGACGCGTGGGCAGGAGAGCGCACGACGTGGGGCAGAGGGATCAGGGCGCTTCAGGCGAGGACCAGAGTGGCCTCGGGAAGTGCTCTGCTGTTCGGGCCGTCGTTCAGGTCCAGCAGGAAAGTCCCTTCGTTCAGCAGCCAGCTGGCGTTTCGTACGGTACGGTAGGTTCGTGTCGTGCCGACCGGCGGCGACCCCGCCAGCGGCGTTCAACGTTGAACGCCGCGGGCGACCCAGAACCGTTCGATGTGAAACGATTTGGACGTTTCGTAAACGGCCAATCGTTTACGGTTGAAAGATCTCCGCGGTGTCCGAAACCAACGCCGAAGTCGGCACGACACGAACCTGACGTGGCACGGCGGCTGTGCGTGTACTGTCGGCGCCCTCCGAGCCGCCGCCCCCGAGGGTCGAGGCGGAGGGCCTCTCCCCGCGCTCCCGCGACGGGGCGCGCCTGATCATCGCGGCGCAGCTGGGCGACAGGGCCGCCCCGCGAGCACCTTCCGCCCTTTCGCCCAGCTTCCTCGAACTCTCCGGGAGGAGGGGGAGCAGGAGGAGGAGGAGGAGGACCAGGGCCAACCCAGGAGTCATCAACGATGTTGGACTAAGCTCTCCCTCCAGGCCCCCTCGCCATAAGTCCCACACAAGGGTTCATTTCCATTGAGAGAACTGCCTCGTTGAAGACCTCGAAGCATGCCAAAACAATAGTTCCGGGACTCCAACGCCACGGATCAACTTGGTTGTTGCGTCTGAACGATCCTGAATCATGCTGGAACGCAACTCCTGGGACTTCCACACGGCAAATCAACGTGTCTGTTGCACCCTCATAATCTTGAATATTTCCAGAACTTTCTGCTGGTACGTTGACTATGGGAGTCCGTGAAACTCTTGCACTCGTTTAAAAACGAATGTGCGCGGTGCTAAGGCGAGAGCCACACTCTGAAAACGAACCGCCCTCTATCCGCGATGCTCTTGCAATTGTTTCAAAACGAGTGTGCGCGGTGCAAAGGCGTGAGCCACATTTTTGAAAACCACCCGCCCTCAATTCGTGAAACTCTTGCAAATGTTTAAGACGAATGTGCGCGGCGGAAAGTCGAGAGCCTGATTTTGAACACGACCCTCCTTCCATCTGCGAAGCTCTTCTTAACCTTTAAAAAACGAATGTAGGCGGCGGTAAGGCGAGAGCAACATGTTGAAAACGAGCCACACTCAATCCGTGAAACTCTTGCAAATATTTTAAACGAATGTGCGCGGCGCTACGGCGAGAACCACATTTTGAAAACGACCCGCCCTCCATCTGTGAAACAGTTGCTAGTATGTAAACTTCAGGGTCATAAGTGGTGAGGAATCTCAGGCGAAACGCCCGGCCCGCCCTTTCGACCGGCCTCGGCGTGCGACAGGGAGAAGGTTTTTATAGGAGATTGAATGGATGAGGAGCAGGAGGAGGAGGAGAGAGCTCGAGGAGTATGTGGCTCGAGGAGGACGAAGAGGTGGAGTAAGAGGAGGAGGAGGAGGAAGAGGAGGAGGAGGAGGAGGAGGCTCGAGGAGGAGGAGGAGGTGGAGAACGACGAGGCTCCGGAAATAGCACGAGGGTATTCGAGGAAGCTCGAGGAGGAGGAGGAGGACGAGGCTCAAAGAGGAGGATGATGAGGTGGAGGAGGACGAGGGGGCCCGCAGACACCTTCTGCTGTTTCGGCTCGCCCGCTCTGCCGCCAGCTCTCCATCCTCCGTCCTCGCCCTTGCCCTGCTCGCCTGCTTAGGCGGCGCGCAGAGGGGAGCAGGGGAAGGGGGGAAGGCTTCTTAGAAGCACCCCTGCTTCTTAGAAGGCGCGGGCCCTCTCTACAGATGTAAGGCCGGCGCCTTCTAAGAAGCAGCCTCCTTCCAAGAAGCCTTCCCCCCTCCCCCTACCCCACTCTGCGCGTGGCCAACTGCTTGCTGGTCATCCTCCCTCCCTTTGCTGCCTGCCCGCCTGACCGCCTGCTTCGTGTCGCCAGCTCTGGCCTCCTTCAGCTCTAGTTACGGCATTGCGTCCTCTCGAATGTATCACCGGCTGACGTAGGTCGTGGTAATGAGTGAGCGCGCATTCTTAGAACATCTTATTGAGAAAGCTGTGATTTACCAAAGCGAGAAAGGGATGTATCAATTTGCGCCGCCGAATCAAAACAAGGCAGCACATTTTTCAGTAAACGCAGAAGCCTGTTTATTACATTCACTAAATGCAGGGCCGTTTTTCTGAATCCCATATCCTATCATTACCATGACCATCCAGAGCGTGTTTGTTGCCCATGTTGCACTGCCTAGACAGCTTAGCTCAGACTTCGCATACAAGATTGCCCACTGTGCGGAATTCAGATGTGGTAGCCCCGAGCACATACACAAACTTGCGCACCCCTGTTTTCACGCTCCAAGTTTGAACGCGTCCTGCAGACATGTATTTCCACACAATAGCGTACCGGCTAGCATACGCAAGTTCTTCACGGCCCATGATTGTGGTTTTTCCCTTTGTTTGGTTGGGAGGGGCGGCGGGAACATTCTTTCAAAACCAATGGTAGGAGGTCGAGGGGATCTTCTGTGCAGATCGGACAACCCCTTGTATACGCGGGGGGACGTCCAGACCCAGGAGAGTGGGGAGGGGGAGGGGCAAACCCCTCCCCGGAAAGGGGATGAAGGGGTCGTGGAAGTGGGATGGGGAAACACGTTATACCACCGTCATTCAGAGCGATGATGGGGTTCTGCTGTCAAGAGGGGGAGTCGTGCACCCGAAAGAGGAAACAGTGGTGAACCTTCTCAACTCCAAGGTGGACGTGGACATCAGAGTGAAGGACTTCTTGTCCGCCCAGTGGCTGCGCTCTTCGCTGGCCCTCTCCGTGGCTTTGGCAATCGCCCAGTGTCAGCGTCGCGCTGCCGCGCCAATGCCCCCCCTGTCAATATCGCCAGCTTTTTTTTGACGGTTGCCCACTGGCTGCTCAAAAGAGCGCCCGCAATCACAAGTAAGACCTTCTGCGACTGCCGCTGCCGCTGCCGCTGCCGCCGCTGCGCCTATCGTCGCCGCGCTTGCGGCTGCCGCTGTGGCGGGGCTGTCTTGGAGCTGTCCTGGGCCTTCTCGGGAGCTCATTGGGACTCTCGGGACCCTCTTGAACCTCCGAGGCCTTCACGGCGACATATTGGATTGAGCATTTTGGGAGGCCGACGGCAAATGTGTATTTCCCATCTCCACAGGATGGGGTTCTTGTTATTCCCTCTATCTAAATAACGGGGTCCTTATGTTCATCAGACCGCGCCAACTCCTTCACTCGTCCCTCCTGCTATTCCTTCTCTCATAATGTGATGTTCTTGCATGGCAGGTTATGTAATGTCATACTATGGTGTGGTATGTTATGTTGTGATATGATATGGTATGGTATGTCATCCCCCCATACCCCATATCTTCACATGGGGCTCTTGTTCCCCATATCCAAAGGATGGGGTTCCTCTTAGTGTTCTGACCGCGCCGATTCCTTCCTCACACCTCCTCCTATCCTGCTTCTCTTCTCATCCCACTCTGATCATGATGATGATGGTTATGATGCTGATGGACGGTGGTGGGAATACTGATAATGATGATGGTACCGATGATGCTGATGATGCTGATGCTGATGATGATGACGATGCTGCTGCTGATACTGATGATGGTGATGGTGATGATGGTGGTGATGATGATGATGATGATGCTGGTGCTGTTGCTGATACTGCTGATGATGCGGATGTTGATGCTGATGTGTATGTTGATGATGATGTTGAGTGTGATGCTGATGCGGATGATGTTGGTGATGATGGTGATGATGGTGCTGATGCTGATGCTGCTGCTGCTGATGATGATGCTGATGGTGATGAGGTTGGTGATGACGATGATGTTGATAATGCTGATGATGAGTATGATGATGATGCTGATGATGCTGGTGCTGCTTATGATGATGGTGATGATATTGATGATGCTGATGGCGGAACAACTTCTGATGATGCCTCGGGCGAGGCGCAGGTTTCAGCAACCCTAAGGGAGAGCCGCCAGGGGGTATTGCACGGCTTCCGTTCGCGCCAACATGGCGGGGATGTCTCGAGCGGTGTGCTTGTTTATCAGCTCATCATCCTCTGCTTTCGGAGCAGAGTTGGAGGATGTCTCGAGCGAGGCGCGGGTTTCAGCACCCCCAAGGGGGAGCCGCCATGGGGTATTGAATGCCTCCGTGCGCGCTGAAATGGCGGGGATGTCTCGAGCGGTTTGCTTATTTACCAGCTTGACGTCTTCCGCTTTCGGAGCAGATTTGGAGGACATCGAGCGAGGCAGCCAGTTTCGCCCCAACGGGGGAGGCAGGTGTTGAGCATGTCTCGAGCGGTTCGCCCATGTTGTTGGGCACGGATTCTCTTCAGGATGCCACAGGGGGTTCCAGGAGGCAACAGGAGGCCACAGGAAGCGCCAGGAGGCCCACGAGTCCTCAGGAGCAGGATGCCTCAGAAGGTCGCAGGAGTGGCTCACACATCAGGTGTTGCGCGTATGCTCCTATACATTGTGCCTTCCCTGGGGCACGAATCCGTTGTGTGTGACGTATGCTTCTATAGATTTTGCCTTCCTTGGGGTACGAGTTCTTGGGGCTTCCTGTGGCCTCAGGAGGCCACAGGAAGCCCCAAGAGGCAACATGAGGCCTCAAGAGGCTCCAGGAGGCCCCACGAAGCACCAGGAGGTTTCAGGAGGCCCCAGGAGGCCCCATGCGGCCCCAAACTCATGCGCAGAGACGCGCTCGTACTACTGAGAGTCATTCGCACCCCAACTCGTTCGCAGTTAGATTCACTCCCAGACCTTCAATATTTAAGCCCGTGCATCTTCAAGACCTCTTGCGCCTAGACACTCACGGCGGACAGGTCCATGCTAACATATGCACATACGGGGAGCTCCACGCAGTGAGCAAGCATTATTTTGACTGCGCGGACCTCATCATTCCTCCTCCTCTCCTCCTTCCCTCCTCCTCTCGTCCCCATCCTACTCAGAGTATGCTGATTGCACGCAGGGCGTGCTGGTGCTGGGTGACGACAATAAGAGTATGGTGATGACGATGATGATGGCTTGCTTGTTTTTGCTTGTTTACTAGCTCAACATCCTCCGCTTTCGGAGCAGATGTGGATGATGCCTCTCGAGTGAGGCGCTCATTTTCGCTACCAAGTGGGGCCAGATTTTGAGGACGTCTCGATTGCGTTGTCTGTGTTGGTCGCCAGGCTCGGGGATGTCGCGAGCGAAGCGCTGGTTTCAGCACCCTCACGGGGGAGCCGCCAGGGGGTATTGGAATTTCCCCGTTCGCGCCAGATTGGCGGGAATGTTTCGAGCGGTGTGCCGAATGCTGAGGGTGGGGTCAGATATTGAGGATGTCTCGATCGGTGTGCCGAGTTTTGTGGCCAGACACGAGGGTGTCTCGAGCGAGACGCAGGTTTCAGCACCCCCAAGGGGCAGCCGCCAGAGTGCATTCCATGCGTGAGTTCGCGCCACATTGGCGGGGATGTCTCGAGCGGTTTGCATGTTTACCAGCTCAACATCAGCCGTGTCTGAGCAGATTTGGAGGATTTCTCGACCGAGGCGTTCAGTTTCGCCACCTAAGCGGGGCCAAAGTTCGAGGATGTCTCCATCTGTTTGCGTGGTTTGGTGGCCAGACTCAGGACGCGCCAGGGGGACTCAGGAGGCCCCAGAAGGCGCCGGGAGGCCCCAACAGGCCTCAAGAGGCGACAGGAGCAGGCGGCCACAGGATTGGCTCCAATTTCATGCGTTGTACGTATGCTCCTACAGACTGTGCCTCCTCTGGAGCACGAGCCCTTAGTGTTTTACATATGTCTCTATAC
Organism: Prorocentrum cordatum; assembly: GCA_963575745.1. NCBI lineage: Eukaryota > Dinophyceae > Prorocentrales > Prorocentraceae > Prorocentrum > Prorocentrum cordatum. Next base: position 161,669 of record CAUYUJ010014421.1, read on the forward strand.
ATTGTCCTTCTCATGTGTATCCACTCCTGAGTGCCTTACGCATCATCCTACAGATTAGGCATCCCCTGGGGCACGATTCTTTGGTGTTTTACGGGTATTCCTATACATTGGCCGTCTCTTGCGGCTCCAATCCGCAGTGTTCCATGTACGCATGGTCCTATAGATTAGGCCTCTTGGGGCACGAATCCTCCCCAGGAGGTTTAATGAAGCCCCAAGAGGCCCCAGGAGGCCGCACAAGGCCCCAGGACGCCCCTTGAGGTTTCAGGAGGCACCAGGAGGCACCAGGTTCGTGAACAAAGACGTACTCATATCATCGATATCCATTCGCACTCCAACTTATCCACAGTTAGATTGACTACCAGACCGTCAATACTGAAGCTCGCTTATATAAGAAAAAAAACGCTTACGCCTAGACACTCACGGTGGACAGGTCCATGCTAATAGGCGCACGTATGGGGAGCTCCACGCAGTGAATACGTATTACTCTGGCCGCGCCGAGGCGGCCCACTCACCTCCCCCCTCCTTTTCCTCACCCAGAGTCACACCCAGATGGTATGTTATATTATGCTATGGTATGTTATGGTATGGCATGGTATGGCACGCGATGTGCGATGGTATGATACTGTATGTTATGTTTTGGTATGGTCTGCTGTGGTATGGTATGCTATGGTATGACATGCTGTGTTATGGTATTACATACTATGGTCCGATTGCGACTGTGATGTTGATGATGCTGCTGATAATGATGATGGCGATGATAATGGTGATGGTGCTGCTGATGGTTTTTGGCTCGAACCCAAGATCAAGCGCTTGCATGCTCTTGGGTTCTCCCCAGGGCTCTAGAGAGTTGGGCAAAAACAGCAGGTGGTGCCAGGCAGCGCCAGTGGTTTCTCTAGAGTGTTCTGGAAGGCTCTAGAATGCGTGTTCTAGAGTTCTGTAGTGGTTTCTAGAGTGCTTTGTAGGCGGCTCTAGAGAGCATTTGGGGTTCTAAGTGCCCTGTAGGCGGCTCTAGAAAGCATTTGAAAGATCAGGACGGTGCGGGTGCTCTTGAGGGCCTTATGAGAGCACCACAATCGTTTTGAAAGTCCAGAGGTTGCAAGGCGGCTCTAGCGGGGTTCCAGAATGACCAAGAACACTTTAGAGGATTGTGGACTGTTCTAGGAGGACTTGGACGGATTCAGAAGGCAATCGAGTGCGCTCGATGGCTCTAGGTGGTTCGAGCAGGCTTTGTAGAGTTCGAGTTCGAACGCTTTAGAATCTTCCTTGCAGCATTCTAGACGGCTCTCGAAGGGTTGAGAGAATGCGTTCGGGGGGCTTCAGAGGGCCAGAGGGCTCTAGTGGATCGAGGGTGCTCTGGAAGGCTGGAGAGGACCCTGGACGCCTCGCTCAGGAGGCTCGGGAATGCTCCATCGACTTACAGAAAGTTTCGGAGCGCTCTAGCGTGTTCTAGGATGCCGTGGCGGGGCCCCAGGGTGCTCCAGTAGATGGCTCTAGAGGGCCCCAACAGATATGAGAATGTTGTCGGGGGCTCTAGAGGCCTTCGGGATGATCTCATGAATGGTCGAGTGCTGTCGAGCGCTCTGGACGTCACCGCAATGCTTTCGAAAGTCTACAGGGCTCTAGACCGCTCAAGGGATTCTAGAATGATCCAGAAGGTTCCAATGGAATCTGGACTGCTCTGGAGGGCTCTACGCTGATCTAGAGGGCATCCGAGTGCTCTCGAGGGCTCCAGGCTGGCTCTAGAAGGCTTTCAAGGGTTCTAGTATGCTCCAGATGGCTCTAGAAATCTCTTGAAGCTTCTCGCGCGGCCCACCGAGCTCTTCAATGCTCTACAGTGCGGGGGCATTTCGAGAGCAGTTCCACTGCGGCGAGCCTCTTTTCTGAGGTGGGCCCTCTGTCGGGCCTCTGAGAAGAGCCTCCCTCTCTGTCCCGGAGCCCAGGAGGTTCGAGAATTCTGTAGGGGGTTCTGGAGAGCTTTAGGACGATCAGGAAGGCTCCTGTGCCCTTGAGGGCCCTTAGAGGGCACCACGATAATTTCAAAGTCTGGAGGTTTCTAGACAGGGGGCTCCTAGAATGTTGAGGACGGCTCTAGGGGATTGTAAAATGCTGTAGAATGCCTTGGACGGATCTAGAGGACACTTGAGTGCCCTCGATGATTCGAAGTGGATCTAGAAGGCTTCGAAGAGAGCAAACGTCTTCTAAAGAGGATTCACTAACGAATTGGAAACAGCTTTAGGAGGGTATCAGAGGGTTCTAATGCATTCCAGAGTGCTTACGGAGGCTAGAGAGGGCCCTTAGAACATTCGCGCCGACACCAGACATACGCAAACGACGTACCGCTATCCAGGAAACGAAACACAAAAACGCAGGGGGTGGTTCGGGCCTGAACCCTGCTGATGCTGCTGCTGTTGATGATGATGATGATGACGATTATGCTGATGATGATGATGATGGTGGTGGTGGTGGTGGTGATGCTGGTGCTGATGCCGCTGGTGCTGATGCCAGTGTTGCTGCTGCTCATGATGATGAGATGATGATGGTGATGGTGATGATGATGATGATGATGATGATGATGATGATGATGATGATGATGATGATGATGATGATGATGATGATGATGGTGATGATTGATGATGATGATGATGATGATGATGATGATGATGATGCTGATGATGATGATGATGATGGTGGTGGTGGTGGTGGTGGTGTGTGATGATGATGATGATGATGATGATGATGGCGGAGCAGAGTTGGATGATGTCTCGAGCGAGGCGCGGGTTTCAGCACACCCACGGGGGAGCCGCCAGGGGGTTTAGCTTTCCTCCGTTTGCGCCACAATGGTGGGGGGGGGGGTATCGAGCGGTTTGCCCGTTTTGGTTCCCAGCATCCTCCGCTGTAGGAGCAGATTCTGAGGATGTCCCGAGCGAGGCGCTTGTTTTCGCCCCCAAAGGGGAGCCGCTAGGGGGTATTGCACTCTTCCGTTCGCGCCAAAACTGGCGGGGTTATGCTATGATGTGTGATGGTATGTTATGCTATGCTATGCTATGTTATGTTAGTGTAATGTATGATGATCATGGTGGTGGTGATGATGATGGTGTTGTTGATGATGATGATGATGATGATGATGATGATGATGATGATGATGATGATGATGATGATGATGATGGCTGAGCAGATTCTGAGGATGTCTCGAGCGAGGCGCGGGTTTCAGCACCCCCAAGGTGGAGCCGCCAGGGGGGTATTGCACTCCTCCGCTCGCGCGAAATAGCGGGGAGCGACTTGCGTGTTTCACCACCCAGCATCATCTGCTTTCGGATCAGAGTTTGAGGATGTCTCGAGCGAGGCGCGGGCTTATGCTCCCCCGAGGGAGGGCCGCCAGAGGGTATTGCATTCCTCCGGTCGCGCCACAATGGCGGGGATGTCTCGAGCGGTTTGCCTGTTGCACCACCCGACATCATCCGCCTTCGGAGTAGATTTTGAAGATGTCTCGAGCGAGGCGCTGGTGTTCGCACCCCAGGGGGGCCAGATGTTGAGGATGTCTCGAGCGGTTTGCTTGTTTCTTGGTGGCCACATTCGTTTGCGGCCAAAATCGACTGTGAGGATGTATCGGGTGAGGCGTTGGTTTCAACACCCCAAGGGGCCCAGAGTGTCTCTCCTTGCCCACTCCCCCTACGTCGTGTGCGCTTGTTGCCAGCTATGTGACAGACATTGTATATTCCGTTTCTGTACGTAGCCGTTCCGGCTTTAGCCAGCATGTTCATTACAGGTGCTCTCGAGTGAGGGAGTCTGAAACATATCATCGTATCGGTCGCACGATGTCTCGCGATGCTGACAGTGGTAAGCGGAGCGTGGTTAGTGAAGATCCTCGTGAAGGTATGGTGTTAGATCTCTCCCGCTCCAGGGCACCCAGCAGGACGGCTGGCACGTGCAGGGAACCCGGCTCCAGAACCACCTCGGGAAGATCAGATTCAGGTGCGTCAGATCCGTGGTTTCACGGCTTTGGCCCTTGGCAATCAGGTCGTGGAACGTTCGTGGAGACCAGCCCAGAAGGCGACAAGCCTCCAGACCCACCCGCGGAAGCTCCAGCGAGCTCCGGGGCTGCAGGGTCGGGCGGCAACCATCCAGACGCGGGCCAGCACGACGACAAGCCCGACGACAAGCCCGACGCCCAGGACTGGTGGAGTTCCGGGGCATGGGCTGGACAGCCAAAATTGTGTGGGAGTGGTCGCCTGGTTGGTGGCAGAGCTCCAAGACAGAAGAGGACGTGGCCTCTTGGAAATCCGAGGACTGGAAGAAGGTCGAGTGGAAGGACAACGCCTCCGACCTCAGTAGGCCCAAGGACGAGCCAGGACGTGATGAAGACGGCCGATATCGTGATGGCCGAGGTGGTAGCAGCTCGTGGTGGTCCAGGTCGTGGAACGCAAGTTCTTGGGAAGAGGAGAAGTCCAGGGACTATTCAGCCCCGCCGACCTGGCCCGGCATGCAGCACTTAGACATATACATTCACAACATGCGGGCATGGACGCGCAGGACGGCATTGAAGACCAGTCTGCAAGCTGATCGAGTGCTTGAGACATTCCCTCTCGAGCTCCAGGCCAACTTTAATACCATCAGATTATCTCTCGCCACGGAGTCTGGACTCGACAAGTTAGTGGATCACTTGACTTTGGTGTCAGGAGAGAGACCCGGCGACAAGGATCGGCAGATGCAAAACGAAGCACTATTCGACTATGTTATCAAGAAGGGCGAAAGCCTGACTGATTACGTGATAAGACGCGACGGACAAATGCTGCAGGCAGAAAGTGCGGGTCTCACTCTCGCAGACTCCATCAAGGCTCGCTATTACGAAGAAGGAGCAACGCTTCCTCACAGCATCGAATCAATCTTGCAACACTGGCTTCTGGAAAGAAGGATTTCTTATCTATACGATCTGCTCTTCTCAATCTGGACGTTTCGAACGGTCAGGCTGTGCTTCCGACAGCGGCCACCTCGTCCAGGCCTCCAGGAAGGACATTTATGCAGGAACAAGAGGAAGAGACGACGTTCGCGGCGGAGGACGACACCGTCGGGGATCTCTTCGAGACCGAGTTTAGTGAGTCCGAGGCGGACGGCTTTCTGATAGCGTTAGATCAGCAGAACCTCACAGAGGATGAAGCCTATCATGTCTTTGCCCAACTCGTGGAGACCAGGCGTAAGCGCACCTGGAAAGAATCGAAGGACTGGAAGAATGCTCGTCGCATAGATCTAAACTTATTCGACAGAGGCCGTGGCAAGAAAATTTGCAAAAGTGAATTAAAGAAAAGATCCAGGTGCACGAACTGCGGGCAGGAGGGCCATTGGACAGAGGACTGCCGTAACGCTTACACGTCAAAGGAGGATAGACTCAAGGAGGAGAGCAATCCGCAGTCGAAGCCGGACAAGACCAACAGTTTCTAGTTCAACGCGCGCGGTTTCGACGGCCCCACCTGCCTCGCAGTGACCGAGGAGCAGTACCAGACGTGCGCCGATGATCTGGTCGGCGGCGCGTGGCTGCCCGGCGACGCCGAGCAGCTCGAGCTCGTCCTGGCCGAGGTCTCGCGGGAGCTGACCTTGGACAACCTGATGGATTGCGCTCTCGTGGACACTGCTGCGGGATCAGCTTTGGTGGGGGAGCCGAATCTCGAGAAGCTCAGTAAGGCGCTGAACCGCATCGGCTACGAAGGTCACGTGTCCTACGACGTGGCTGATCTTCCTCCGGCCTGCGGAGTTGGAGGCAAAGTCAAGCCGGTGGGGCGAGCTTCGGTGCCTGTCACGATGTGCGGATGTGGGGTGGTGGAATTTCTTATATTACCACACGCATGCCCACGCCTCTTGCCCGCCAAGTTTTTAGAGTTTCTCAAGGCCAAGGTAGACATGAGCATGGGCGCGATGTCGGCCGGGGCCGGCGATGGTCGTCGATAACTGGAGCTGCGTCGCCGGCCATCAGGGCATCGTGCAGTATCTCTGGCGGGCTGCCCGCCCGAGGATTTCAAGCTCAGCGACGACCTCGCCGAGCGCTTCCCGCCCTTCGTCGTTCAGGGCCGTAGGGAGGGACAGGGCGCTGTTTTCGCTAATCAGATCTCCTCGCTCCCTCCGTCTCTCTCTATGTCTCGACAGCGGGTCCACGGTTCGAGGGCCCTAGATGGGGCATCACCGCCATTACCTTTAGCTACTCTAGGCTCGAGCCGGGCTGGCGACTCAGAGAGCCAGCCCTCGAGTCTACTCAGTCAGTCAGATTATTCTCAGAGTCAGGCAATCGATGCCGGCTCGGGCGATCAGGAAGGCGAACTCGACGGTGCATCCGCTACGTCGAGGACCTCGCTCACGTGCTGTCGGCTCTGCGGCGCCGGGCGAGCAGGGTGGTGAACGGCCTCTCTCAGGTCGAGGAGGAGGGCAGCTCGGATCTCGAGATGGCCGAGAACTGGGGGGAGATACCAGACCCGTGGCGCGACGCGGAGCTCCAGCATCTGGTGCACGACGAGATGCTCGATCCTGTGGACAAGGAGATGTTCTTCGAGGGCCGCTACATCATCGAGGAGGCTGCCATGGCCTGGCGCCGCGTCTCTCTCAAGACGATCGCGTTCCTCAACGTGTGCGCCAGCTCGCGGATCATGACTGCGCTGTCGCCGGTGGTGGGCCCGAACCAGTTCGAAGACGAGGGCCCCAACGTGACTCCGGACACGCGCGAGCATCCAGTACACCGCCGCCGCACCGGCCATAATGGAGTCGCTCACAACTGCCATTACGAGGTGTGCAAAATCCGTCTCTGGATCCGCCGCAAGACCCCTCAGGAGATCTTCGAGGCAGCTCAGGCTCGTGGCCGTCGGGGCAAGGAGCGCAAGGACCGCGAGGCCATCAAGATGCAGGCCGAGAGACTTGCCCAGAGAGCCAAGCTGGATATCAAGATGGAGCCGGAGCCGCGGCCGCGCGAGCCAGCCTACCGCACCCGCCCGGTGCCGATCTCGAGGACTCCCCAAGGTCAAGGCCCCCAAGGCTCAGGCAGAGGACCTGGAGGTGATCGACGAGGCCCCTCCGTGCACTTCCTACTCGACGGCCCGCGCGACGGCGGTGAAGTCACCTCCAGCAGATCCTCACTTGGTCGGGTACAAGTCACCACCGGAGACTCCGTCGAGCGGGACGTGGGTCAGGATGCTCGAACCGCCTCCCTCGGCCAGGATCACGCACGCGGACGTCAGCAACATGATGGACAGCATCAGGAACGTACTTGCTCAGGGGCGCCAGGGAGTGCAGGAGATCCGCGACGCGATCATCGAGGAGGTGCGCACCGAGAATGCGAGGGCCATGGAGGAGGCAATGCGCAAGGTACTCAGCGAAGTGAGGCGCTGAGTTCTACGATGTTCACGCTAGCCTCCCTCCGACACGAGGCTAAAGATCGGATCTTATCGGACGTTCAGGTTCGTTTTGGCACGGCCAGAGATCATAATATTGCAATGCGATCTGTCTCTACGATCGTGAATAAATTCAAGGGGGCTCCTGTTCCTTACGATCGAGAACGACATTTCGGAGTCTGGGGCACTTCAGATGGTAGCTCGATCGATCTTGACCATCTTTCAGAAACGGCGGGCTGGACGAAGCGCCAGCTCGAGTCGGGCGAGCTGGCATCGTTTCTGGTGCACCTCGCGTTCGCAGGTGCCAGCTCTCCTAGCGCCCGGCTGGGACTACCGGCCGACGTCGCCCGGGTGCAGATCGGGATCAGCATCGACGATGACACCGTCTCATCATCAAGTCATCCTCGATCGTCTATGGAGTGGACTGTCCGTCCGGGCCTTAAGCTCGGCCCTCTCGGGAGCTCAGCGTCGACAACTACGAGTTGAAGTTTGGGGGGCGGCCTCATATGGCCTTAGCGAACTACCCCTAGCTTTCGGGACAGCAGTCGAGCAAGAGAAGTTCACAGGGCCAGAGGATCCTAGTCGGTCTCCCCCTCGGATTCCGGCGTCTTGGGCCTTAGTCTCTTCCCCAGTCCATTTCGATCGTCCTCTCAGCACTCCCATAGCTCAGGTTCCTCGAAAAGTTAGGGGTGCTTTGCTTGAGACGTTCGAGGGCACCAGCATTCGGGCCACTCGCAGGAAGGTTCGCAAGCAACTGATCGAGAGATGCAAGCAGAAGAGATGCACTCAGGTCCTTGAGGTTTTCTCTCCCCCTCGGGTCTCCCAGGAGCTCAGCCGGAGAGGGTTTCCGGTGTCTCAGGCCATGGACCTGAATGCGGGCTTTGATTTTCGCAAGGCCCAGGATCGTCGCAAGCCATGGGAAACGCCGGAGTCAGATCGCCCTGAGATTGTTTTGATGACCCCCCCTGCACTGCGTTCAGTGTCGCCCGAGTAATCAACTGGCACCGACTGAGTCCAGATAAGCTCACGCAGACTGAGAGGGAGGGTCTTCTATTCTTAGGATTGTGCGCTCAGGTTGCCGAATATCAAATATCGAAGGCCAGGCTCTTCTGGCTAGAACAGCCTCTCACGGCGACGTCTCGGGAGCTTTACTCTATGCGAGTCCTGTCCGAGAAACCAGGAGTCAGCTCGGCGAGGTGTGATCAGTGCGAATATGGCTTGTCAGTCTCTCACCAGGGTCTCTCTCGCAAGCCCACCTCTTTTCTCTCCAACTCTCAGCATGTTCTCGACAAGTGTTCCAGGATGTGCAAGGGGGATCACATGCGCGTGCCTTTGGAGGGATCGGGCAGGACGAAGGCGGCTCAGCACTACCCGCCTGAGCTCGTGAGTGCCCTCGCCGAGGGCATCGAGGCGGCTGCCTGGTCTCGTGTCTCTCTAGGCCCCCGTTCGTATCAGGTGGCTGAGGCAGCTGACGTCGTCGCCGACGCGGCGAACCTGTTTCACTCCTACCCGCAGGCCGCTCCTCCTCCAGAGATTCCAGAAGGAGAGCGCCAGGGTCCGGACTCCGGAGGGGCCCCATAAGACGATCTGGTCGACGCAATCGGGGAGTTGGGGGGGCCCACCCTGTGATCCCGCGGACCCCCAGCTCTCGCAGGAGCTGAAGCGAGAAGTTGAAGCTTCACGTCAATTTAGGACACCCGTCTCTCCCCGAGTTTCTTCGAGTTTTGAAAATCGGAAAAGCACGAGAAGACGTGTTGCTTTGGACCCGCTCGAAGTTTCGCTGCGCCGCTTGCGAGTCTCACAGGCGCCCAGGATGGCGAAGAAGGGCACACCTGCCCAGAACTTATCGTTTTAACAAGATAATTGCAGTGGATCTGTTCTACGATCTGTTCTACGTGCAAGTAGACCAGCAGGCCGCGCCGGTGCTGAACATCATCGATCACGGGTCAAACCTCCAGTCTTGCACCTTTCTCCCAGGGGCCACTTCTCAGGACGTCTGGTCTGCTTTATGTCGTATCTGGGTTCGTCCCTACGGAATTTCAGAGGTTCTGATAAGCGACGGGGGTTCCGAATTTGCAGGATCATTCGCCAGAGGTCTCGAACGCTTAGGAGTTCTGCATCGCATCTGCAATTCCGAGGCCCCTCATGAGAACGGCAGGTGTGAGAGACACGGAGGACTGATCAAGGATGCTTTGTCGAAAGCAGCGCTGTTGTCCCATCCTGCCAATCTCGAGGAGATGTAAGATCTTTTATGCGAGACCGTCGCTGCGAAAAACCGTTTCTCACATAGAGGCGGCTTCTCGCCGCTTCAGCATGTTTTCGGCGAAAATCCCAGACTGCCGAGGTCAATATTATCAGACGATGCTCACGACGAGATTGGCACCGACGACGTTGCGAGGGGCACGTCTGATGGAGACACCGCTGCGGCCACTTATGCCCGGAAGCATGCGCTTCGCGAGGCTGCTCGCACGGCCATGATGTCTCTGGACGTGGGCGATCGTCTCAGATACGCTTCCCGGGCCAGGGAACACTCAGACAAGCAGTGCAATCCAGGCACCTGGGTATACGTTTGGCGTCGCGCCAGCGCGCAGACTCGGTCCGAGAATCTCCGAAGAAGCAGATGGACCGGGCCAGGAGTTGTCGTTTTCCAGCAGAATTCGACGCTGTGGATAGCGATGCGAGCCAAGCTTTTAAAGGTCTCCGAGGACCAAATCCGACCCGCCACCAAGGAGGAAGCTCTCGGAGGCGAGTTACTCGACTCGGTCGCCTTCGACCGGCTTAGGAAAGAGCTGGCTTCTCCAGGGCGTCGGGTCGGCGCGGTGGACGTGCAGTCAGAAGGGCCTCCACCTCCTGAGGCCTGGGATCAGCTTTCCGAGGCCGACGAGGACCCTCCTCCGAGACAGGAGCAACCCATCCCCCGGATCGATCCGTCCGAGCTCCCGCGTTATTCGGCTCTTCTTTCTCCTCCCAGGCCTCCCGAGGCCCCGGCCCCCGAGGTTGTCGTGATCGATCCAGGGCCCTCGCCTCCAGGTCACGAGCTGTCCACCGAGCCGCCGGCCTCGGGCAGGCAGACGCGTCAGGCCAGCCAGGAGTCTCCCGATCTCCTCTCTCCCTCGTGCTCCCGTGACCCCTCTCCCTCTCCTCCTCGTTTGTCTCCCTCCGTTCCCTCCGTTTCTCCTCCGCCGCAGGTCCCTTCACAGCCCGCCGCGGAGGCCAGGCCGGCTTCTCTCCAGCCCCGCAGGCCCCCTGTCAATCCCCCGAGCCCGAGCCGACCCGTCCCAGGATCACCCCGGTCGAACAGATGGGTCTTCCGGCTCCGGGGCGGGTGCAAGAGCAGGTTGCCGAGTTTGATGCCAGGCCCGGGACCGTCCCTCCTCCCAGGCCGATCGTTAGAGGCGCAGGAGATAGTGACGTTCCGATGTGCATTTTAAGACAAATGGCAGCTCAGGCCCCACCACCTCCGGCTCCTCAGCCCGCCGCCAGAGTGGGCTCGCGTTCGCCCAAGAGAGGCGGGCCGTCCGAAGGAGCATCGGCGTCGGGCCATTTCGGACACGTCGAAGGGGGTTTCACGCCTCGTCCCGGCTCGCCGACCACTAGCCTCGCCTTTTGGTCGGCTCAGATAGAGGACGGGGAGCAAGAAGAGCAGCTATGGGGGAACTGTGCTCGTGGTTTTCACTTTCGCCCGACTTTTACCGGGGTCCCCAGCCGACTCAGGTCTTTGCAGCCGACCAGTCAGGCCGGGGACCCAGCAATGCTGCGCCTCCGTCTCGTAGAGGAGCGGAGGTATCCTTGGAAAACTTGTCCCCTCGCGAGAGGGCTCTGTTTGATTTTTCTGATGCTAAGGAGTGGGGGGCCATCTTGAGCTCAGGAGCGGTACGTGTGGCCCCCGCCTCGGAGGCTTCAATCATCAGAAGGCGGTGTCCCGATCGTATTCTCGGATCCAGGATGGTGGGGCGCTTCGAACCACAAGAAGGAGTTGGTTCGGAACCCTTGGCAAAGTCGAGATGGTGCGTGCAGGGCCATCAAGACCCAGATTCGGACGAGCTTCACGTGTACGCCCCCACTCCTCAGAGCGAGACCGATCTTTTAATCTTACAGTGCGTCGCCTCATTAGGCTGGAAGCTTCAGATTGCGGACGCAAAGAACGCTTTGCGCCATAGCGACCCGTTGCATCGCCCAAGGGAGCTGTTTACTGCGAGCCATGTCAAGGTTTAAATCTGGCCCTGGGGGAACTCGTGGAGCTTATCGCCCCAGTTTACGGGCTCAACGACGCCCCGGTCCTCTGGCACCGAACTTTAACTGACTGGCTCGGTTCGATCGGATTTCGAAAGTCACTCTTGGACCCCTGTCTGTGGTCACTTCGGTCGGGCCAAGGTGAGCTTAGGGCGGTCATTCTCATAGAGGTCGACGACCTCCTGGTGGCAGTTCATCCCTTGATGTGCTCTTCACTCAAGGAGCAGATGCAAGCCAGGTTTCGCTTCGGAAAATGGCAAGAGGGCGAGGCCGACTACGCGGGCCGCCACGTTAAACAGCATGATAATAAGATATGCGTTGATCAGGAGAAATACATCCAGGAGCAACTCACGCCGATGCGGCTCGAGAAATCTCGTCTTTCGGACCCTTCCTCCCCGTTGACCCCGAGTGAGGGGTCAAGCTTTGCAGAGCCATGATCGCCCAGGTCCAGTGGGTCGCTCGAGAATCGAGGCCTGGCGTGTCAGGCTGCGCTTCTTTGCAGAGTGCGGCCTTACCGAGTCCGACAGTCGCTGACGCCCAGCTTGTGATTAAAGCATGTAAGTATCTCAAGTCGACTGCTAGTCAACGTTTGACTATCTGGCAGCTAGATCCGGCATCAGTCACATTCGTGACGATATCGGACGCAGGAGGCCCAGGATCCGCTCGGCGAGGTGGAGCGCATGGCGCTTTCCTTGTGCTCGCCGCTGACAGCATTATCAGAAGCAATCATCGAGCAAAAGTGCCCCTGCTTTCTTGGAGGTCCCAGAGGATCAAGCGTGCTGTTTCGTCTACCGCTGCAGCAGAAACGTTGAGCCTGTCTTCTGCGGTAGCAGAGTCTCAGTGGCTGCAGATAATGTGGAGAGATCTCCTCTTCAACGACGTGAGCAAGCCCGACTGGCACCTCAGCCAGGCACCTTTCTCTCTTGTCCTCCCCCGCGATTGCTCTCTTAATGAGGGCGTGTCGTCCGTCTCGGTCGTCGACGCCAAGTCGGTCTTCGACGTCCTGACCCGCCGCAATAGTGCCGGCACTAAGGCCGACCGGCGCAACGCGATAGAGATGTCAGTCATCAGGGATAGCTTATCCTCCTTAGGATCACAAATCAGATGGGTCCCACACGGACTCATGCCAGCAGACTGTCTAACTAAGGCGGACGTAGCTAAGGGGAACCTGGCGTTGAACGACCTTCTCAGGAAGGGCACCCTCGCCCTCATAGACGAGGATTTCCACATGAGCGAGAAAGCCCTAAACGAACACCTCAAGTCTAGAACGAAATCAGCCTCGAAGCGAGCCATCCAGAAGCAATCCGAGGGCCCCGGCTGCGAGTCCCTGGTATCCAGTCCCGTGTACGCTGGTCTAGAGATCGCTGAGGGGAATGAGGGGGATGGACCCATGTCTGTCCCACGAGAAGTGGTCCCGCTGTCTCTCCTTGCCCACTCCCCCTAAGTCGTGTGCGCTTGTTGCCAGCTATGTGACAGACATTGTATAGTCCGTTTCTGTACGTAGCCGTTCCGGCTTTAGCCAGCATGTTCATTACAGGTGCTCTCGAGTGAGGGAGTCTGAAACATATCATCGTATCGGTCGCACGATGTCTCGCGATGTTGACAAGAGGACGAGGATGTTTCTTATTCACAGATCCTCAAATTCACTCGTGCTCAGACTCACTCATATTCAGACTCTGACCCATCATACTAACACTCAGGGTCACTCGCACTCAGACTGACGGACAGGACTGGCTCCAATCCCGTATGTTCTACGTATGTTCCTATCGATCGGACTTCTTCTGGGGCACGAGTCCTTAGTGTTTTACGTATGTTCTATTCATTGTCCTTCTCCTGCATCTCTAACCATATGTGTTTTACGTCGCTTCCTGTAGATTGGGCCTGCCCTGGGGCACGTGTCCTTGGTGTTTTACGCGTGCTCCTTCTAGATTGTCCTTCTCCTGTGTCTCCAATCATATGTGCTTTTCGTATGTTCCTATAGATTGGGCTTCTCCTGGGGCACAAGTGCTCCCTAGGAGGCCCCAGGAGGCTCCAGGAGGCCCCAGGAGGTCCCAGGAGGCTACACGAGGCCTCAGGGGCCCCAGGAAGCACCAGGAAACACCAGGAGGCCCCAGGAGGCCACACGAGGCTCCAGGAGGCCCCAGGAAGCCCCGCGAGGCCCCAGGAGGCCCCAGGATTCACAGTTAGACTCTTTCCCAGTCTATCGATACCCAAATCCGTTTGTATTCGAAGTCTCTTGCGCCTCGACACTCACGGCGGACAGGTCCATGCAAACATATGCACATATGGGGAGCTCCACGCAGTGAATACTTTGTCTTTCAAGGACTCCGTGGTATCTTGAGGGCATTTCCGGGCGTGGGCCTTCTTGGGCGACAAATTTGGGCATCTCGGCAGCCGTCCTCGGGGCCGCTCCGTGGCCGAGTGCTGGTGCCGTGAGAAGCGTCAGGGAACACTGCGCAGTGTGACTGTTTGCGGTGTGCGGGTGCGGGTAAGGTAGGTGCGTGTGGTGTCGACGCGGCGGTGACCCAAGCCGGCGTTCAAGGTTGAACGCCGCCAGTGGCCCGGATTTGGTCAGCATCTCGAACGATCAGCGCTTTCGGGAAACCGAGGTCGCTCACGTTAGAATATGTTCGCAGGGCGCCAGCTATCCGCGTACGCTTAAATCGGCCCTGTCCCTCTACAGGCGGGATATTCAAAAATAGTGAAAAATGGTTCAAGGACGATTCCTCTCGCTTCGCGGGGTGCACGTCCAGAGCACGTGCAGTCCAGTCATTGTCGGGCATCTGGGGATTTCTTGGGGGCCCCTTGGAGGCCTCTTTGGGGCCTCTTGGGTCCTCGTGGGGGCCTCCGGGAGGCCTCTTGGAGGCCTCTCGGAGCCCCGTGTGGGCGTCTTGGGGGCGCTCTTGCGCTGTCTGGTCCCCTCGGAGACTGTCTTGGGGTACTCTTGGGCCCGTCTTGGGGGCCTCCTGGTGCATCTCGGCGGCCTCTTTGGGCTGTATAGGGGGCCCTCTTGGCCGTTTTGGGGCCCTCTTGAGGGCTTCTTGGGCCGTCTGGGGGCCACTTCGGAGGCTGTTTCGGCCGTCCTGGACCTCTGAGAGTCGAAATAGGCGGGAGCGTTGAAATCTTCAAAAAGCAATCAGAAACTCAATGGTCTTTGACTTCTGGAAGTTCCATTGGCAAATTGGGGGTCCTCTGGGGGCCCTCTTGGTGCGTCTTGGGGTCTTTGTAGGCCCTCTTGGGGCCTTCTTGGCGTCTTGGGGCCATCTTGAGCCGTCCTGACGCCCTCGTGGCCCCCCAAGAGGCCCCAGAAGCCGAAATCATAGATTTTATTCAGGTTTTGGTAGGTTTTGGGACCCCGAAGGGGGGTCGCCAGGTTGGGTCGATGGATGTGGCATTGCCCCTGGGGGGGGTAGGGGGGGAGACATAGTATTGTAAACCAAGACAATATGTAACAATGATATAATTATGGGAAACAATGGATACGTTGCATTATCGCCTCCGCAGAAAACGCTGCCGCTCAGCACGTCACCTCCGGACTTGGATTCCTCTCGCTTCGCGGGGTGCACGTCCGGAGCACGTACAGTCACGTCGTTGTCGGGCCTCTGGGAACTTCTTGGGGCCCCTTGGAGGCCTCTTTGGGGCCTCTTGGGTCCTCGCGGGGGCGTCTGGGATGCGTCTTGGGGGCCTCTGGGAGGCCTCTTGGGGGCCTCTCGGAGCCCCGCGTGGGCGTCTTGGGGGCGCTCTTGCGCTGTCTGGTCCATTCGGAGACTGTCTTGGGGTACTCTTGGGCCCGTCTTGGGGGCCTCCTGGTGCATCTCGGCGGCCTCTTTGGGCTGTATGGGGGCCCTCTTAGGCCGTTCTGGGGCCCTCTTGAGGGCTTCTTGGGCCGTCTGGGGGCCACTTCGGAGGCTGTTTCGGCCGTCCTGGACCTCTGAGAGTCGACATAGGCGGGAACGCTGAAGTCTTCAAAAAATCATTGGAAAGTCATTGGTTTTTGGCTTCTGGAGGTGCTCCTGGGGGTCCTCTGGGGGCCCTCTTGGGGCGTCTTGGGGTCTTTGTAGGCCCTCTTGGGGTCGTCTTGGGCCGTCTTGGGGCCGTCTTGGGCCGTCTTGGGGCCATCTCGAGCCGTCTTGAGGCATTGTTGGGCCCCCAAGAGGGCCAACAGGCCCAACTCATTGATTTTCTATAGGTTTTGGTAAGTTTTTAGGCCCAGGAAAGGAGGGGCCACTTTGGGGAGACATAGTATTGTAAACCAAGACAATATGTAACAATGATATAATTATGGGAAACAATGGATACGTTGCATTATCGCCTCCGCAGAAAACGCTGCCGCTCAGCACGTCACCTCCGGACGTGTATTCCTCTCGCTTCGCGGGGTGCACGTCCGGAGCACGTACAGTCACGTCGTTGTCGGGCCTCTGGGAACTTCTTGGGGCCCCTTGGAGGCCTCTTTGGGGCCTCTTGGGTCCTCGCGGGGGCGTCTGGGATGCGTCTTGGGGGCCTCTGGGAGGCCTCTTGGGGGCCTCTCGGAGCCCCGCGTGGGCGTCTTGAGGGCGCTCTTGCGCTGTCTGGTCCATTCGGAGACTGTCTTGGGGTACTCTTGGGCCCGTCTTGGGGGCCTCCTGGTGCATCTCGGCGGCCTCTTTGGGCTGTATGGGGGCCCTCTTAGGCCGTTCTGGGGCCCTCTTGAGGGCTTCTTGGGCCGTCTGGGGGCCACTTCGGAGGCTGTTTCGGCCGTCCTGGACCTCTGAGAGTCGACATAGGCGGGAACGCTGAAGTCTTCAAAAAATCATTGGAAAGTCATTGGTTTTTGGCTTCTGGAGGTGCTCCTGGGGGTCCTCTGGGGGCCCTCTTGGGGCGTCTTGGGGTCTTTGTAGGCCCTCTTGGGGTCGTCTTGGGCCGTCTTGGGGCCGTCTTGGGCCGTCTTGGGGCCATCTCGAGCCGTCTTGAGGCATTGTTGGGCCCCCAAGAGGGCCAACAGGCCCAACTCATTGATTTTCTATAGGTTTTGGTAAGTTTTTAGGCCCAGGAAAGGAGGGGCCACTTTGGGTCGGCGGAAGTGGTGTGGCCCCTGGGGGGGTTAGGGGGGGTACATAATAATGTAACACAATACAGCATGTAGCATGTAGCAATTATGCAATCATTGGATACATTGGATACGTTGCATTATTGCCTCCGCGGACCTGCCTCCGGCAACACGTCACCTCCGGACGTGTATTCCTCTCGCTTCGCGGGGTGCACGTCCGGAGCACGTACAGTCACGTCGTCGCGGGGCCTCTTGGGAGCCTCCTGGGGGCCTCCTGGAGGCCTCTTGGGAGCTTCTTTGGGCCTCTTGGGGGTTTCTTTGGGGCCTTCCCCCCCTCCTTTTCATACTCCCTCCCCATCTTCCCTTCCAGCGCCGGCTCTAATCATGGGCGCCGCCGTGACCAACTTCCACCTGGCTGGCGCTGCGCCGCAGTTCGCCCAGGGCGGGGGTGGGAAATAACATTGCACTCCAGTCGCTGTGTGGCCTTGTGGAGGCTTCTTTGAGGCCTCTTGGAGGCTTCTTGGGGGCTTTTTGGAGGCCTCATGGTTTTTTTGTTTTAGCCCCTTGGGGGCCTCTTGGGGGTGTCTTGGGCCGTCTTGGGGCGCTTTTGCGCCGTTCCGCCCCTTCGGGGGCCGTCTTGGGGTGGGGGTCTCTCGCGGCCGCCTTTGGGTTCTCTTGGGGTCCTCTTGGGCCGTCACAGGGGCTTTTTGGACCGCTTTGGGGGCCTCCTTGGGCCGTCTTGGGGACCTCCTGGGCCGTTTGGGGGCCTTTTCGGCGTATCTTTTTTGGCATGGGAGGCCATGGGCTTCGGAGAATCGAGAAAGGCGAGAACGCTAAAATCAGCATACAACTACAGGAAAATTAAGGAGTTTGGCCTCTGGAGGCACTCGTGGGGGTCGTCTTGGGGCCCTCTCGGGACGTCTTTATGAGCTTCTTAGGCCTTTTGGGGCCATCATGGACCGAATTGGAACCGTCTTGGCCCGTCTTGAAGCCATATGGAGCCGTCTTGATGCCTTATTGGGCCTCGCAGAGGGCCCAAAGTCCCGGATCATCGATTTTTTTTTATAGGTTTTGGTACGTTTGGGAGCCCCAAATGGGGGGGGTCTCCATTTTGGGTCGACGGATGTGGCGTAGTGCCGGGGGGGGGGGGGGTAGGGGGGGAGACATAATAACGCAACGCAATACAATATGTGGCAATTATGCAACAATTTGATACATTGGGTACGTTGCATTATCGCCCCCGCAGAAAACGCTGCCGCTCAGCACATCATTTCCGGACGTGGATTCCTCTCGCTTCGCGGGGTGCACGTCCGGAGCACGTACAGTCACGTCGTCGCGGGGCCTCTTGGGAGCTTCCTGGGGGCCTCCTGGAGGCCTCTTGGGGGCTTCTTTGGGCCTCTTGGGAGTTTTTTTGGGCCCCCCCCCCTTCCTCCGTAGCCATTTTGGCTCAAGGCTTTGGTTTCCCAGCGGAAACAAGTGGATGCCGCTAGTCCGCGGCCGGCGTTCGTTTCTCCACCGCTCCGCTGCGCGAGCCGCCAGGCCACGCAGTTTCGCCCAATCTGGGCTTTGGCCATCGGCCACTCTCATCACGGCTCTGGACACGACATCCTACACAAAGGCGCCATGGCTCCTTCTGCTGCTCCTGCTTCCGCAGATTGGAGTTGGACCTACAGCCCCTAGGTTCGCACTGGCGCCAAGGGCAAACGCTACCCGCTCCGCTCTGGAGGCCCCATGTGGGAATGTCTCTCCTGCGGATGCGCGAAGAATCCAGGATCCTTCCAGTGGCGCAAGCACTGTGGGGAGTGGAAGCCAAAGGACATCACTCACGCCTTGGACAACGGGAGAGCGGCCGACCCGAGTTCCAAGTGGGCCAAGGGCCCCCCCGCCAGTTTCCTTGAGGTTGACGTTTTTCAGCTCGAGCGCTCAGAGTTGGTGGCGATGTTGGCTTCATCCACCAAGTGTGGCCAGACGCATCTTGCCCATGCGTGCCAGAAGAAGCTGGGCGAGTTCGACGAGGGCCCCCCTCCTCAGCCGCCGCCCGAGACCCGTCTCTCAAAGGCGCGGTGGGCCCTCAACAACCAAGATGGCAAGCTCAAGCGGGCCTTGGGCAAGTACCACATGTGGCAGCAAGACCTGGAACAGCACTGGGAGCACGTTGTCTTTCTCTCAAGTCCCACCTGGGCTTGCTACAGGCCGAATATGACAAGCTGGCGGCCTCGGTTCGCTCGGCTACCCCAGCGCCTGCACCCGGGCCCGCGCTTTCCCTCTCGACGCTTTTGGAAGATAAGCTCGACGGTTTCGTTATCGATTTCGACGACGTCTTCTCCATGGGCGGCGAGGAGGGCCTGGGCGATGACGAACTACGGCAAGCAGACGAACGACGGGGGGCCCTCGTCAAGGGCCTCCAGGAGGGCGCCAAGAAGCTCTTCGCTGACGCGGCCTCCAGGGCCAAAGAGGCCCGAGCCGTGCACCAACAGCAGATGGATCGACTTGCCTCCAAGCGTCGCCGTGCCGAGGACAGCAATGGCGACGCCCAGGCCACTCCAGGAGGGGCGGCAGCGTCGGGGCCCGCTGCGACTCCAGCGGCCGAGGGGGCGCCGACTCCGCCCTCGGCGCCCCAGGAACCGTCGACATCGGCAGCTTTCGAGAAGGAGTTCGCCCGCAGGCAGCAGCAGATGGGATCAAGCTCCTGACCGTGCCCTTGGTGAATCCAGAACTGGCGCTGGTGGCTCCGCTACTGCAACTTATCAGAGCAAGCAGCATCCAGGACATTCTCGGACGGATAAGACGTGGCATCTCTAGTTTCGCAATCTTTCGACCTGGGGCCCTGCGGCCAAGGGCCTCATTGATGAACGACACTATGACGGCATCCTCTTAGTGGAGACTCATGCTGGCGAGGGGCACTCGGATAACCTTCTTCGGCGCTGGAGCAAGAATGGCTCTAAGGCTATCTGCGCACCCGCCAGGGCAACCGAACGTGCCGAGCTTTCTGGAGGCGCGGTTGCGGGCGTGAAGAACACCTTCACCACCTCTTCTTTCGGGCACCTTGCCATGGGCAAGGCGCAGCAGATCGGCGTGAGAGACCTCGCCTCCACCAAGGGGAACGTCGACTTCCACGATTTTGTTCCCGCCGTGTGACATATCCACGGCACCTCGATATGCATTGCGGCGGCTTTAGCTCACTTGCTCCATAAGCATTCGAGGCATCAGTCTTCAGAAGCTCGGGATTCTTGGCAGTTTCACCAAGAGCTTGGACATCCCGTGGACCATCTTTGCTGGTTGGAACGTTCCACCGTCTACCTTGATGCAGTCAGGGCGGCCCGCCATTTTTTTTTTTTTTTTTTTTTTTGGGGGGGGGGGGGGGGGGGGGGGGGGGGGGGGGGGGGAGTGGCCCCGACGGGCGTGGAGCACGCGTGCACCGTCGGCTCAGGATCCATGTTGGACTACGGCATTGTCTCACCGCCTGCGCGGCTTGTGATATCTAGCCCCGCAGCAGACACATCGGTGGTTGTGGCCCGCAGTGCAGTAGCTGGCAACGCGCGCTATGGACTCAAGATTGACTTCCGAGCTCGAGCTGAGTTGGCCCAAGTTCGTATTTATTATCTGCCGCGGTCTTTCACACATCAGCGCCTTCCTGGGGGAAAGGCAGACCCGACTGGCAAAAGATCGCGCAAGGCAGCCGCTGCGGCAGAAGCGGAGCAGCAGAAGCAGGTCAAGTCGGATACGGCCCTGGCCACCGAACCCACCATCCCAGGGTTGCCGCCGCCCATGCTCACCTTTGCTGATTTGGAGGAGGAATCTTCGGATGATGGGCGTGTACAGGACCTGCCCCCCCCCCCCCCCCCCCCCCCCCCGACCTCATGATGGGAGACCCTGGAGACCTGGGGATGGGGGCCCTCTCAGAGGCCGATCGGGCCCCCTCCAACGTGGACGTGGACTATGAGGAGATGCACCCACCCCAGGTCCCTTCACAGCAACAACTTTCTCGTGATGAAGTCTGGCGCAGTATTGACCGTGCTGGCTCAGATTTCACCCAGAAGTGTCTAGCATTGCAAGTCGCGCAGTTTTCAGCCCTCCATCTTGGAAGAGTGTATGGCGATTGGGTGTCTGTGCTGGAGAATTTCTACATAACAATCTGGACATTGTACCCAACACGGCCAGTGCGTGCACTGGGCGAGCGGTTTCGAGACATTTCAGAGTGGCACCTATCCAGGCGCCAACGCAGTGCACGGTTCAGGCTGACCCCGCCACGAAGTGGTGGGCTATTCTTCTGGCGCATCTCGAGGAGCTGATCAGGAAGTTTGAGGGCCCCCTGAAGAATGTGGTCACCCGTGGCCGCGTCACGGAGCTGGTTGTACCTTGCCTACCTCAGCAGCTCTTCCCCTGTCACCGATCGCCAGGAGGAAATGGACGGCTACCCTACACATAATGAATCATCTTACCCTTGCTCAGCTAAGGCGGCTCCAGATTACTATCGAGAGCAATGCAGTTCGGGCATGGCGGTTTTCAGCCGCAGCCTCATGCCGAGGTTTCGACTCATGGATCCTCACCATGGCCTCCGCCACCTCAGGCAAGCTCTATGACTTCATCAGACACCCGCCAGTCACGCTGAATGAGATTCGAGTGGCTCAAGGGACCATGGCGACTCCCATTGAGATCATGACGACAAAGCGGGGCTGGTGGGAGAAGGCCGGGAGCAGCACACGGTTTCACAAACAGAGAGTGATGGGCGCTTTTGCCAAGGCCCGTCAGAAAGCCTTGGACGCAGATTTGGAACCCATCTCAATTGATCAGATCAGGCATACTATACAGCGTATCTCTCCCAAGAAAGCCAAAGGCTGCGAGGCTCTCAGCATCAGCGATCTCCGACGCCTACCTGATCAAACTATACAGTCGTTAATTGACATGTACCATGAAGTGGGGAGATGTGTCTCGTGGCCTCGTGGCCATGGCAGCTCATGGTGGTTTTCATCAGCTTGCCGCCGAAGTCGACTGACGACGATCGGGCGATTGGAGTGGCATCGCTACTGGTTCGGCTTTGGGGGGCCATCAGGAGCCCGCTGGACCGCGAGTGGTGCGCCCAGGCAGCAGGTCATTGGGATGGGGTTATTGCTGGATCCTCCTCCCTCCGAGCGGTTCTGACCGGAGCTTTTGTGATGAAGCTGTCAGGAT
This sequence comes from Prorocentrum cordatum, assembly GCA_963575745.1. Lineage (NCBI taxonomy): Eukaryota > Dinophyceae > Prorocentrales > Prorocentraceae > Prorocentrum > Prorocentrum cordatum. The sequence goes on from CAUYUJ010014421.1 coordinate 183,467, forward strand.
GCCTCCTCTCGGCGATTTGGTGCACCTGGAAGTTCTTTGGGATCTCAAGGCGTTCTATGATTCCCTGGACATGGGTAGCACTCATCACCACTGCTGAAGATCACAATCTCCCTCCGCACACGCTGGCGCTGACAATGCAACAATGTTTCGCCCCCAAAATCCTCGAGGAGTCGGGCCACTTTTCTCTTCCTATTCAGCCTTAAAAGGCAATGGTTGCAGGGCTAGAGTCAGCAGTGGATCTCTCGCGTTGCATTCTTTATCGAACACTCGAAGGGATGTGTGAGGCTCACACCCCTGTTGCCATCATGTCTTGGGTAGATGACCTCAACACTCGTATCACAGCCCCACCGAAGTTTGCAGTCGACCAGCTCACCAAGGTCGCCACCACCCTGCGGGACGACTGCGTAGAGTTGGACCTCATCATCTCGCTGAAGTCGAACATCTTCAGTTCTTCTGTCCTGGCTAGGGTTGCCCTGGAGGCCAACTTGAAGCAGTTGGGGCTTGCAGCGCCGTGCAAAGATCGAGTTGTAGATTTGGGCTTTGACCGAGGCAACGCACGACGTGGTCAAGCTAAGCATAAGAAACGAGCTGGGAAGGCTCGCTTCATATTTCACAATTTTGGCAACCTAGCCAGAGGTATTCTGACGCATCGAAGGATAGGAATACGTCTTGCAGTTACTGCCGCCATGCAGTGTGTTTCCTACGCTGGGAAGATGCATGGCACTCCTCTATCGGTTCTACTTCAGTGGCGCCGAGCTCTCGGACCCATCCTCCGCAAGGGCTCCAGCCAACGCTCGCTGACCACCCAGCTCCAGTTGGACATGGGCCACTCGGGCCCTGCGATCACTACGGCCATGGACGTCATCAACTCGTGGGCGCTCTTCCTGGCCACCTCCGACATCGACAGGCAGCTGATTGAAGCGACCTGGGCCAGGGTTGTAGCGGACTTTCTGGTCCGACCATAGAGCGCCTGGTCTCGCCATGTCTGGGGAATTTGATCGGCCACAGTCTGCTTGCTACTCAGGTACTCTCGGGGGCCCCGGGGCCCTTGGAGGTGGGCGAGCCCCGACGGCATCGAGTTTTACGCCCCGCCTGAAAAGCACAAGGTTGGGGTGCTGGATTTTTCGGATTTGAAGCAGGTGTTTTCTCTTTCAAGTCAGAGGTCCTTGTGGGCCGCTGCCTCGGAGGAGCATCTGGGGCGTGGTCTCGAACGAAGAATCCCTGACATTGGGCCCCTCCGCGGTTTTCTGAGGAGCCTCAAGCGAAAGGGAGACTATGCACTGTTTGGAGTGCACCAAGCCATCGCGACAGGCAGTCTGCGGCCTGCTCAGCATGTCCACGATTGCTTCCCCGAGGTGGACCCTTTGTGCCCCCGTTGCAAAGAGGCCCCGGAGACCCCGAGACATGCCCACTGGGAATGCCCGTGCAACAATGTTCTGGAGGGCATAGCTCCAGCCGCTGTCGTGGAGCGAGCGCGGTCGGACTGCGAAGAGCTGCCCTGTTTCTGGCACCGAGGCCTGGTGCCAGGATCTTGGGTTGAAGTGGGCCCCCCCAGCGATTCGCCCCCCCCCTCTCGACCTCGGCCTTTCCCCCTCGGAGTTAGAGTGTCCGCGTGGCGTGGTGTTTGGAGCTGGCGACGCCAGCGGGGGGGGGGGGCACTCAGCCGACCCCAGACTTAGGCGCATAGGTTGGTCCACCATTCTTTTCCAGGATGGAAGCCGCCCGCCTCCATGCGTGCAAACTGTCCGATATCAAATCCTGGGGTGGGCCTCTGGAATTAAACCAATTAGTGAACAGAGGAGAACTCCGAGCTTTCGGAACCTTCCTGAGGGCCACGAGGCCCATTCCGATTGAAGTAGAACGCCATTTTATCACCGATAGCGCCTATGTCCCCCGCGGTTTTTCTGCTATACTGCGCGGGGAGTCCCTTTCCAGCAACATTGCCGACTGGTCAGAGCTCCAAGCGGTGATCAGAGACATTCCCGGGTTAGTTGTGCGGCTCCTCAGGGTTGAGTCCCACCGTTCGGTTGCTGAAGCCCAGGAGCGCTTGATCCCGCTCTCTCATTTCTTTGCGAACCAAAGAGCGGACGAGTTGGCCGGGGTTTTTGCTGAGGAAGCCCAGCTTCCATACTCGCAGCGCGCTCGGATTGAATTGGTCGATGAGGTCGCGGCGGCGGTCAGGAAACACATGGCGGTGGCCCTCCTTGACTGCGCCTCCCACCGTGTCCCTCCTCCGCCGCGGCCCAAGGTTGAACGTCCGAAACTGTCTAAGCATGCTCGTGAGACTTTAAAGCTAAGCCGTGCCCTGAGTAAGACGCAACGCAAGATCCCGAACCCGCGCCGCCCATTTTGGCAGTGCTCCTTGCGTGACGGACGCACGGCTGGGAAATTCGTTTTTTTTCCCCATATCCTAAGGATTGGGGTTCTTGTTATTACTCTGACGCCTCCCACTGCTCCTCCTTCCTCCTTCCTCCCGCTCGCGCCTCCCTCCTCCCAATGATAATCACCAGATAAGACAAGACAATATAAGATACTACAAGATAAGATAAGATAGCACAAGATATGATAAGGTAAGATAAGATATATGACAAGGTAGGCTTATATATAAGATAAGACAGCCTATGGAGTAATAACATAAGACAAGATATGATGCAATAAGACGAGTTGATATATGATAAACTAAGACAAGATAGGAGATTTCAATATAAGATAAGATAGAGGGTAATAAAGGTAAGATAAGATAGGACTCGATAAGATAAGATGAGACTCACTCTCACTCAGACTCACTCACAGTCACATTCACTCACACTCACACTCTCTCATGATCACAAAACGCTGCCAGGGGCATCATTTGGGAGCCCCAAGGGGGAGCCACCCTGGCTGATCTCACGAGCCCGTTCGCGCCGATTTTGGTGGGACGTCTCAGCTAGAATTGCCGTTTGGCCTCCCCAACATGTATCTCTTGAGAGCCTCATGGTCACAAAACGCTGCCAGGGGCATCATTTGGGAGCCCCAAGGGGGAGCCACCCTGGCTGATCTCACGAGCCCGTTCGCGCCGATTTTGGTGGGACGTCTCAGCTAAATTGCCGTTTGGCCTCCCCAACATGTCTCTCTTGAGAGCCTCATGGTCACAAAACGCTGCCAGGGGCATCATTTGGGAGCCCCAAGGGGGAGCCACCCTGGCTGATCTCACGAGCCCGTTCGCGCCGATTTTGGTGGGACGTCTCAGCTAGAATTGCCGTTTGGCCTCCCCAACATGTATCTCTTGAGAGCCTCATGGTCACAAAACGCTGCCAGGGGCATCATTTGGGAGCCCCAAGGGGGAGCCACCCTGGCTGATCTCACGAGCCCGTTCGCGCCGATTTTGGTGGGACGTCTCAGCTAGAATTGCCGTTTGGCCTCCCCAACATGTATCTCTTGAGAGCCTCATGGTCGCAAAACGCTGCCAGGGGCATCATTTGGGAGCCCCAAGGGGGGGCCACCCTGGCTGATCTCACGAGCCCGTTCGCGCCGATTTTGGTGGGACGTCTCAGCTAGAATTGCCGTTTGGCCTCCCCAACATGTATCTCTTGAGAGCCTCATGGTCACAAAACGCTGCCAGGGGCATCATTTGGGAGCCCCAAGGGGGAGCCACCCTGGCTGATCTCACGAGCCCGTTCGCGCCGATTTTGGTGGGACGTCTCAGCTAAAATTGCCGTTTGGCCTCCCCAACATGTCTCTCTTGAGAGCCTCATGGTCACAAAACGCTGCCAGGGGCATCATTTGGGAGCCCCAGGGGGGGTCCACCAGGGGCTTCATAGTCACCAAACGCTGCCAGGGGCAGCATTTTGGCTTCCCAAAGAGGAGTCGACCCGGGCCTCCTAGTCGCCAGACACTGCCAGGGGCACCATTGGGATTCAGACTCGCACCCAGACTCACTCATACACAAGCTCACTCACACTCAGATTCATTTCTTCAGAGTCAGGCACACACAGACGTACCCATACTCAGACTCACCCACACTCAGGCTCACCTAACCCAGACTCCGTCAGAAGCCAGTAGCGAAGAGAGCAGAGAGAGAGAGAGAGAGAGAGAAGAGAGAGAGAGAGAGAGAGAGAGAGAGAGAGAGAGAGAGAGAGAGAGAGCGGACAAGTAGGCGGACCAGGGTCCGTCCGCGAGGCGCACTGCGGTGCGACAACTCGCAAAACACTATTTGCGGCGGTGCAGCCTTTAGATACGAGGGCGGGCAACAAAAAAACCCCTCCCCCGGCGCAGTGCGACAGACGCTACAGACGGCGGACAGACGATGATGATCTCACCTGTCAGACCGCGTAAAGGAAAGAGGCCCCAACAAGAAAGGCGACGTGCTGACACGTGGCTAGGCGGCTTGGCAGACCGCCAGTTGGGCGCTTGGCCGCTAAGCGGCGCGCAGTGACGGGGCACCCCCCGCCCCCACGCCCTGACACCGTGGACGCGGAGCCACGCGTACACACGGGCAGGCAGAAAGGAGGAGATTAGCGCGGGGCACCAGGTGGAGCGCCGCGGAACGATGACAGCATAGCTTGGATGGTGAGTGACGGCACGGCGCCATCGGGCGAGGGCGTGAGCAGCTCGGCGAAGGCTCGCCCGGCGCTGTGGAGGCGCTGGAGTAGAGGGCCTTGGCGAGCTTGGGCGGCGGCGAGGTCCGCGGCGAGAGCAACGCACCTCTGCTGGAGAGCAGCCATAGCCTGGGACAGCTCGGTTTCGCGGTCGGTGAGGGGTGGCTGCTCAGTGCCAGCGGCCGAGGGCCTCGAGACAGAGGCGAGGTCCTCGGTACGCCTGTCCAGATGGTGGACTAGCGTAGTGCGGCACCCTGTACGCTGTCGTCCGTCACCCTTGAAAGGTGACTGGAGGGGAACACGCGACCCCAGGGCTGGAGCCGCTAGGGCCACGCCCCGAGAGGTCGGGAGAGCCGCGTCCTCTCGCTCAGCAACGATGGAAGCGTGGACGGGGCGCGAGGGCCTGTCTGGTTTAGTGCCCTGCGGGGGGGCTGAAGCCGCCCCCGCGGGCTGCCGCCGGTGGGGGGGCGGAGTGGTTTGCGCGGTGGGACCAATCATGATGCCGTGCAAGGGCTCTGAGGTCGGTCGCGTAGAAGGGTGGCGTCTCGGTAGGGCGGCATGGTCGGCAGCGTGGGGTGTCGGCGGTGCGTCGTCTATGCCACTCAGTCCGCGGGGGTCACCCAGGTCGTCGTCGGCGTCTTGGCGGTGGCCGATATCATCGTATGGGGGCGATGTCGCTCTCGGGGACGGAGTCGCGGTAGGCATCGAGAGGTTGCCCGACGGGGCAGGGTTTTCGCTGACTGGTCCGTCGTCCAAAGCGTCCGATCCCCCACCGAAGCTGAACAGGTCGCCCTCCTGTTCGTCAGCGTCTTGAAGGTGAGCGGCGTTGTCATGTGGGTGCGATGCCGCTCTCAGTGGCGGAGTCGAGGGCGACGTGCGGGTGCCCGACGGGGCAAGGTTGGCGCTGGCTGGCCCGTCGCCTAGGAAGTCAAGGCCCCCGCCAAAGCCGAACGGGTCGTCCTCCTGTTCGTCGAATATCGCCCGTTGGGCCTCGGCCCAGAGCTCGTCCGGGTTCTGTGGGATGTCTGGTCCAGCCGCGGGTGGTGCCTGGTCAGACAGCAGGGGGTTTGGTTCCATTTTGTTGAGTTCCGCAGCTGTAAACCCAGCCCTGCGGTGTGGGAGGGGGAGTGTGCGGTGTCTACGCTCGTAGATGGCGACAGCGACTCCATGAAGCACGGTCGCTTGGCGATGTCGTGTTTTGGCAGCTTCGACAATGTCGTCTGGAAGGTTATGAGTACGTGCCGCCGTTGTGGCGAGGGCGTCAGCCTGACGATTGAACTCCTCCGCGATGGGCCCGATGAGCCCGAGGTCGATGCCCATGTCGCCCAGGTGGCTTGCGATTTTCTCGACGCGGAACATGTTGGGCTTGGCCATGACGCATCGGTGGATCTTTTCCCAGAGCTCCACGTGCGTGCCCTGCGGTGGTGAGTGTCCGTCGATGATACTTTGGAACCCATCGACCACCGCCTGGTTGTCCACGAAAACGTGTACGGGCCGTTCAGCACATGCCGTGAGGTGGACAATGGCGAGGGTCTCCGCAAGCTGTGCGTTCTGCGTAATGCCGTGAACGCGTGCACTGTAGTTCATGCGGTGGTCGATGCCGTAGTAGACGCCGTAGCCCGCTCGTGCTAGCAATGGGATGGCTTGGTTGGTGCATGCACCGTCCGTGGCAGCGTAGACCCATGTCCAACCAGTGTCGTGGTCAAGGTAGGTGGTGTAGGAGTCCTGGGCTGAAGCCGCAGGATCTCCCTCAGGTGGGGGCCGCGGTATGGGCTGAGGTAGCGGGTCCCTCGCGAGGTCGGCCTGCAGGTCGAGGAGGGCTGGGTCTTCATCGAAGAGCCCGCAGTGTCTTGTGTGCGGCGGAAGACGGGCCCACTGCTCGTCACTGATGAGGGTGGTGAGAGGGAGTCTTTCTCGGGCCCAGCACTTGCAGTCGCGGACAGTGTGCTCCTGAGTTTCCTCTTCCTCGTCGCAGTATCGGCAGATGGGGCTGGGGTCAGCAGACGTGTTTGATCGGGATCGTCGCTGTTGGGTGTGGTCCCCGCCCGACAGGTAGTTCAGGAGGAGCGCCAGCTGCCAGGCATTGCATTTGGCTGCTCCTTTCGTTCGGGCGAGCCACGTGCTGGCGAAGAGGTCGAGGCCCTGTCTGACAGAGGCAAGGTATCCAAGGTCGTGACGCCGTGGCTTGATCCTCCTCAGAAAGGCTCTGCGTTGTGAGGCCCGCAGCATGTGAAGGAAGGCGTTTTGGGGTAAGTTCAGCCAACTGATCTGGCAGCCCCAGTCGTCGTACATGATGCCAAATGTGGGCCAGGTCCAACGGAGCTGCTGGAGCGTCTGGACAAGTCGTCCGACAGGTCCTCCCCCAAACAGGGTCTGAACGTGGTGTTGGAGATCCCTGACGAGACCGCAGAGTGTAGCGTCGCGATTAACCTGTCGCCGCAGACACAGGAAAACTTCACGCTGCGTGATGGCGTCAATTTCCAGGGCGTGTCCTGGGACGCACACGGCCATGAGAGTCCAAAACTCGACCCACTTGTTTCCCTTGGGGCGGATAGCCGCCTTAAGGGCATGGTTGTAGGCAGTTTTGACGGGGCCTGATGGGGCTTGAATGTCGGTGCCCGTGGTACAGACGCTGGCAGCAAGGGAACGGGCGTGCCGCGCCTTAATAAGCATCGGCGATGGGAGCTTGCCAATGCGCGGCAGGCGACTAGTCGCCCTCCGAACACGGGCGTCAGCGGTGGCCGTGAGGTTAAGCGCGGCTGGAGCCGGCGCTGCCTCGGCGTTGATGTAACTCCCGACGAGCTTGAAGGAGTCGACCACGCGTAAGGGCCGTTCCGCCAGAGTGAGCTGGGTAACGGCGGCGTGAAGCTCGTCGGTGAGCGCCCACCCCGCCACTTTGCCAGGGTGAATGCGTTGACCTGAAAATCGATCAAACTTGGCGGTTTCATCAAGAGATTTCTGCAACTCAGGCGCGGTGTGAGTAGTGGAGTTGCTGTCGTCAACAAAGGTAGTGCTGAGTGATCGCGGAACGTATCGATGCTGTCTCTTGGTCCACACACACATGAGCAGCTTAATGTCGTCCAGGGACCAAGAGCTTCCCTGGAGGTGACCGTTGGTCCTGGCCAATTCCTTAGAGTACGCTCCGTTCATGCGGATGTAGCGTTTGTGGCGACTGTAGAAGTTTCTGCGGACAGTAACGATGTCTTGGGGGCACCCCGCGTGAAGCGCAAGGTTAAGGCAGATGTCCGTGATGAGGTAGTCGAAACACTTCTGTCGGTCAAGGGCAGCCCCAGCTAAGGGAAGGAGTAAGGCCCTGGCGTGTTCGATGCGCAGGGCAAGAGAGGTGCTGACGTCCCCAATGGTAGCTTTGGGGACAGCGCCAAAGCTCGTGGCGTGGGTCCATCCTTTCCGCCAGTCCGTGAGGCTGCGGTAAGCTGGCGCTTCCCACGCATACATCCAAACGGAAAGCACCGAGAGAAGTCGTTGGTCCGTTGGGAGTTCGCCTCGGCCTTTTCGGAGGCACGGGTTTGGCACATGAAGGAGGGGTTCTGGGATGGTGCCAGTGCGTTGCATAGCGCGTAAGACGCTGGCGAAGAGGCGAAGGATGTCGTCGGGTAACTCCTTAGCCTCCTTAGTAGTCCAGCCGTCCAGTCCCCCCGCACGGCGCGGTGAACGGGTGCGAATAAAGTGGATGAGTTGGTCGTCGGTGAGGTGGAAAGGGGTAGCTGGTGATGGCGTAGGCAGCTCTTGTCGGTACTCGTCGTAGAAGTCAGCCCACGTCGGCATGGCTTCGGCGTCATGTCCTGCACGGGCGCGGTACCTGCCCAAGATGGGCTCCCAGGTGTCGACCATGAGCTTAAGCATGTCTTTGGTATTAGCAACAATGGCGTTGGCAGGGAGAATGTCGGGGACTTGTGCAGGTGGTGGTTCACAAGTGTGGTCTTCGTCGTTGTCCGTGTCGGGCGAACTACCGTCGCTGGGGCTGAAGCCGCCAGCTTCGGTGTCAGCGTCGCTATCGTCCGTGCTAGCTTTGTCAGGTTTGAAGGCGTTGGTGTCGCAGTGGAGTTGCGTATCGTCAGGTGTGGTAGGCGTGCGGAGATACGCCGTGGGCGAGCTGTCAGCAGCCCGTGCGTATATGGCCGCCTTTCGCCCGCTTGGCTCGCGGACGCCCTCAGCCCATATCTTGATGCGTTCAGCTTTGGCACGGTTCGCACGTCGCGCCAGCTCTAAGTCGAGGTTTTGGATCAAACCGTCAAGGTGCTCTCCGTGAGGTGCTGGCTCGTCGGGGGTCCAGGCCTCGGGGAAGTCAAGGAGAACCGTGGGGCGCAGCTTGTGACATAGGAGGCGGGCCGCGGTCCACGTGCAGTCGATGCGCTGCGCTAGGTACGGCGGGATGGCACGGCAATCTAAATGATGGTGCTGTCCGATGAAGCGAAGCTCACAGAGTTGCCGATGGAGCTTGCGCAGTCGGTTCATGTGTATCGTGGAAGCTCCGTAGGTGGGGAAGGCGCGGGGGACAACTGGTCGCTCCTCGAACATGGGCGTGAGCCCGTGCATGGTGGGGGGCTTCTTTTTTGGGTGGTCGGGCGGTGGAGGTGGCAGGTCGCGCAGACGGGTGAGATGGTACTCATGACTGGCCTCGTTAGCCAGGGCGAACATGCGTTCCACGTCGTCGCGTGTGTCGGCCTGCTCCATGCGGTCCTGATATCGCCCAGCGATGAGGGTCCCTAATGCCTGCAGTTCGTGACCCTCGTGAGCTCCATCGTTGGGAGGGTAGGGCGTGGGGGCGAGAAGGCGTCGGGCCGTATGGTCGAGGCGACTGAGGTCAAGCGTGACCTGCAGGCCAACATGGGACTTCGCTGGCAAGTCGCGCAGATAGCAGAAGTCGGTGACAAGGGATCGCGCCGCTTGGTTGGCAATGATATAATCGATGCGCGAAGTGCGGGGGCACTTGGTGACGCGGTCCCAGTCAGGGATATTGCCGTATGTGTGCATGGTGTGGTCTGGTGTGCCCTCAGCGACGTTAAACCATCCGTGCTGCATCATGTGCAGCAGGTGTGGATTGTCGTCGATGTTCGTGTTGGCGTCCATGCAGATGAAATACGGGGCTGAGCCGACCCTAGCGGCGGCGCAGTCAGCGAGCCGAAAAAGATCTGTGCTGTCTCCTCCAGCAATCCCGTAGAGGCTCGCTATGTAGATCCCAGCGGGCCCGTGGTTGTTTCGTCGCCGCCTGCGGCGGTGCTGAGTGCAGAGCGGGAGAAAGGCCTCGTGCCATCTTTTCTTGGCCTTGAGGGCGACGATACAGGGCGCAGTGTCGTCGACAGTGGAGTCGACAATGGCATCCTTAGAGAGGATGGCGACCCCTCCCGAGGCGCCAGTGTTGCCCACGACGGTGTGGTCTGTGCCGCCGTGGGCAGCTCTGCGCTGGGCTCGCGCCAGATCCAGGTCAGGTCCAAGACTGGCGTGGTATCCCCCGTGGTGTGGATTGGCGGCGCTGGTAGCGATGGCTTGTCTGGTCGGCTTGGCATGTCGGGTCTCCTGCAGTGCTATGACTGCGGCGTTGTGGTCGACACCAAGAGCGGTGATGGTTGGCCAGTTCGCTGAGAGACTGGTGATGTTTAGGCTGACGAGGTGTATGGAGCGACCTGGCCCGTCTCCATCGGTGGAGCTGGGGTTTGCACGCCCCGCACGGTGTAGGTCAGCCTGACCCTCGCCCAGGTAGAAGGCTTGGCCACAGTAGGAGCTCATGGCGTTCCTATGGATTAGCTTGACCGGGGCTGAAGCCGCCGTCAGGCCAGAAGTATAGGCGAGACATGGTCGGCACTGCGCCAGGGGGGGTTCATAAACGTCAGTAAAACTGTCTCGAAAAATCCTCCTCACTCCTGTACCATAGGGGACGAGGGGAGGAGAGGTGAGACGGCAGCAGAGAGAGAGGGAGGCGACTCCTCGATCCGTCCTGCCGAACACAAAAGCAAAAGCGAACCAGCGGCGGCGGCTAGGCGCGGCAGCGGCACAACGCACGCGCATATACTGCGCACGCGACACCGCTGGTCCGTCCTGCGGTGGCGCGCCCGCCCCGTCAGTATCTTGATGAGCAGCATCTGGTGGAACAGCTCGAGCAGCGCGGTCGGTGGCCTGGCGCTGGGCCTCGTCCATGCCCGCTGCCGTGAGGCCCGCGTTGCGGACAGGGCTGATTCCCCGCGGGGCCGCCGCTGCCGCGGCAGCGGCTGAGGTGGCGGGGGCTCCGCCCCGACTCTGAGGTGAGAGCGGTGAGCCACCGCCGAAACCCGCCGCAAGGTCCTTGACACGGTACTTGTTCTTGAACGGGTCGAAGGTTGGCGCCTCGTCGATGGGGACGATCACGCGGGTGGGCAGCGGCGGCTCGTGGTCCGTGGACGGCGTCGGCTCGAGGTCGACCTGGCCAGGTTCGATGACGCTGGCACCGAAGCGTGGCACCACTTCGGGGGCTCGGCCATCAGCCTGAGTCTCGCGAGGCGGCGAGCTCGTGGAGCTCCCTGGGGCCTTGCGTGAGCTGTGGCGGCTGCAGGTCCTGCTGCGCGGGACGCGCCCGCCCGTGTGGCGGTCGCGTGGCGAGGTCGCCTGGGCATTAGCGCGCTCGGAATCCGCCCTGCTCGGGGATCGGATCGGCGCCGCGCAGGGTGATGGGCTGGGCTGGCGAGAGGCGCTTGTGCCGCCCTCCGCCGTGGCTGTGGCCTGGTCAGGGTCGACAGCGTCGGGGCGGGGGCTGACGTGGTGGGCGCTTCCCTCGCTGTGCCGCGGGGAGGCGCTGTGATGCGCCTGGTGTACGTGAGGACGAGCGGGGTAAGCGGCTGCCTCTCCCGCTCAGGTGGGGCAGGTTTTGCCTGGGCAGGGCGCAGCGCTGCAGCCACGTTTGGCGGGGGCGTGTGCTGGCGCGGTTGCCAAGCACGCACGTTCGCATCACGCCATCCTTCAGGGCGCCCTGTCCTGCCACGGTTAATTGCAGCCCCCTGGGCTGAAGCCGCAGGGGTTATCACTGCGGGCTGGTTGCTGGGGGTGCCATCATGTCGGCCTGAGTAATGGCCCCAGGCGCGCGTGGACCCTGGTACGGGCGAGGTGGCCCGTGGGAGGGCCTGCACGAGTGCACGCGGGTAGCCGATGACCGCTGGGTGTACCCTGGCGTGGGGGGCGTGGCCGTAGCTGGAGGCGGCTGCTCCAGCCGCCGCGGGCCTGGCGCCTATGGGGCCACGGTAATAGGCGGCAACCCCGCCGTAGGCCGTGCTGCCGCCTGTCGGGACTCGCGCGGGAGAGCGGTAGCGTGGCGTGCTCGGCTGTCCTGCGTCGCGTTGGTCGCGCTGCTGAATGCGCTGCTGGTGCTGTTGATATCGCTGCTGGTCGGCTCTCGAGAGGGGGCGGGTGTCGGGGAGGATGGTGGGCACGTCGGGCCGCTGCCAGCCCCGATAGACGTGCTCGAAGGCGTGGTCTGGGTAGGTCTCCCCTACGGGTGAGTATCGCCGCACATGCTCCATGTAGTCGATGTTCTGCGGCTCGGAGATCGCCGTGATGTTTACAGCTCGCTGGTGCGCTGGTCCATAGAGGCAGAAACTACCACGGTTGCTGCGGTCGTGGTTTAGCTCGGCTTCGGTCGTGGCACGGCTCACCATGGCGTCGCAGAGTCGCATGTCGTAGTCGAGGGCTTGAGGCCCAGGACCACCCTCGGCGTCCCAGTACAGTACCACATCTCGCCAGCGGGTGCGGGTAGTGTGGATGCGCTCGGCGATCGACTCGCAGACGGTCCTGACCGTGACACGGTCCCTGTACATGTTGGTGATGGCTAGGGAGTAGGGTCGGCGGACCGTCTTGTTGAAGGTGAATTCCTCCTTGAGGGCCTGGTGGGGGCCGAAGAGCACGTAGCCTTCCCTCCAAAGAGGTTGGTCGGGGAACGGTTCTTCGGGCATCCCCGTTCCTGTGAACCCAGGTGGCCGCCTCGTGCCGTCAGGCAGTCCCTGCCTGGGGACGCGCCGCGGCCTCGGTGGGAAGTACCATTGACCCTGGTAACCTGCTTGGCCTGGTTGTGGAGGTTCCCCCCCGGGGCCTGAAGGCGCTCGGGGGGGTTCCTTGAGGTCGTGGTGGGCTGGCGCGTTGCCGAATTGGCGGGCAAGGATGTGCGGCGGCATCCCTGTGGCACGGACGTCGAGCAGGCTGTGTGGACTGGGGGGATGGGGGCACCTGCTGGACAGGCAGCATGTGTCGGAGTCCCTGTTGTCGGTGCTGTATGCACACGTCCAACTGTTGCAAGAGTAGTCCGTGGACCAGTCCATAAGTGTACGCAGTCCGCTGCGGGCACAGTCTGGGCACGTTGGTTGGCCCGAGGTGCCGAGCTGCGTGTTGCGGCGAGCCGCACAGTACTGACAGCATTGGAATCGACACTGTAGGCAAGACCAGCGTCCTGGTAGAGGCGGGAGCGCATGCTCGTTTGTGCCTGGGTCGTCTGGGTGGGGTCGAGGGCGATCCCACAAGGGCCAGACGTCAGCAAACCAGGATTGGCCTGTAGTGCGGACAACCTCGGCGGGGAGGCGAGCGTCCTCGGCATGGCACTCGATCCACTGGGGCCCCATGTCCGCTGGTACCATGACCGTGCGCCAGGTGTCGTCCGCTTTGACGTGGACTTGGGTCGGTGCCCAGAGCTTAGTAGTGGTGTCGCCGTGGTCGTGGTGGAGGATGACCCAGCCGTCCCGCCCCGCCACCGCAGGGTTAATGACGCGATGGCCCATGACTGTCGTCCCCCACGGTAAGTAGGCGCCGTCGTGGTGATCACCAGGGTCAAGCCAGACCTCGATGCCAGGGGCATTGACACGGGCCCGCACATCACGGACGTGGTAGGCGAGGACGTGGTAGGCAGTCGGCTCCTCTTCCGTCTCAATGTGCTCCCACGTCTCGATGCCACTGTTGTCTGAGGTGGAGTTTCCGCCACTCTGTCGTGACGAACGAGAGGCGGATCGCCGTGGGCGGGCGTGGCCTCGGGCGAGGGCGGCGGCCGCGCTGATGAGGGAAGGCGTACGGCGTTCGTCGGCTCCTGATGACGTCGATGAGCGGTCTGGACTGTGCGCCAGGGCTGTGCCTGACTTGTGAGTGCGCGGTGGGCCAGACGCGGCCCCAGGGCTGGAGCCGCTGGGGCGCGACTCGCGTGCGTCAGGATGCCCCCGCACGGGGACGGCTTGCAAGCCAGTGTACACCAGGTCGATGAGTGGTTTCGGGTCCAGCTGGAGCTTGCGAAGCGAGACGCGTGGGCGGGGCTGGTTAGGGTCGTCCCTGGTGGCTGCTTCAGTGTCGTAGTGCTGTTTGGCCCATACTCGCGCTGCCTCTGGCGAGTATAGTGCCTGCGGCGGTGGCCACGCTGCCGCGATGGCTGGTCTGCGCCTGGTGCTAGCTTCCTGGTCGTGAGCTTCAGCCGCCTCACGGAGATCTGGATGATCGTAGCCAGCGATGTGAAGGGCGTGCGCGCAGTCGCCCATGCCATAGGCGTGTGGTAGGGCACGGCACCTGGAAGCAGCTTCTGTGGGGGCGCACCAGCCCATGCGGATGAGGAGGCTCAGGACCCGAGGGTAAATGAGACGCGCTCCGTGGGCCTCCCCTTTCACGACGTTGTGCCTGTTTTCCCCGCGCGGTGGTTGGGTGGCCTCGCACATCCAGAGTGCGATGGGTCCCCACGCGAGGGTGTCGTCTTCGAGACTGTAGGGCGGGTGGGGCGGCATTGCGTACCACGCGGCCAGCGAAGGGTGCACGCTCACGTACGTGCGGCCAACGTTGGTGCCAGTTCGACCCTTCGCTTCACGGCGGGGACCTGGCAAGAGGTGCCCTCCGCTGGCAGCAAGACGGGCCGCAAGGTCGCCGCGGGTCCCATGCCAGAAGACAGTGGGCGCGTCGGTGGTGGGTTGGCGGAGGTCCCACGTGAGGTAGGGGAAGATTGTCTCGCCTGAGTTCCCGCCCGAGTCTTCCAGCACCCAAGTGAGGCGGTTCGGGGGCCTCTGCATGATGTCAGTCCACGGCCCCAGCGCTTGGAGTGTTAGATCATGGGTAAATCGAGGATGGTCGTGGAGTCGCAGAGCGTCTTTGATGTCCTCTGTAGACACGCCACTGTTACCAAGCGCAAAGCCGTTTTGGTACAGGGCGTTGAGGATGCTCGTCGGCGGCACGGGGACCGCTGGGTCGCGCTGGATAGTGTTGCGTAAGTTGCGTGTCGGTGGCTTGAGGGCTGTGTAAGGCATACCAGGGCCTGAAGGCGCCTGGGGCCTGGCGGGTGATGCATAGCGTGCTCGCCGTCGTGGTGGTTGGGTGTCCGCGTCGGGAGAGGAACCACGAGCATCAGCATGTCGGAAGATGGACCACGGGCTATCGTGGGTGCACTCACGTGTTTCCCTTGCCTCGGTGTCGCTGCCGTGTGCTGTGGCATCCTCGTTAGTCGGTAGGTTACCGTATGCCGCGCCGCTTTTGGAGCCGTCTCGCGGGGACGGGCTGGTCGATCTTGGTGTGACAGACGAGGCTCGCGATACGGCGGCAGTGACTTCGACGATGGCGGCGGTGGTGGCGGTGGTGACATCGGCGACTGCGGCGGCAACTGCTGCGGCGTAGTGTTCCTGCAGCAGCGGATGTCGGAGTGAGTGCACGTGCTGGTCGTCGTGTTCGTCGGCAAGCGTGCACGGCATTGTGTATGTGGCCTCATCGCGCGGCCTCCTGCTCGGTTGGCAACAGCGGAGGCACCACTGGGCTGTGGATGAGTCCAGGGCCCGCGCACAGATGCGGGCTCCTACGTGTCCGACGGCTCCTTGAGCAAGAAGTTTGGCGCCGACGAGTAGAAGACCGCACACGACTCCACCCGTGGCAATAGCCCCGAGTTTGCCGCTGGCCCATTTCAGGACACCCCCGAGGCCGACCCCGACTGCGCTGGCTCCGCCCGAGACGCTATCTCTGAGTTTGACGCTGGTCCATTTGAGAGTGGCCCACAATGCGGACGTGACGTTGTATGTCGTTGTGCGTCGGGATGTGGTGGGCACAGATGGGCCTGGTGCCGCCGCTTCACGTCGTCGTCGTTGTCGGTAGCTGGGGTCTCGGCTCGGTGTCGGCAAGTACCCATCGATCTGGTCCTTGTACGGCATTGCTATCACGATGGCGTACGTGGCCACAAAGAGGCAGATGAGGCAGCCACAGTGTCGTGATGCCGCTGCGCTGTGCTGGGGCTCGTGGGAACCGCTGGCATCTGGGTACTCATCATCGATGGGGTCGTTGTCGATGTCGGCCTGCCAGTGGTCAATGACACTGGGGTTGGAGTCAGTCACGTTAACACGGTATACAGAGGTGCGGGGCGTGGTGCTGCCACCTGCGGTCTGGGGATGTCCAGGTCCAGCCAGTGCTGCAGCGGGGCTGAAGCCGCCACTGCGCGGGCTGGCATGAGCTGGCGATGCAGTGGCATGGCTTGTCGCGTCGGCGGCAGTGGCGCCTTCAGCGTCGTTGAGCTGTGCGCAGGGGTCGGCCTGGGCCGAGTTGTTGGGCGGACTGCTGTGCGACGAGGTGTGCCCTAGGTGGGGTTCACTGTCGCGGTCACGCTGGGCCGTGTCGCCTGGTGGTGTCGTGCCGTCGCGATCCTGGGTTTCCATGTCGTCCTGGCTATCGTCCACGTGGACCGAGCCCAGGGATATGTTGCTGATATCGTCCGACGCGTGGAACGAGTCCAGGGGTGTGTCGCTGATGTCGCTGGCCGCGATGTGCTGGAGCAGCCATGATACGGGGTCGTCTGCGGCCTGATCACCCGTGGCGTGCTGGGCGAGGCCAGCTGGCGGTGGTGGGTTAAGCGGTTCCATCGGTGCCGCGGCGAGCTCCGCCTCGACAAGCGGCTGCATGTCTGTCGGGTGGTGCAGGATCGCATCAGCGAGGTACGCCAGGGCGTCTTGGTCGGGTGGGGGAAGGCCTCTTGGTAGTAAGGCGTGGGCCCGTGAGAGGTATGGCGGCAAAGGTGCCGTGAAAGCTTCAGGGCCGACAAGCTGGGCACGAGCACCCTGGTATTCCAGAAGGAGGCCAAAGTAGCGGGTGGAATACTCGCGGCTGCCTTGGATAAGAGTGAGGTTGCGGTTTGTGCGCTGTCTGTCGGGGCCCGCTCTATACCAGATGTCCTCGCACATGTCGAACGCGGTGAGCTGGCGCAGGGCGTCGGTTGTGTCCTCAGAGTCCTCCTGGAAGAGGTGATCGTACTGTGGCAGATGAAGCGTCGCCAGGATGTACGGGACGCAGTCCTCGAGCCATGCCCAGAACACGTCCTGGTGGTCCTCACCTGGTGCCCACGCCGCAGCGCACGGTATGAGCCGGGCGCGGATCATCATCAGGTGCCAGAAAGCGGGGTCCTCCTCGGGTTCGCCCCTAGCGCACAGGGGGGTGGTGAGACCCGTGGGGCTATAGCGGGGCACGACAGCGGGGCTGAAGCCGCCACTGCGTGCCTGGCCTATATCAACGTCCCCGTCAAGGATCTGCTGCACCGCGGTCGAGGCCACGCTGGGGGTGGATTTCGATGCATGTGTCGTAGTTGACAAGGGCGTGCATGCGCTCACGATGGCGCCCAGCGGTCCGTTGCCGCACGGACCCGCGGCTGCGGTGCTGTTCACGATCGGGTCCAAAATGGTGCAGTGATCGTACTTGTAGATGCTGTCATCGTAAAGGTAGAAAAGAGTCCCACGTTCAGCGTGTCGCAGGAAAACCTCACCTCCATGCTGGGGCGCACCGCCTGAAGACGGGTGTGCTCCAGCGAGCGAGGGGAGGGCCAGGCTGCAGGCAAGGCGCCACATGATGGCGAGGCCTGGCGGGCGGCGCGAGCGATGAGCCAAAAGCTGCATGTCAGCACGCATCCTCAGATACCCCTGCATGCTCATGTACATTGCAACAATCACGCCCCCTGCAAGATGACGGGTGTCCCTACACCAGATAGCTTGCGCGTGCTGCTGCCAAAACTGACATGATATGACAAGAAAGAGATACGACGCGAAGAGAGAAGAGATGCCTCTGAAGGCGCTTCCTCGGAGGGCTGAGGCAGGCTCTCTGAGGCACCTTCAATAGGGTTCCTGGGTGACCCGACCCTTGTCTTTGCCTTTGTCAGCCCCTGGGGGCCCCGTCCCTGGGGTGACCTGGCCTGGCTGGTCGATCCACCCGCAGACAACCACGGGATCGGCAACTGATGCAGCTTCCTCCTTCTTAGTTTCGAGAGTGGCCACCTGTGGCAGGTGGATGGTGCCCCCCGTGAGGTGCCCGAGGAGGGCCTGGATGTCGCCACGCAGTGCAGCGGCTTCGGCGGTTGCCGTCTGTTGCTGGGTGACGACGGTGGCAAGCCCCCGTTCCAAACCTGAGACGTGCTCCGTGAGTGTGGCCTGGGAGGAGAGAACGCCCGCAAGCTGAACCTGCATGTTATCCACCGTGTTGGCAAGCAGCTCGTGCTGTTGTTCCATGTGTTGGATGCGGGTCGTGGCGGCGTCTGGCAGTTTAGGGGCCGATGCGAAGCGTTCGCCGAAGGTGTTGAGTTCGTGGGAAGCCACGCTGTATTCATCACCTGATGAGAGGATCTCGACGTCGTCAGCGTCGCTTGGTACTTCGGCGGCTGTGGCAGCGTCCCCTTCGGTGTGGCCCCCACCTTCAGCCGCCACCGTGCCAAGTTGCGGGTCATGACCACCTGATCCTTGGACGGCCGTCTGCTCGGCAGCTCCGTCCGTGCCGTGCGGGGGTGCAGAGGAGCTGCGGCCTGGGGCGCCGTGTGATCTTGCGTGCGGCGTGGCGTCGCGTTTCCCACTGGAGGATCGGTGGCGCTTGGCTAAAGGCTCCTCCTTGGGGATCAGGAGCGGTGCGACGCCCTTGCCTTTGGGCGTGGCAGTCATGAGGTCGTGGAGGTAAGGGCTCTGGGCCGCTTTGGTGAGGAGTGTGCCAGTGGCGGGGCTGAAGCCGCCACCACGGGCTGGCGGCGTCACAGGCTCTGTGATAGTGGTAGGGGTGACGATGGTAACGTTGTCCCTCTTCGGCACCACCTCAGCCAACGGGGCCTCGGTGATGCTCCACGGGATGGGGCACCCTGCGACCTGTACCGTATATGTGAGTGGGGGACGATGGGCGCGCACTAAGGCAAACTGAGCCGAAGTGGCTGGGTCCCAGGCGGTGTGGTAGACCTCACAGTCCCATTTAACGGACGGGCCCGTGAGAGTCTTGGCGAGCTGGGTCAGCGTGGCGCGGCGTGCCGCAATGCCAGTGATGCGGTAGCGCGTCTTGGCGAGGGTGGCTTCGCAGCCGCGGATGCTGACGGCAGCAGCCTTGGCGGCGTCTGACCCTCGTGAAACACGGATCCCCAATAAGCCTGACTTGCCGTGCCTGACGACTCCCAGGGCCTTGAAATCCACCGACTTCTGGAACGCATCTGCCATCGTGATGGGCTGGTCCTCAGGGAACCACACGGTCTGGTACTTGTCTGCAGTGGGCTCGTCTGCACCTACGTTGCTGAGGTCGTAGGTGGCGCCGAGTTGCCCTGAACCCGCCAAGACCTTGTCGACCGCTTGAAGACTGACGCCGAAGGTGGCAGCCAGGGACCTCTTTCCGACGCCCGATCCAAACCTGCCTAGGCTTTTGCAGGGTTCGAGGATGGTGACGGCTTTAAAGTTGCCGTGGAAGAGGGCCTTGAAGGTGTCCTGGAGCTGACTATCGAGCTCCTGGCGGCGAGCGTCTTTCTTGGACTCCCTGTGCTTTTGGTTTTGGCGCGCCTTGTCCTGTGGAGCGGAGTCCCTTCGGAAAGGACCCTTGGCGCGTGGACCACCGTTCACGGGGGCACCTCCCGAGAACTGATCCTCGAAGGCCTGATGCATGGAGGGGACTGCGGCGATGGCCTCGGTTTCATGTATGGTCACCCGAATCCAGCATACGTGGTCGGCAGGATCGATGGTGGCGACGGCTACTTTTTCCGTGCAGGCGACTTCCTTGGTGCCCAGCTGGTACACGGTCACGGGGACGTGCGTGTGGACCACTTTGGGCGCCTTGGGGTGACGCTTCAGCACGGGGACGGCGAGCTCGGTACCGACGTAGTTATCGTTTTTTGGGCCCATGACAGCAATCGCAAGCTGACCCGTGGTACGCTTACCCTGCTCGAGGTGGTGTTGCAGCAGCCGTTCACCGCTCTCGTAGTCGTGGAGGCTGATACTGGGCTTGTACGTCTTGCCGTCGTCAAGTGATGTGGGTTCGGCGAGGACTGGGACCTTCCAAAAGGCCGGGTCCAAGGCAATGAATTGGGTGTCCGCAGCCTGAAGACGTGCGGACCCAGCTGGTGGGTGTGATGTGTCACCGCCAATGCGCTTAGGCTTGCTGCGCTGGTGGTGATCCAGCGTGTAGCTGATCTGGTTGGCGGCGCACATGCGGATCAAGGCACTGCCGAGCTTCTTCGTGTTGGTCTTGTGCATGTCGTACGTGGCCTGGAGCT
>CAUYUJ010014421.1:206012-223410 GCA_963575745.1 Prorocentrum cordatum
GGCAGACCAGGGGCCGTCCAGGCGTCCGCCCACCTGGGTTAGGTACACCTGGGGTTGCCTAGCTGTCGTCCTGGCGTCGCCCTGTCTTTGTTTCAGTAAGTTTACGGTCCGATGGGACTCTCCCCAGGGCAGGTTTCAGTTTGCATGCCCCACATCTGGGGCGAGGCAGGCCGTCGTCCTGGCGCCAGTTGCACCTGGGGCGGCAGGTCTCGTCGTCCTTGCGTGGGCGGTCGATCTTATTTCTCTCGGTGGCAACATTGCCACCTTGCGTTTCTCGTGCTTGGCGGCGCAGGTTACGCAGCCTGCCCTAGTACCCGAGCCTTGGGGTACCGCCTTTTTCTTGTGCCATCATGGGCCGGATTGGAACCGTCTTGGCCCGTCTTGAAGCCATGTGGAGCCGTCTTGATACCCTATTGGGCCTCCCAAAGGCCCAAAGTCCCGAATCATGGATTTTACATAGGTTTGGGTACGTTTGGGAGCCCCAAATGGGGGTCTCCATCTTGGGTCGACGGATGTGGCGTAGCCCCTGGGGGGGGGGGGGGGGGTACGGGGGGAGACATAATAACGTAACGCAATACAATAAGTGGCAATTATGCAACAATTGGATACATTGGTACGTCTCATTATCGCCTCCGCAGGAAACGCTGCCGCTCAGCACGCCACTTCCGGACATGGATTCCTCTCGCTTCGCGGGGTGCACGTCCGGAGCATCTACAGTCACGTCGTCGCGGGGCCTCTTGGGAGCCTCTTGAGGGCCTCCTGGAGGCCTCTCGGGAGCTTCTTTGGGCCTCTTGGGGGCTTCTTTGGGGCCTCTCCCCCCTCCCTCCTTTTCATGCTCCTTCCCCATGTCCCCTTCCAGCGTCAGCTCTAATCATGCGCGCCGCCGTGACCAACTTCCACGTGGCTGGCGCTGCGCCGTCGTTCGCCCAGAGGGGGCGGATATCATTACGTTCCAGTCGTTGCGTGGCCTTGTGGGGGTTTCTTTGAGGCCTCTTGGAGGCTTCTTGGGGATTTTTCGGAGGCCTCTAAGTTTTTTTTTTGTTGGAGTTCCTTGGGGGCCTCTTGGGGGCCCCTCGGGGCCTCTTGGGGGCATCTTGGGCCGTCTTGGGGCGTTTTTGCGCCGTTCCGCCCCTTCGGAGGCCGTCTTGGGGGCCTCTCGCGCCCGCCTTGGGGTTCTCTTGGGGTCCTCTTGGGCCGCTTCAGCGTTTTTTTTGACCGCCTTGGGGGCCTCTTTGAGCCGTCTTGGGTCCCTCCTGGGCCGTTTGGGGCCCTCTTTGGAGCCTCTGGGGGCCTCTTGGGGACGTCTTGGAGCCGTCTTTGGGCGCTCTTACGCCGTCTGGCCACTTCGGAGGCCACTTCGGAAGCCTCTCGCGGCCGCCTTGGGGCTCTCTTGGCGTCCTCTGGGGCCGTCTTGGGGGTTTCTTGGGCCGCCTTGGAGTTTTTTTTTGGCCGTCTCGGGGCCCTCTGGGGCCGTCTTGGGGCCCCCTTGGAGGCCTCTTGGGCCGTTTGGGGGCCTTTTTGGAGGCTGCTTGGGCCGTCATGGCCTTCTGAGAGCCGAAAAAGGCGAGAACGTTGAAATTGTTTCAAAACTATAGGAAAATCGAAGATTTTGGCCTCTGGAGGCGCTCTCGGGAGTCTTCTTGGGGGCCTGTTGGACCTTTTTGGGGGCCTCATGGGCCCTCTTGGGGTCGTCTTGGGCCGTCTTGAGGCCGGCTTGGGCTGTCTTGGGGCCATCTTGGGCCGTCTTGAAACCTTCTTGGGCCCCAGAAGGGGCCCCAGAAGGGGCCCTCCACCTTGGGGTCGACGGAAGTGGCGCGACTCCGGGGGGGGGGTAGGGGGGAGACATAATAATGCAACACAATACAATACGTGGCAAGTGTGCAAGCATTGGACACATGGGATCCATTGCGTTAGGGCTTCCGCTCCGCTGCGCGACCTGCCTCCGGCAACAGGCCACTTCCGGACGTGGATTCCTCTCGCTTCGCGGGGTGCACGTCCGGAACACGTACAGTCACGTCGTCGCGGGGCCTCTTGGGGGCCTCCTGGGGGCCTCCTGGAGGCCTCTTCGGAGTTTCTTTGGGCCTCTTGGGGATTTCTTTGGGGCCTCTCCCCCCCCTCCTTCTCATACTCCTTCCCCATCTTCCCTTCCGGCGCCGGCTCTAATCATGGGCGCCGCCGTGACCATCTTCCACCTGGCTGGCGCTGCACCGCAGTTCGCCCAGGGGGGGGAAACAACAGTACACCCCAGTCGTTGTGTGGTCTTGTGGGGGCTTCTTTGAGGCCTCTTGGAGGCTTCTTGGGGACTTCTTGGAGGCCTCTTGGGTTTTTTTGGAGCCCCTTGGGGGCCTCCTGGGGGCCTCTCGGGGCCTCTTGGGGGCGTTTTGGGCCGTCTTGGGGCGCTTTTGCGCCGTTCCGCCCCTTCGGAGGCCGTCTTGGGGGCCTCTCGCGGCCCCCTTGGGTTCTCTTGGGGTCCTCTTGGGCCGTCTCAGAGGCTTTTTGGACCGCCTTGGGGGCCTCTTTGGGCCGTCTTGGGGCCCTCCTGGGCCGTTTGGGGGCCCTCTTGAGGACTTCTTAGGCCTTTTTGGGCCGATTTTGGCGGCTGCCTGGGCGGCGGGCTTCTGAGAGTCGAGAAAGGCGAAAACGCTGAAATCATCAAAGAACGATAGGACAATTGAAAGTTTTGGCCTCTGGAGGCACTTTTGGGGGTCGTCTTGGGGCCCTCTTGGGACGTCTTAGGAGTTTCTTGGGCCCTTTTGGGGCCATCGTGAGCCGTCTTGGAGCCGTCTTGGCCCGTCTTGAAGCCATATGGAGCCGGCTCGAGACCCTATTGGGCCTCCCAGAGGGCCCAAGTTTCGAATGATCGGTTTTACACAGGTTTTGGTACGTTTTTGAGCCCCAATTGGGGGTCTCCATCTTGGGTCCACGGATGTGGCGTAGCCCCTGGGGCGGGTTAGGGGGGGAGACATAATAATGTAACGCGATGCAGTGCATGGCAATTCTGCAACAATTTCATACATTGGGTACGTTGCATCACCGCCTCCGCAGAAAACGCTGCCGCTCAGCACGTCACATCTGGACGTGGATTCCTCTCGCTTCGCGGGGTGCACGTCCGGAGCACGTACAGTCACGTCGCGGGGCCTTCTGGGAGCCTCTTGGGGGCCTCCTGGAGGCCTCTTGGGAGCTTTTTTGGGCCTCTTGGGGACTTCTTCTGGCCTCTTCCCCCCCTTTTTTTGACTCCCTCCCCATCTTCCCTTCCAGCGCTGGCTCTAATCATGGGCGCCGCCGTACTTTAAACGGAGAAGGTTAAAGGCGAGGTATAAATCGAGCATGTACCGCTGCCGTGCCTGGCTCAAGCCGGGCCCGGCATGATATGTGACTGTGCCTCACTGAGGCGCACTACTTGCATCTGAGATCGGAAAACATCCCTTTCCATTGACGATGCCCATCCTACTCTTTACTCCAGATCCCATGCTTCGTCTCGCTCTCTTGCTCATGCGCTATGAGCCTAAGCCTGGGATATGGAAGCGCCTAAGGCGGACTGTATACCTAAGCTTACCAGCCTGTTTTCGACTTGGTAGCGGAGCTGGCTACACTCTCGTGTGGCTGGCTCTCGCTCTGATTCCAGTAATCCACGGCACAACTTGGTGGACTACTACCACGGTGGAATACCATGTTGCGCCGGCTCTGCGAGGAGCGGAGCCAGTCCGCGATCGAGCTAGCGGGGCAACCCGCGAACTCGAGACGCTCTCTCCTACTTCACTGCGCTACTTCACTCCCGACTTCCACCAGATGCCAATCGGCAACTCGATCGAGAACGTGGTCACCCTGCGGGGCTACCCGCAGCGGGGCCACCTGCATCCCGTGCCGGTCAGGCGCCTCACGGCTACCACGCCAGAGCCTGACAAACCACAGCCTAAACCAATCACCGAAGCCGAAATGCATATGCATTGGATCAAGATAACTATCTTCGGCATTCTATGGGTGATAATGGGATGTGCTGTGGGATACATGCGGCAGGGGATGGACGACACGCGTACTACTGGCCCTACATGGGACCCTGCCGGTACTACGCCTTTCCGCGAATACGTTCGCGAAGTACATGCATGGTTAAACGTAACGAGCGGCAATATGACACCACCACAACAAGCTGCAGCACTACAACGAGGCCTTCAGGGTCTGGCTCGTCGTATCGCCATGCAGGTCCCCTCCCAGATCATCAATTATGGTGTAACTGTCAATGGGCAGCCAACGGATGCAGTAACCTACATACTGTACTTACTGAGCACCAAATTTGAAAATCTGGAAGATGAGCGCCAGCTCAACTCTGGCACGGCCCTTATCGACTTCCGAGTCGAAAGGGGCGAGCGAATCGACTCAGTATTAGCTCGATTCGAGATGGCCCGTGACGAGGCTAACTCTGTTGGCTTTGTCATCCCCAACTTTCAGATCCTAACGCTGATTCTCTTCAGAGCGTTAGGCGTTGGCGCGTCACGAGCCCAACACCTGCTTGAGCCCTTCAATCATCAGATGCCCCGAACACAAGCAGACTATGACAGGCTGCTGACCAGGATGAGGAACTACGGACATGTTGCCGAGCGCTCTCCTGGTAACATAGCGGGTATCTTCACAGGGCACCACTCACATGCAGGTGTTTACGCCACGACTGCGGGGTCACCCGCTGGTCCTGGCGAGCCAAATCCCTGGGCTGACCCAGCCGATATGCCCAACGAGGCCACTGCCCTTCTAGGGCAGACCGGCCAGGCATCGGCAGAGGCAGCTGAGGCGAACGCCTGGTCGAACTACTCGCCAGGCGCCGCCTACACTGCAAGCCCGCCCTCGGGCACAACCCTCTGGGGCCAAGCGGAGTCATCCGCTCAATGGTCTCAGCCACCCTCACCGTTTGAATCTGGCACTGACACAGATACTTCATCTGACGATGAGCACAATGGAATAGTCTCTGCTGGTAATGACTATCCAGCGGACGACACTCACCTTTCTGAACAGCAAAGGGCGGGAGCCGCCTTTATGGCTTATCGCAAATCAAAACGCCGTTGGAGGCGCTTTATGAAGAAACCAGTCAGAAAAGTGAGACGTGCAGCACGCCGACATTTCAAACAATTTGGAAAGGGTCGTGGTAAAGGGGGTCGCAGACGCCGTATGCATGGTAGGGGTATTACTGCTTTCCTCACGTCCTTAACTGATATGGCTTTTGAAGAAGTTCTTATCGGAGGCAAAGGTCGGGGCCACAGGCGGACCTCCGGTAAGGGAAAGGGGCGGAGGGGCAACCCTAGGGACGCTTCTGGTAATACTATGAAGTGTCATACATGCGGTAGCACAGAGCATTTGCGCGATCAATGCCCGAAGGGGAAAGGAAAGGGATCCGTACACTTGGCTCAAAATTCTTTTATGGATGACATAGATTACATTGACTACGAGTTTTACGTCAATCCAGAAGCGGCTCCCGCTGCGGGCTCCTCCACGTATTACGTGATGGCCCGCTATGCTGAAGCAACTGTGGCCCTGGAAGACTACGCAGTGACCCTCTTCGACGAGTTCCACGGCTGGGACGAGGTCGATGAGATTGCGTACAATGCTTGGTTCGGTCTTCCAGCGGGGCCACCCGCCGGTGACGAGGTCTCCGAAGCCGAGACTGTCCCGGCAACAGAGGAAGAACTCACCGCCGCGCTGGCCCCACAAGTGATTGGCATGCCGTTGCTGCCAAATCCGTCGTGGGCTGGTTCGGAGATGGGAGACGCCGATGACGAAATGCGGGGCCATCCCGCGTATTCCGACTCCGAAGAATCCGAAGAAGATTATAACGACATGCTCCAAGAGCAGGTTTCAGAAGCAATCCGACTCTTGAGTGCGCCAGCACAGCAGCAGATGACGATGAACGAACTGCTGTCGCACCCAGGAGTTGCCCGTCTACGTCCATACTTGGATTCGAACATGTCAGCATCTCAGATGCTTACAGCACTCCAAGC
Source organism: Prorocentrum cordatum (assembly GCA_963575745.1). Taxonomy (NCBI): domain Eukaryota; class Dinophyceae; order Prorocentrales; family Prorocentraceae; genus Prorocentrum; species Prorocentrum cordatum. The sequence goes on from CAUYUJ010014421.1 coordinate 211,997, forward strand.
TCTAGCGGGGTCACCCGCCGAAGAGATGCTAGACACAACAGCGGGGCCACCCGCTTGGTCTATGGATGTATTCATGCAAGGTTGCGATCAAATGAACATTAACGACCTCTCGATGGAGCAGTTAAATGACATCGGATACTTCAGAAGCCCGTATCAAAACGTGTTCATGGTCCAGGACAGCTCAGAGGACTCGGAGGACATGCGGTGCGCCAAGAGGGACAGGCGACCGTCGCCTCCCCGAGACTCAGAGCATGACGATCAAAGGCCAGTGACACGTGGTAGTGCGTCAGCGGGGCCAGCCCGCGGAAGGAGCCGCTCAGCTCCTAGACGCCCTACGCATGATGAATCGGGCTATCCATACAGCACTGAGCACTCCGTTGGAGTATCTGCTCAGCAGGTGCCGGATTGGTACATCAGATGGTACCCCGGCTACTCTATGGATACTCTTCGGCACTGGTATTCTAAGGAATACTGTACCAAAAGGGGCGAGACTGGCGCGATAATCCGTACCAAGGGCGGCAAGACCAAGACGCCAGAGGCCTGGGACAAAAGGGCGAAGAAGCAGGAGATCATCACTGACCGCAAAACGTACAGAAAGCAAGTATGTCAGTGTGAGCCCTTTAAAGGCCACATGCGCAGGTGTCCGATGGACCGCCCCTCCAGGAGCCCTCACCATGGAGAGACCCCGTGGAATTGGTCTCATGGAGACGACGCGGGTAACGTCCATGATCCGAACAAAGAGGTTCCTGGAGGAGGAAAGCGCATCACAGAGGCCGATCGCGTCCCTATGACCGAAGAGGTGGCCAACACCGTCAAGGAAAATTGGGCAAAGCTTCCCAATGACCACCGCCTCAAGGAATGGAACCGCCGATTCCATAAGGAAGCGGGGTCACCCGCAGAATCCAGTAAGGAAACGGGGTCACCCGCAGAATCCAGTAAGGAAGCGGGGTCACCCGCAGAATCCAGTAAGGAAGCGGGGTCACCCGCAGAATCCAGCAAGGAAGCGGGGTCACCCGCAGAAGCAGCACCAGCCGCTGGATCTGCGGACGAGTGGATAGACGTTGCCTCTGCTGCCGGGTCCGCCGCCGGCACTGACCGCACTGAGCTAAATGAAGAATGGGCGGCGGAAGACGGTTCAGAGAATCCATTCCCTGACGGAAGCGCCTGCTGGTACTACAGCTCTTCGGCGCAGAAGTGGTTCTGCACGAGGGTACTCTACCGCCATGAGAATGGCAAGTACAAGCTGGCCATAAAGGGTACTGCCGACATCGACCAGATGAGGCAGGTCATCCATGATCATGGCCAGCCGGAAGGCCCTCCTAGAGACCCTCCTGGTCCACGACCAGGCAAGGGCAGCAGACCACCGCCAAGACCTAAAGCCGACTCCTCGTCTTCACCGACTCCTGCGAAAAGGCAACCGTCCAAGAGCCCCGAAGGCACACATGAGCGGGCGAAGGCCAGAGGGACTGCCAAGACAGACGATCCTAAGACGGCAGCTCCTCCCGGTCCGTCCGTGACAGAGAGGAAGAAGGTTTTTGCTGGACCATCGACCCCGATGCCGCCGGCGACCCAAGGCGATGTCAAGGACGAAGCTCGCGACAAGCCTAAGGCAGCTTTCCGAGGTGACTGGACTCCAACTCTGCATCAGCCGCGCCTTGCACCACGACCAGGTTCGGCACGAATGAAAGCACAGCCGAAGCCCGAAGCTGGGATGAGGTCGGTGCGGGCAGAAGCGGCCGCCAAGGCTAAGGAGGGCGAGGGCTCTGCGGGGCCACCCGCTAAAGCGGCGTCAGCCGTAACAGCGGGGACACCCGCAGAAGGCACTCTCTCCAGAGAAGAACGCTTCAGAGTCCTCAAAGAGTTTGGCGACCAACAGAAACTGACTGATGATGCAGCTGCTGACAAAGGTCACCCGAACCCTGGCGCGGAGTCATCCGCAGGAGCTGCCTCACCAGCCGCAGGTTCTGGAGGGCCACCCGCTAAGGCGGCGCCAGCTGCATTAGCGGGGTCACCCGCCAAAGCGGCGCCAGCTGCATTAGCGGGGCCATCCGTTAAAGCGCCACCGGCGGCAGTACCAATAATGTCCGTTCTGAGGACCATTCCTGTGGAATGCACGTTGTATTGGCAGGGCATTGAAGACAAGGGCCCGAGGCAGCCCATCAACCCACGAGTTACTCCAGACGACACGGACCGATATGAAGTCATTAACTGTCCGGTTCGTCGTAATTTCAAGTGCCAGAATGACTGGGAGCGCGAACAACAGAAAGTGGGAAACATGCTGCGAGACAGGCCGCCACTACGTGTTGCGCAGCATAGAGAATCGCTCCTAAAGATCATGCAAATGAACGGCGCTGATCCGACCCTGCCGAGCAAGGAGCAGATGACCAAGATATCGATATGGTTTTCGACGGCTCTGCGCCACAGTCCATATTATAAGGACAAACACAATCGATACTTCGAGAAGGTCAGCACTTTTGATCCGTACGACGGCTGGGTTGTCATTGACGATCTGCTGACAAACTGGCAGGAAAATGATCAGTATAAACACTATCGTGACATGTACGAAGTGCTGATCAAAGGCAGGCCCCACACGTCATTCGTGTATTGGGTGCTGCTAAACTGCTGTGAGATAATTGACCATCACGGCATGCAGAAGGGCAGGCTCCAGATGAAGTGCGTTGAGGACAGCATGCTGCTGCCTCCCAGGTTTCGACAAAAGGCACGCAGGCCACAGTACTTCATCAGAGCCACGAACGGCCACAGCAGTCCAGGCATCCACTGTCCCGAGTCGCTGTACAAGCCGATCACAACATGGATGAAAAAACCAGACGACCCAGTATATTTCATCCACGGGACACAGTGGGAGTATGTCAAGGACATTCTTGCTAATGGCCTTTCATGCCTCGCACAGGACAACCCTAAGAGGAAGGGGGGGCGCCAATTTGTGCATGGCTGCCCCTACCTCCCGGGCGACCCGAGGATTCAATCGGGCATCCGTCCTGTCTCGGAGGTGCTCATATTCTGCAGCATCAACAAGATGCTGTCCAGTGGCTTCTCTCTATGGAGATCAGCAAATGACATAGTCATGACACGGGGCCACGACGGGCGTATACCGCCCGATCATATCCTCCAGATAGTGAGCATTGCGAAATATCGGGTCGGCGAAGCCTGGACCAATCCGCTGTTTTATGACAAGACGCGGAGGCGGGGCCAACCCGCGGACAGGATTCGCACTGATGACTATCTGCCACTAAAAATGTGTGACAGAACTGTGGCGGTAATGGAAGACCACGCCATGTACCTCAAGGGCTGGGCTAAGACGGACGGTCGTCCATTCAATTTGGTCATGACCGAGCAAGATGTTGCTCCACGACCGTACGACACACAGACAGTCCTCATGATGAATGCCCAGGAGGACGGGGTCATGCCTGAGGCGGGGCCACCCGCAGGAGCGGGGACACCCGCGGTAGGCACCTCGGACGGTTCATGGCAGCAAGTAGTCACACCGGTGGCGACGGTAGCATCTCCTTGGAGGCCGGACCAGCAGTCCTGGGTCCACGCTCTCAACAGTCATTTGACATCAGCCGACGTTTCTGGACTGACCGATCAGCTATACCGTGCTGACCCGTGGGCGGTGCATGCAGGTATCCAAGACGCACAGCAGAGGAACCTGCGCCCTCCTGCGGGGCCACCAGGCGTCCTAGGACCACAACCACAACGCCCTCCACAGCAAGCTGGAGTTGCGAGGTTTGCTCCTATGGGCGGCTCAGATGTTGGCTCGCCGTTTCGGACTCCGCCGTCTGAAACGAGTGAGAACAGCCTGTGGCAACGACTCCAGGCGATTCGCGGAAATCCGGCGCTCGCAGCAGCACTCCAGGCGACCACTCCCTTTGGCACTCCGAGGGGTAGTGAAGGAGGAGTGGCTGCGGGGGCACCCGCCGAGCGAACGCCTGCGGAGTCATCCGCACACGCGGGGCCACCCGCTGACGGACAGCAAGGTTCAGACTACGAACGTCGGGCAGCCAACTTGAGAGCACAGGCTACCTTTTTGCAGCAACAAGCTGATAGAGTGCCCAGCCTGTTGCGGAACCGCAACATAGATGTTACGAACCATGGCGACTTTCGGCCTCTCTGGAGCTGGACTTCTGATGGCGCTCCAAATGCTGATCCCACGAATCCATATCGACAGGTGTTTATTCCAGGAATAGCATCACACCCAATATATGGATGGGATAATCATGGACCAGCAGAGGCACCGGCCATGGATGCGCCGATGTACCCGGAGTACTACGCGCAGGTGAATAACACTCCTATGATTGCGGGGCCACCTGCAAACGAATACACTCGAAATCTGGCCAATGAGATGTTTCGTTTGCAGTATACACGCGCAGTCGATGCGCAGTCTATGCCGCACTACGCCTACATGCCCACGCCGACGGACCCCGAGACCGTAGTTCAGCCAGCTGGTCTCGCGGTGCCAGCCGCTCTGGGCAGCATGCCAGATTATATTCGCGACGTGCACAACACGCAGCAAGCGATACTGGCATCTAGGCAGCAGGCTCGGGACAACGCTAGGCTGCGCCAACAGCGCGCGATCCAGAGAAGGATCGAGCGTGACAACCAAGCGGGGACACCCGCAGGCGCGGGGCCACCCGCTGAACAGACAGATAGACTGCCACCACCGACGCCAGATCGGGAGGGTGAAACTACCTTCGAGCGTCAGGCTCGGACACGCCCTGACGTGCCTACTCCAGTCATTTCAGACTACAACTTCACACAGTGCCCAATCTGTATGGACCCCTACGAGATGGGCACCACGGTGTGGAGACTGGCGTGTGGGCACTTCTTCCACGATATATGCTGGGATCGTGTTGCACAGCAGCGCGTCCGCAATCAGCGACCAGGTGCGCCAAACGAGGCACCCTGCGCTGTATGTCGTGGGCCGGGCATAATCACAGCACATTTTCCGCATGCTGGACAGCGCGACGCTGAGTCGGAACAGGCGCGCCAGCAGGAAAGATACGTGGTGGATGCTCGGGAACTGCGTCGGCTGCGGGAAGCAGTGGAGGCGCTAGAGGCTCGAGCCGCAGCGCCAGAGCAAGGCATCCAGCTGCCGATCCTGCCTACGCTTCGAGCACAGGGGCCCCCAGCAGCGGGGTCACCCGCCGAAGCGACTCCCGCCGCCACAGCGGGGCCACCCGCCGAAGCGGCTCCTGCCGCCAAAGCGGGGTCACCCGCAAATGGACCTCCGAATCCGGGATTCCTGAGGGCAATGGAGGCCAAGATTAGGCGGAGTGGCAGGAGCGGAGGCGGATCCAGAACCTCACGTGTAGAGAGTCCGGTAAGCGCTAGAAGCCGGGCCAGTGCTGAGAGCGCGGAGGCAGCCCAAGTCCACAATACCTTCATGATCAACACGGAAGGGCTGACCTACACACGTGACGTCACGGATACGCTTCCGCCAGGAGGTGAGTGGACCTCCACACTCTCTGCGAATTATTGGGTTCTAGAACAGGAACCAATTACCGTGGAGGAGCGCCGCCAATATGAGCAAATATGGTGCACCGAGCTAACAATGAGCCAGTGGGTGCTGGAACAACGCCTACTGAAAGGCATGCTCGGTTCACAGATTACGTACCATCCTGATGTCCATGGTACGATGGCTCTGGCGGCGCGGACAGGGACATTCTTCCCCGACGAAGACGGAATGCCCTGCATATCGTTCATGCTAGACATTGGCTCCAACGTGAACATCATCGGAGCCAATACAGCACGAACCTTTCAGGAGGTTATGGCCAGGTACAATCACAGACCGGCCATATGCACACTGAGCAAAACCCTCTACATCAATGGTGTAGGTGAGGGTGCTGCGATCTGTCGGAAAATGGGCAACTTCAAGATCGGGGTGCAATATGCCAATGAGGCAAGCCCCCGCATCGAGGAGTATGCTTCCAACATCGCAGAGGGCTCAGGTGCAAACCTCCCAGCCATCTGGGGCCTGGGCGCCATGGAAGCACGTGACACAATCATCGTGCTGAAGCCAGGCTTCCAGAAGGTTATCTTCCCCAGCGGAGATTATACTCTTAAGGGTCGGAATAACGAAGTTATTGCTTGGCACAAATCCGCCCGCGCTGTGAACGACCCCGCGGCTGGCCGCGGGGGCGCCCTCGCTCGGCTGGTCGGCCGAGCGCTGGTCGACCCTCTTCCGCCTCCCGCTCGCGTCGTGTGGTGCAGTGCCGTGCCGTGCTTCCTCCGCCTGGCACTGGGGCGGGATATAAATACCGTGCCGTGTGTCGGGTTTCGGCCCTCCGCCCTCTGGGGGCTTCGCTCGGCCCATAGTGGCTTCCTTGCGGCCCATAGTGGCTTCGTTGCGGCCCATAGCGGCATGCTGCGTTCACGTGCCCAATGGGGCCCTCTCTTCTGGTCCATAGTGACCACGTGCTGTCGTTGGCACGCTCTCATTCGTCACCATGGCGCGCTGGCATGCAAGCGAGCGGGCTTCAGCTGGCGTGGTTCTCGCTCGTGCCCCGTGGCGCTGTGATTGCGATGGCGATGCTTGCCTTCTTGCAGTCTGACCCTGTTGTGGCGCGAAGTGGACTGATATCCAGTTCAAGGGCGCCATTGATTGCCTGGCAGCCAATGGGCTGACGATGCCAGAAGAATTGGCCAATCTTCAATTCGGCGATTTGAAGGTTGCCGATGGCGCGACGGCGCTGACGAAGGGCGTCCTGCGGCGCGCTCTGGATCGCGCGACGGTGGCGGCAGCCAAGGCGAGTGCGCCGGGTGCCGCGGGGCCCGCGCCGGCTTCGGCGGGTCGTTTCGGTTCGGTTGCTGCAGAATCCTGGGCTCCCGCCGAAGGGAGAGCATGTCGACATCGGCGCTGGCCTGGCCCAGATCAGCTTGAGGGACCTTCCGGAGTCCCTGTGGCCGAGGCTGCCGCGCGGCTTCGCCCCGGCGCGCTGGCGCGTTTCCATCGTTCGCTCAGGTCAGCGAAGACCGATGCGCTGGCCACCGAGGTGCAGCGCGCGAAATCCAGGGGAATCGCGCGCCCGTTCTTTTATACTGAGCTCGCGAAGTTCCAGCCGCTTTGCGCGCGCGGCGCGGGCGGCTCTCCCGACGATGACGAGCCCGAGTCGAAAGAGGCGGCCGCGTTGGCCAGAGCGTTCGGACGGGGAACCGCGGCGGAGAGCCAGCCGCTTCTGGCGTGGACGCCATGGCACCAAGCTTACGACGCGTGGAGCGTGGCGGCCGCGGTCCCTGATCAGATTTCGTACACGAGCGCCATGGCTCACAAACACGTTGTTCTCCAGGCGAGTCGACATTGGCGCCCGTCCGCTGGTCGCCGAAGTGGGCGCGCTTGCCCAGGTTGCACTGGATGCCCCCTGCAGGGACGGAAGGCCCAGGTTGCCTTGGTCTACGACCGCCTTGTGCGGAGGACGTGGGCCGAGCGTGCCGCCGCCGGCGCGGCAGGCTTCCAGGCCGCAGCTCCGCGCCATGCTTCGGCGCGTTAGTCTCGGGCGCGCGTCGGCGCGCAGGTGAACGTTGCGGCGCTGTCGCTTGACGTCGGGCTGCTCCGCGCGGCGGAAGCGGAATATGATCGGGCTCTTAAGGCCGCGTCGCCGAATCCCTTGTTCGCGTTGCGCCACCGCTGTCGCGCAGGTTGCCGCGCCGGCCGGCAAGGGTGCAGGGAAAAGCGCCGCGGCAGCGCGGGGGCAGAGTGCGAGCGCCGCGAGCGCCGCGGGCGCCGTGGGAGCCGCGGGGGGCGCCGCCGTCACTTCCTGGAAGAACGACCGCGATTCCAGAGCCGACGGGTGGCAGTCCCGATCCTATCGCGGGGATTACAACAAGCGCTCCTGGGATTCGCGAACGGTGTATTCTCCTCAGAAGAAGCCGCGCGCCTGACGCCCGCCGGAGGCACGCGCAGCCCGCGGCGCGCGGCGATGGGCGGGACGCGCGCCGATGAGGACGTGCATCGCGCGCCACGTTGGCATTTGAATAACAACGAATGGGCGCCAACCTCAGCCACCGTCCCGTGGGACCCGCAGGCGCGCGCGCGCGCGCTGGCAGGTGGGCGCCGCGTTGTTGCCGCGTCGTCCAGGGCTTGGGTGCCAGTCAACACTCGCGGTCCGATCGCGACGCGAGGGCCGCCCGCCCGCTGGGCCAGGAGGCGCGCGAACGCCCCCGGCAGGCTCGAGCGCTCGCGCTCGCAAAGCGCATGATGCGATGGGGCCCAGTATCGCTGCCACTTGGGATTATCAGGCGCTGCGCGTTGTGGCGCGCGACGCTCGCGGGCTCGCGCGCCCGGCAGAATGCTGCCTCGAGTTGCAATGCACGCGGTTTCGCGCTGGCCACTGCCGGCTGCTGTCACCTGCCGTCGCCTGCGTCTGCTGAGGAAGCGCCTAAGCTCGCCTTTCTTGAAGAGGTCCTCTCCCGTTCTCACTCCTTCGAGGACAAAGAGGCCTTTGAAAAGGCCGTGGTGGTGCCCGGCGATGTTTTGGCGGCGATCGATTGGATTGCTGCGCGCTCGGAGCGGCAGGTGTGCCGTGTGCGGCGAGCGACTCTCGAGCGAATTCGGGCCAGGGACGCCGAGCTACGCGCCTCTGGAGCGACGGCGGCCTGGTTCGCGGGCTGCGATGCCCATGTGCGCACAATCGCAGGGTCGATCAACGGCCCTCTTCTCGTCGAACTGCTCGACAAAATCGGGTACGAGGACGCGGCCTGCGTGGAAGTCTTTCGGCGCGGCGCGCCTCTCGTGGGCCCTCTCCCGTGCACGGGGAACGTGCGTCCGGAATCTTTCCCTGTACCGCTCAGCCTGCCGGACTTGGCCGCGGGCGCGGAGCGAGGCAACGCCGCGCTGCTCGGCACGCTCAAGGAGTCTAGCGACTCCGCCGTGATTCTCACCAAAACTATCGCCGAAGCGGAGCTCGGCCAAATGAGCCATCCCGCGCCGCTCAGCGCGGTCGAGCTCGACGGTGCGGTTTTGTCGCCGCGGTTCGGCGTCCGGCAGTCGAGAGAGGACGGGTCCGAGACGCTGCGGCTCGTAGATGATATGTCGCGCTCTCGTATCAACGCGGCGTCGCAGCCGACGGAGCGTCTCGGCCATGAAGCCATCGACGCTCTGTTTGGCACTTGCAAGGCAATTGTGACGCGCGTGGGCGAAGCGCCCGGGCTCTGGAAGGCGGACATAGACGCCGCGTTCCGGCGCGTGCCGCTGTTGCCGGAACATCGCGCCCTCGCATGGGTCGCGTTCCTCGTGGGCACATGCGTCTACGTGGCTCAGCACTTCGCCGCCCATTCGGAGCGACTTCCTCCGTTCACAGCTGGGAGCGCATCGGCGCGATGCTGTCAGCGCTGGGCCGCAGGCTCATTTTCGTCCCCGTCCTCAGATATGTGGACGACTTCTTCTGCCCCGAACGTAAGAAAGGGCTGCGCGACGCAATGCGACAGTTCGCCGAACTGGTAAGAATCATTCTGGGCCCGAGCGCTGTGGCCGACGGTAAGCTGCTGTTCGGCAATCCGCTCGGGGTCCTGGGCTTGTCTGTGGCGATTGACGAGCGTGGCCTCGTGTGCTGGCCGCCGCCGGAGAAGCGCGCCCGGTGGCGCGCCGAGATCGCTGCTGCTCTTCAAGAGGGCGCGCTCGAGCGCGGGCGCGCGTCCAAGTTGGCAGGCCGCTTCTGTTGGGCTGCCTCCCACACCTTCGGGCGGTTCGGGCGCGCGCTGCTCCCGCCGGTGTTTGAGCACGCAAGGGCGCGCCATCCTAGTATCCCGGCGCACCTGCGAGTCTGCCTGCAATGGTGGCACGAAGCGCTCGCCAGAAATTTCACACGACGCGGGAGTGGCAGGCGCCAGACACCAGGTCTGTCCAATTGCTCTCCGACGCGCGGGGGAATCCAGCTAGAGTGGCCGCGGTTCTTTTCATTGACGGGCGCATTGTCTTCACCGATGTCGCCCCGCCTGAGCCTCTGCTTCGGCTCTTCTGGGAAAGGCGCGACAATCAAATCGGCGGTCTGGAGGTGCTCAGCATCGCGCTGGGCCTGGCCACCTTTGAGCCGCTCCTGTCGGGCCGATGCGTGAACTTCTTTTCGGATAATTCAGGCAGCGAGTGGGCCGTCCGGTCCGGTGCGGCGAAGCAGTTTGACCACAATTGCCTGGTCCACTCAATCTGGCGCATGGCGCTGGATGCGACTTGCAATCTGCACGTTCAGCGTGTGGCGTCGGTGGACAACATCGCCGACCTGCCGTCGCGCGAGTCATATTCCCTGCTGTATCGCTTGGGGGCGGAGTGGATTCATCCGGTGCTGGACGATGCCTGGTTCGATCCGAGCGCGTGGCTTCCTCATCGCCGGCCATGACCGGCTCGGGCGCTGGGCGTGCGTGCACTGGATCTGGCCTTCACTCATCGGTCAGGGTGCGCCCGCCAGGTCGGGCAGGGGTTGGCGTCCTCCCTCGCGCACGTCGCGGTCGCGCTTCGCCTGTGGGCGCGCGAGGGCATCTCTGGTTTGTCGGAGCACCTGGAGAATGTCATCGGTGTTCGCGCGATGGCGCTGGCTGGATTGCTCGCTCAGCTTCGCGCGGTTTGCCCTGAGGCACGCCCTCTTCCTGTGTTCGCCGCTGCCGAGCTGCTTGCCGATAACGGCGCCGACGCCGTGAGCGATTTGGTTGGCGTCACCCTGGCAGACTTCAGGGGCGCCGCGGCATTATCTTGCGACGCCCGCGAGGTGGTCCGCGCGGCTATCGCGGCAGCTCAGCGCGGCGGCGCGCCAGCCGCACTGGGCAGGGGCAGCGCGGGCGCTTCTCCTGCGCCCGCCCCGTCGCCCGGGATTGCCCCCAGGTCTGCTTGCGCGTTCCGCGTTCGTCGCGGGCCCCCCCCTTGTCGGCCGTCGCAGGACCGACTTCGCGACGCGGTCGCCCTCGAGCGAATCCGTCTCGTCATCCTCCACGGTGCGCGCGCGAAATTGCGGCATGTCGCTCGCAGCGCTAAACGCGGGCGCCAGGACAGCGGCAGGGCGCATGCAGCTCCCCCGGAGGACCCCGTGTCCGCGGTCCGGTGGGCGCTCTCTGTCGCTGGGCGCGAGGGTCGGCGTGACATGCGCGGGCCGCGGGCCGAAGCTGCTCGGGCCAGAGCCCTCATCACCTCCTCGGCGGCCGGTAAAGCGTGGGCGCGCAGGGCCCGGGTGAGCGCTCTCCTGGGCGCATGCCCGCGCTCATTGCCCGCGCTCAGCAGCGGGTTCGAGTGCTGGGTAACATTCGCAAGGGGCGTCTTAAAGCGACGGGGGAAGGAACTGCCGCCCACCCTGGAGGGGCTGCTTCTGTGGTCCACGACCTTCAGGTGCGCCGGGACCTTCAGCAATTATGTGACTACGTGAAGAAGGCGTGCCTCGTGGCATGCCGGCGCGCGCCCGCCTCTCATCTTCCGG
>CAUYUJ010014421.1:223510-278510 GCA_963575745.1 Prorocentrum cordatum
AGAGAGAGGCAGAGAGAGAGAGAGAGAGAGAGGCAGGGAAAGAGAGGCAGAGACAGAGAGAGGGCAGAGAGAGAGAGAGACAGAGAGAGCAGAGAGAGAGAGAGAGAGGCAGCTCAGTCACACTTAAATCGAGGTTCGTCCTCACCGGGTCCCACCGCCAAGGGGGTGCCAGCAAGGAGATGCACATATGGGGATCCCTACGCAGTGAATATATATATATATATATGTATATATATATATATATATATATATATATATATATTCCTTCGGCCGAGTCATTCATCAGACCCGCCGCCTCCAAACGGGGGTCCAGGGCACGGTGTTTTGCTCTGCTTGTGGACTGCATGGCCGATTTCGGGTCCGTTCCGATGGCTTGGGCAAGCCCTGTTGGCCCATCTCGCGCCGAGGGCGCAAGAATCTGGCGGCCCTTCTCCCGGGCCAACTTCCACTGCAGAGAGCAAAGCAGTGCAAAACGGTTTTCTCTACCAAGCGATCTCTTTAGACAGGCCAGATTTCCCCCCCCTCGTCGGGGCCCGGGATTTCCGTTTCATTGACTGTGTCATGGTTGGGTCTGGCGCGGGGTTTGGTGTCCCGACCGCGGCCTCTCCCTTCTCTGTCTCGTCTGCCTGCTAGTCTGTGTCCCTTTCGTTGGAGCGGAAGGCGGCGGGTCCTTGATCGCTCTGCCCAGTTGGTCTTTGGCCGTATCTGGAGGGCCCGGCATCGGGGCGCTGGCCCAGGGGGCGAGTCGGGCCCGCGCCAGGGGCAGACCAGGGGCCGTCCAGGCGTCCGCCCACCTGGGTTAGGTACACCTGGGGTTGCCTAGCTGTCGTCCTGGCGTCGCCCTGTCTTTGTTTCAGTAAGTTTACGGTCCGATGGGACTCTCCCCAGGGCAGGTTTCAGTTTGCATGCCCCACATCTGGGGCGAGGCAGGCCGTCGTCCTGGCGCCAGTTGCACCTGGGGCGGCAGGTCTCGTCGTCCTTGCGTGGGCGGTCGATCTTATTTCTCTCGGTGGCAACATTGCCACCTTGCGTTTCTCGTGCTTGGCGGCGCAGGTTACGCAGCCTGCCCTAGTACCCGAGCCTTGGGGTACCGCCTTTTTCTTGTGCCATCATGGGCCGGATTGGAACCGTCTTGGCCCGTCTTGAAGCCATGTGGAGCCGTCTTGATACCCTATTGGGCCTCCCAAAGGCCCAAAGTCCCGAATCATGGATTTTACATAGGTTTGGGTACGTTTGGGAGCCCCAAATGGGGGTCTCCATCTTGGGTCGACGGATGTGGCGTAGCCCCTGGGGGGGGGGGGGGGGGTACGGGGGGAGACATAATAACGTAACGCAATACAATAAGTGGCAATTATGCAACAATTGGATACATTGGTACGTCTCATTATCGCCTCCGCAGGAAACGCTGCCGCTCAGCACGCCACTTCCGGACATGGATTCCTCTCGCTTCGCGGGGTGCACGTCCGGAGCATCTACAGTCACGTCGTCGCGGGGCCTCTTGGGAGCCTCTTGAGGGCCTCCTGGAGGCCTCTCGGGAGCTTCTTTGGGCCTCTTGGGGGCTTCTTTGGGGCCTCTCCCCCCTCCCTCCTTTTCATGCTCCTTCCCCATGTCCCCTTCCAGCGTCAGCTCTAATCATGCGCGCCGCCGTGACCAACTTCCACGTGGCTGGCGCTGCGCCGTCGTTCGCCCAGAGGGGGCGGATATCATTACGTTCCAGTCGTTGCGTGGCCTTGTGGGGGTTTCTTTGAGGCCTCTTGGAGGCTTCTTGGGGATTTTTCGGAGGCCTCTAAGTTTTTTTTTTGTTGGAGTTCCTTGGGGGCCTCTTGGGGGCCCCTCGGGGCCTCTTGGGGGCATCTTGGGCCGTCTTGGGGCGTTTTTGCGCCGTTCCGCCCCTTCGGAGGCCGTCTTGGGGGCCTCTCGCGCCCGCCTTGGGGTTCTCTTGGGGTCCTCTTGGGCCGCTTCAGCGTTTTTTTTGACCGCCTTGGGGGCCTCTTTGAGCCGTCTTGGGTCCCTCCTGGGCCGTTTGGGGCCCTCTTTGGAGCCTCTGGGGGCCTCTTGGGGACGTCTTGGAGCCGTCTTTGGGCGCTCTTACGCCGTCTGGCCACTTCGGAGGCCACTTCGGAAGCCTCTCGCGGCCGCCTTGGGGCTCTCTTGGCGTCCTCTGGGGCCGTCTTGGGGGTTTCTTGGGCCGCCTTGGAGTTTTTTTTTGGCCGTCTCGGGGCCCTCTGGGGCCGTCTTGGGGCCCCCTTGGAGGCCTCTTGGGCCGTTTGGGGGCCTTTTTGGAGGCTGCTTGGGCCGTCATGGCCTTCTGAGAGCCGAAAAAGGCGAGAACGTTGAAATTGTTTCAAAACTATAGGAAAATCGAAGATTTTGGCCTCTGGAGGCGCTCTCGGGAGTCTTCTTGGGGGCCTGTTGGACCTTTTTGGGGGCCTCATGGGCCCTCTTGGGGTCGTCTTGGGCCGTCTTGAGGCCGGCTTGGGCTGTCTTGGGGCCATCTTGGGCCGTCTTGAAACCTTCTTGGGCCCCAGAAGGGGCCCCAGAAGGGGCCCTCCACCTTGGGGTCGACGGAAGTGGCGCGACTCCGGGGGGGGGGTAGGGGGGAGACATAATAATGCAACACAATACAATACGTGGCAAGTGTGCAAGCATTGGACACATGGGATCCATTGCGTTAGGGCTTCCGCTCCGCTGCGCGACCTGCCTCCGGCAACAGGCCACTTCCGGACGTGGATTCCTCTCGCTTCGCGGGGTGCACGTCCGGAACACGTACAGTCACGTCGTCGCGGGGCCTCTTGGGGGCCTCCTGGGGGCCTCCTGGAGGCCTCTTCGGAGTTTCTTTGGGCCTCTTGGGGATTTCTTTGGGGCCTCTCCCCCCCCTCCTTCTCATACTCCTTCCCCATCTTCCCTTCCGGCGCCGGCTCTAATCATGGGCGCCGCCGTGACCATCTTCCACCTGGCTGGCGCTGCACCGCAGTTCGCCCAGGGGGGGGAAACAACAGTACACCCCAGTCGTTGTGTGGTCTTGTGGGGGCTTCTTTGAGGCCTCTTGGAGGCTTCTTGGGGACTTCTTGGAGGCCTCTTGGGTTTTTTTGGAGCCCCTTGGGGGCCTCCTGGGGGCCTCTCGGGGCCTCTTGGGGGCGTTTTGGGCCGTCTTGGGGCGCTTTTGCGCCGTTCCGCCCCTTCGGAGGCCGTCTTGGGGGCCTCTCGCGGCCCCCTTGGGTTCTCTTGGGGTCCTCTTGGGCCGTCTCAGAGGCTTTTTGGACCGCCTTGGGGGCCTCTTTGGGCCGTCTTGGGGCCCTCCTGGGCCGTTTGGGGGCCCTCTTGAGGACTTCTTAGGCCTTTTTGGGCCGATTTTGGCGGCTGCCTGGGCGGCGGGCTTCTGAGAGTCGAGAAAGGCGAAAACGCTGAAATCATCAAAGAACGATAGGACAATTGAAAGTTTTGGCCTCTGGAGGCACTTTTGGGGGTCGTCTTGGGGCCCTCTTGGGACGTCTTAGGAGTTTCTTGGGCCCTTTTGGGGCCATCGTGAGCCGTCTTGGAGCCGTCTTGGCCCGTCTTGAAGCCATATGGAGCCGGCTCGAGACCCTATTGGGCCTCCCAGAGGGCCCAAGTTTCGAATGATCGGTTTTACACAGGTTTTGGTACGTTTTTGAGCCCCAATTGGGGGTCTCCATCTTGGGTCCACGGATGTGGCGTAGCCCCTGGGGCGGGTTAGGGGGGGAGACATAATAATGTAACGCGATGCAGTGCATGGCAATTCTGCAACAATTTCATACATTGGGTACGTTGCATCACCGCCTCCGCAGAAAACGCTGCCGCTCAGCACGTCACATCTGGACGTGGATTCCTCTCGCTTCGCGGGGTGCACGTCCGGAGCACGTACAGTCACGTCGCGGGGCCTTCTGGGAGCCTCTTGGGGGCCTCCTGGAGGCCTCTTGGGAGCTTTTTTGGGCCTCTTGGGGACTTCTTCTGGCCTCTTCCCCCCCTTTTTTTGACTCCCTCCCCATCTTCCCTTCCAGCGCTGGCTCTAATCATGGGCGCCGCCGTACTTTAAACGGAGAAGGTTAAAGGCGAGGTATAAATCGAGCATGTACCGCTGCCGTGCCTGGCTCAAGCCGGGCCCGGCATGATATGTGACTGTGCCTCACTGAGGCGCACTACTTGCATCTGAGATCGGAAAACATCCTTTTCCATTGACGATGCCCATCCTACTCTTTACTCCAGATCCCATGCTTCGTCTCGCTCTCTTGCTCATGCGCTATGAGCCTAAGCCTGGGATATGGAAGCGCCTAAGGCGGACTGTATACCTAAGCTTACCAGCTTGTTTTCGACTTGGTAGCGGAGCTGGCTACACTCTCGTGTGGCTGGCTCTCGCTCTGATTCCAGTAATCCACGGCACAACTTGGTGGACTACTACCACGGTGGAATACCATGCTGCGCCGGCTCTGCGAGGAGCGGAGCCAGTCCGCGATCGAGCTAGCGGGGTCACCCGCGAACTCGAGACGCTTTCTCCTACTTCACTGCGCTACTTCACTCCCGACTTCCACCAGATGCCAATCGGCAACTCGATCGAGAACGTGGTCACCCTGCGGGGCTACCCGCAGCGGGGCCACCTGCATCCCGTGCCGGTCAGGCGCCTCACGGCTACCACGCCAGAGCCTGACAAACCACAGCCTAAACCAATCACCGAAGCCGAAATGCATATGCATTGGATCAAGATAACTATCTTCGGCATTCTATGGGTGATAATGGGATGTGCTGTGGGATACATGCGGCAGGGGATGGACGACACGCGTACTACTGGCCCTACATGGGACCCTGCCGGTACTACGCCTTTCCGCGAATATGTTCGCGAAGTACATGCATGGTTAAACGTAACGAGCGGCAATATGACACCACCACAACAAGCTGCAGCACTACAACGAGGCCTTCAGGGTCTGGCTCGTCGTATCGCCATGCAGGTCCCCTCCCAGATCATCAATTATGGTGTAACTGTCAATGGACAGCCAACGGATGCAGTAACCTACATACTGTACTTACTGAGCACCAAATTTGAAAATCTGGAAGATGAGCGCCAGCTCAACTCTGGCACGGCCCTTATCGACTTCCGAGTCGAAAGGGGCGAGCGAATCGACTCAGTATTAGCTCGATTCGAGATGGCCCGTGACGAGGCTAACTCTGTTGGCTTTGTCATCCCCAACTTTCAGATCCTAACGCTGATTCTCTTCAGAGCGTTAGGCGTTGGCGCGTCACGAGCCCAACACCTGCTTGAGCCCTTCAATCATCAGATGCCCCGAACACAAGCAGACTATGACAGGCTGTTGACCAGGATGAGGAACTACGGACATGTTGCCGAGCGCTCTCCTGGTAACATAGCGGGTATCTTCACAGGGCACCACTCACATGCAGGTGTCTACGCCACGACTGCGGGGTCACCCGCTGGTCCTGGCGAGCCAAATCCCTGGGCTGACCCAGCCGATATGCCCAACGAGGCCACTGCCCTTCTAGGGCAGACCGGCCAGGCATCGGCAGAGGCAGCTGAGGCGAACGCCTGGTCGAACTACTCGCCAGGTGCCGCCTACACTGCAGGCCCTCCCTCGGGCACAACCCTCTGGGGCCAAGCGGAGTCATCCGCTCAATGGTCTCAGCCACCCTCACCGTTTGAATCTGGCACTGACACAGATACCTCATCTGACGATGAGCACAATGGAATAGTCTCTGCTGGTAATGACTATCCAGCGGATGACACTCACCTTTCTGAACAGCAAAGGGCGGAAGCCGCCTTTATGGCTTATCGCAAATCAAAACGCCGTTGGAGGCGCTTTATGAAGAAACCAGTCAGAAAGGTGAGACGTGCAGTACGCCGACATTTCAAACAATTTGGAAAGGGTCGTGGTAAAGGGGGTCGCAGACGCCGTATGCATGGTAGGGGTATTACTGCTTTCCTCACGTCCTTAACTGATATGGCTTTTGAAGAAGTTCTTATCGGAGGCAAAGGTCGGGGTCACAGGCGGACCTCCGGTAAGGGAAAGGGGCGGAGGGGCAACCCTAGGGACGCTTCTGGTAATACTATGAAGTGTCATACATGCGGTAGCACAGAGCATTTGCGCGATCAATGCCCGAAGGGGAAAGGAAAGGGATCCGTACACTTGGCTCAAAATTCTTTTATGGATGACATAGATTACATTGACTACGAGTTTTACGTCAATCCAGAAGCGGCTCCCGCTGCGGGCTCCTCCACGTATTACGTGATGGCCCGCTATGCTGAAGCAACCGTGGCCCTGGAAGACTACGCAGTGACCCTCTTCGACGAGTTCCACGGCTGGGACGAGGTCGATGAGATTGCGTACAATGCTTGGTTCGGTCTTCCAGCGGGGCCACCCGCCGGTGACGAGGTCTCCGAAGCCGAGACTGTCCCGGCAACAGAGGAAGAACTCACCGCCGCGCTGGCCCCACAAGTGATTGGCATGCCGTTGCTGCCAAATCCGTCGTGGGCTGGCTCGGAGATGGGAGACGCCGATGACGAAATGCGGGGCCATCCCGCGTATTCCGACTCCGAAGAATCCGAAGAAGATTATAACGACATGCTCCAAGAGCAGGTTTCAGAAGCAATCCGACTCTTGAGTGCGCCAGCACAGCAGCAGATGACGATGAACGAACTGCTGTCGCACCCAGGAGTTGCCCGTCTACGTCCATACTTGGATTCGAACATGTCAGCATCTCAGATGCTTACAGCACTCCAAGCTCTAGCGGGGTCACCCGCCGAAGAGATGCTAGACACAACAGCGGGGCCACCCGCTTGGTCTATGGATGTATTCATGCAAGGTTGCGATCAAATGAACATTAACGACCTCTCGATGGAGCAGTTAAATGACATCGGATACTTCAGAAGCCCGTATCAAAACGTGTTCATGGTCCAGGACAGCTCAGAGGACTCGGAGGACATGCGGTACGCCAAGAGGGACAGGCGACCGTCGCCTCCCCGAGACTCAGAGCATGACGATCAAAGGCCAGTGACACGTGGTAGTGCGTCAGCGGGGCCAGCCCGCGGAAGGAGCCGCTCAGCTCCTAGACGCCCTACGCATGATGAATCGGGCTATCCATACAGCACTGAGCACTCCGTTGGAGTATCTGCTCAGCAGGTGCCGGATTGGTACATCAGATGGTACCCCGGCTACTCTATGGATACTCTTCGGCACTGGTATTCTAAGGAATACTGTACCAAAAGGGACGAGACTGGCGCGATAATCCGTACCAAGGGCGGCAAGACCAAGACGCCAGAGGCCTGGGACAAAAGGGCGAAGAAGCAGGAGATCATCACTGACCGCAAAACGTACAGAAAGCAAGTATGTCAGTGTGAGCCCTTTAAAGGCCACATGCGCAGGTGTCCGATGGACCGCCCCTCCAGGAGCCCTCACCATGGAGAGACCCCGTGGAATTGGTCTCATGGAGACGACGCGGGTAACGTCCATGATCCGAACAAAGAGGTTCCTGGAGGAGGAAAGCGTATCACAGAGGCCGATCGCGTCCCTATGACCGAAGAGGTGGCCAACACCGTCAAGGAAAATTGGGCAAAGCTTCCCAATGACCACCGCCTCAAGGAATGGAACCGCCGATTCCATAAGGAAGCGGGGTCACCCGCAGAATCCAGTAAGGAAGCGGGGTCACCCGCAGAATCCAGCAAGGAAGCGGGGTCACCCGCAGAAGCAGCACCAGCCGCTGGATCTGCGGACGAGTGGATAGACGTTGTCTCTGCTGCCGGGTCCGCCGCCGGCACTGACCGCACCGAGCTAAATGAAGAGTGGGCGGCGGAAGACGGCTCAGAGAATCCATTCCCTGACGGAAGCGCCTGCTGGTACTACAGCTCTTCGGCGCAGAAGTGGTTCTGCACGAGGGTAATCTACCGCCATGAGAATGGCAAGTACAAGCTGGCCATAAAAGGTACTGCCGACATCGACCAGATGAGGCAGGTCATCCATGGTCATGGCCAGCCAGAAGGCCCTCCTAGAGACCCTCCTGGTCCACAACCGGGCAGGGGCAGCAGACCACCTCCAAGACCTGAAGCCGACTCCTCGTCTTCACCGACTCCGGCAAAAAGGCACCCGTCCAAGAGCCCCGAAGGCACACAGGGGCGGGCGAAGGCCAGAGGGATCGCCAAGACGGACGACCCTGAGCCGGTGAATCCTCCCGGTCTGTCCGTGACGGAGAGGAAGAAGGCTTTTGCTGGACCGTCGACCCCGATGCCGCCGGCGACCCAAGGCGATGTCAAGGACGAAGCTCGCGACAAGCCTAAGGCAGCGTTCCGAGGTGACTGGGCTCCAACACTGCATCAGCCGCGCCTTGCACCACGACCAGGTTCGGCACGAATGAAAGCGCAGCCGAAGCCCGAAGCTGGGATGAGGTCGGTGCGGGCAGAAGCGGCCGCCAAGGCTAAGGAGGACAAGGGCTCTGCGGGGCCACCCGCTAAAGCGGCGCCAGCCGTAACAGCGGGGACACCCGCAGAAGGCACTCTCTCCAGAGAAGAACGCTTCAGAGTCCTCAAAGAGTTTGGCGACCAACAGAAACTGACTGATGATGCAGCTGCTGACAAAGGTCGCCAGAACCCTGGCGCGGAGTCATCTGCAGGAGCTGCCCCGTCAGCCGCAGGTTCTGCAGGGCCACCCGTTAAAGCGGCGCCAGCTGCATTAGCGGGGTCACCCGCCAAAGCGCCGCCGGCTGCACTAGCGGGGTCACCCGCAAGCTGGCAGCCAATAATGTCTGTTCTGAGGGTCATTCCTTTGGAATGCAAGTTGTATTGGCAAGGCATTGTAGACAAAGGCCCGAGGCAGCCCATCAACCCACGAGTCACTCCAGACGACACGGACCGATATGAAGTCATTAATTGTCCGGTTCGTCGTAATTTCAAGTGCCACAACGACTGGGAGCGCGAACAGCAGAAAGTGGGAAACATGCTGCGAGACAGGCCGCCACTACGCGCTGCGCAGCATAAAGAAGCACTCCTGAAGGTCATGACACAGAACGGCATGGATCCAACCTTGCCGAGTAAAGAGCAGATGACCAAGGTGTCGATGTGGTTTTCAACGGCTCTACGCCACAGTCCATATTACAAGGACAAACATAATCGATACTTCGAAAAAGTCAGCACTTTTGATCCATACGACGGCTGGGTTGTCGTTGATGATCTGCTGACAAACTGGACTGAAAATGATCAGTATAAGCACTATCGTGAAATGCACGAGGTGCTGATCAAAGGCAGGCCCCACACGTCATTCGTGTACTGGGTGCTGCTAAACTGCTGTGAGATGGTTGACCATCACGGCATGCAGAAGGGCAGGCTCCAGATGAAGTGCGTTAATGACAGTATGCTGCTGCCTCCCAGGTTTCGACCAACGGCACGCAGGCCACAGTACTTCATCAGAGCCACGAACGGCCACAGCAGTCCAGGCATCCACTGTCCCGAGTCGCTCTACAAGCCGATCACAACATGGATGAAAGAACCAGACGACCCAGTATATTTCATCCACGGGACGCAGTGGGAGTATGTCAAGGACATCCTTGCTAATGGCCTGTCATGCCTCGCACAGGACAACCCGAAGAGGAAGGGGGGGCGCCAATTTGTGCATGGCTGCCCCTACCTCCCGGGCGACCCGAGGATTCAATCGGGCATCCGTCCTGACTCGGAGGTGCTCATATTCTGCAGCATCAACAAGATGCTGTCCAGTGGCTTCTCTCTATGGAGATCAGCAAATGACATAGTCATGACACGGGGCCACGATGGACGTATACCGCCCGATCATATTCTCCAGATAGTGAGCATTGCGAAGTATCGGGTCGGCGAAGCCTGGACCAATCCGCTGTTTTATGACAAGACGCGGAGGCGGGGCCAACCCGCGGACAGGATTCGCACTGATGACTACCTGCCACTTAAAATGTGTGACAGAACTGTGGCGGTAATGGAAGATCATGCCATGTACCTCAAGGGCTGGGCTAAGACGGACGGTCGCCCATTCAATTTGGTCATGACCGAGCAAGATGTTGCTCCACGACCGTACGACACACAGACAGTCCTCATGATGAATGCCCAGGAGGACGAGGTCATGCCTGAGGCGGGGCCACCCGCAGGAGCGGGGACACCCGCGGTAGGCACCTCGGACGGTTCATGGCAGCAAGTAGTCACACCGGTGGCGACGGTAGCATCTCCTTGGAGGCCGGACCAGCAGTCCTGGGTCCAAGCTCTCAACAGCCATTTGACATCAGCCGACGTTTCTGGACTGACCGATCAGCTATACCGTGCTGACCCGTGGGCGGTGCATGCAGGTATCCAAGATGCACAGCAGAGGAACCTGCGCCCTCCTGCGGGGCCACCAGGCGTCCTAGGACCACAACCACAACGCCCTCCACAGCAAGCTGGAGTTGCGAGGTTTGCTCCTATGGGCGGCTCAGATGGTGGCTCGCCGTTTCGGACTCCGCCGTCTGAAACGAGCGAGAACAGCCTGTGGCAACGACTCCAGGCGATTCGCGGAAATCCGGCGCTCGCAGCAGCACTCCAGGCGACCACTCCCTTTGGCACTCCGAGGGGTAGTGAAGGAGGAGTGGCTGCGGGGACACCCGCCGAGCGAACGCCTGCGGAGTCATCCGCACACGCGGGGCCACCCGCTGACGGACAGCAAGGCTCAGACTACGAACGTCGGGCAGCCAATTTGAGAGCACAGGCTACCTTCTTGCAGCAACAAGCTGATAGAGTGCCCAGCCTGTTGCGGAACCGCAACATAGATGTTACGAATCATGGCGACTTTCGGCCTCTCTGGAGCTGGACTTCTGATGACGCTCCAAATGCTGATCCCACGAATCCATATCGACAGGTGTTTATTCCAGGAATAGCATCACACCCAATATATGGATGGGATAATCGTGGACCAGCAGAGGCACAGGCCATGGATGCGCCGATGTACCCGGAGTACTACGCGCAGGTGAATAACACTCCTATGATTGCGGGGCCACCTGCGAACGAATACACCCGGAATCTGGCCAATGAGATGTTTCGTTTGCAGTATACACGAGCAGTCGATGTGCAGTCTATGCCGCACTACGCCTACATGCCCACGCCGACGGACCCCGAGACCGTAGTTCAGCCAGCTGGTCTCGCGGTGCCAGCCGCTCTGGGCAGCATGCCAGACTATATTCGCGACGTGCACAACACGCAGCAAGCGATACTGGCATCTAGGCAGCAGGCTCGGGACAACGCTAGGCTGCGCCAACAGCGCGCGATCCAGAGAAGGATCGAGCGTGACAACCAAGCGGGGACACCCGCAGGCGCGGGGCCACCCGCTGAACAGACAGACAGACCGCCACCACCGACGCCATATCGGGAGGGCGAAACTACCTTCGAGCGTCAGGCTCGGACACGCCCTGACGTGCCTACTCCAGTCATTTCAGACTACAACTTCACACAGTGCCCAATCTGTATGGACCCCTACGAGATGGGCACCACGGTGTGGAGACTGGCGTGTGGGCACTTCTTCCACGATATATGCTGGGATCGTGTTGCACAGCAGCACGTCCGCAATCAGCGACCAGGTGCGCCAAACGAGGCACCCTGCGCTGTATGTCGTGGGCCGGGCATAATCACAGCACACTTTCCGTATGCTGGACAGCGCGACGCTGAGTCGGAACAGGCGCGCCAGCAGGAAAGATACGTGATGGATGCTCGGGAACTGCGTCGACTGCGGGAAGCAGTGGAGGCGCTAGAGGCTCGAGCCGCAGCGCCAGAGCAAGGCATCCAGATGCCGATCCTGCCTACGCTTCGAGCACAGGGGCCCCCAGCAGCGGGGTCACCCGCCGAAGCGACTCCCGCCGCCACAGCGGGGCCACCCGCCGAAGCGGCTCCTGCCGCCAAAGCGGGGTCACCCGCAAATGGACCTCCGAATCCGGGATTCCTGAGGGCAATGGAGGCCAATATTAGGCGGAGTGGCAGGAGCGGAGGCGGATCCAGAACCTCACGTGTAGAGAGCCCGGTAAGCGCTAGAAGCCGGGCCAGTGCTGAAAGCGCGGAGGCAGCCCAATTCCACAATACCTTCATGATCAACACGGAAGGGCTGACCTACACACGTGACGTCACGGATACGCTTCCGCCAGGAGGTGAGTGGACCTCCACACTCTCTGCGAATTATTGGGTTCTTGAACAGGAACCAATTACCGTGGAGGAGCGCCGCCAATATGAGCAAATATGGTGCACCGAGCTAACAATGAGCCAGTGGGTGCTGGAACAACGCCTACTGAAAGGCACGCTCGGTTCACAGATTACGTACCATACTGATGACCATGGTACGATGGCTCTGGCGGCGCGGACAGGGACATTCTTCCCCGACGAAGACGGAATGCCCTGCATATCGTTCATGCTAGACATTGGCTCCAACGTGAACATCATCGGAGCTAATACAGCACGAACCTTCCAGGAGGTTATGGCCAGGTACAATCACAGACCGGCCATATGCACACTGAGCAAAACCCTCTACATCAACGGTGTCGGTGAGGGTGCTGCGATCTGTCGGAAAATGGGCAACTTCAAGATCGGGGTGCAATACGCCAATGAGGCAAGCCCCCGCATCGAGGAGTATGCTTCCAACATCGCAGAGGGCTCAGGTGCAAACCTCCCAGCCATCTGGGGCCTGGGCGCCATGGAAGCACGTGACACAATCATCGTGCTGAAGCCAGGCTTCCAGAAGGTTATCTTCCCCAGCGGAGATTATACTCTTAAGCTGGGGAAGGGCGCCAAGGTCCTGAGGGCGAAGAAAACCCCCTCAGGACATCTAGCCATTCCATGCGGGTTGTATGACGGGGCTAAAAGCCAGACGGTCACGAACACCTTTACAATCCGCAGTAGTCGTGATGGCTACACCGAGACGGAGAACGACGAGGACTCCGTCAATGCGGGGTCACCCGCCGGGATTAGTGCGGGGCCACCCGCCGAGACCACAGCGGGGCAACCCGCAATGGGACAGTCCCTGACCGTTACGACTGATGCATACATTGTCGAGCCGTATCTCGACAAGCAGCTCCTGGAAGACACGACCCGTGCGATCGTGGACAGGACGCTGAACAGCTGGTGGGAAGGCCAACAGTGTCCTGAAGGGACCTGGCCACACATGAAGGATGCCCTGAAGTCTAAGATATTCTGGGCAGTCCAGGAGGCGGTGAATAAGTGGACGCCTGAGAACCAAGCGGGGTCACCCGCGACACCGCCACCACCACCAAGCTGCACGGGCGGAGGTTCGTCGGACTCTGCGGGGCCAACCCGCGTGGAGACTGTGAGCGTAGCCGCACCAGTGACTCCTGCGGAGCCATCCGCTAACAGCATGCCCCTCTGACGGGGGCAGGCGGGCGCGCCGGCGGCGCTCGCTTGCGAAGAGAAGCCGAATACCGGCCTCCTCGCGACATACGTTGGCCGCGCTGAGGCCCGAGAAGAAAAATATCATTCAAAATGCCTCGTCATCGAAGATATTCGCACAGCTTGCGCTGAACTCCGAACCCGTGGATATATATGCGACCGGATTACCCATAATGAGGTAATGACTTCAACTGGAACACAGTATTTGGGAAATTTGTTGGCAGGAGACTACAATATGTTGTGGGTGGCCACACCCTCTGATTGGTACGTTCGTACTCCAGGAAAGAGGGCGGGACCACATTATCAACGTATACAAAATCTCCTGATCAAAGCGCGTGCTCTGAGAATGCAGATAGTTATCCTGGGGCCACCCGGGTATTTCTGGAAACAGGGTCCGATCAAAGATGTTATCGAAGATTTGAAGCTAAGCGTTATACGAATCAGACTCTGTCATTTCGGTATTAAGTTTGACCGATCCAGTAAACATCCCAGTGGTTCTTATATACAAGTTGCTACATCTTGTCCTCATATACCGATAAACTTATGGAAATGTACTTGTGGATCACACAGGGAGCATGATTTGGATTGGTATGGCCAAGATCAGCAACGTGCCGAGTTTCGGTATAAAACTTTGGCTATTATTATTGCACGCTTCCTTGATCAACTCGATAAAGCCAACATGATCAGGAATGAGCGGAGTGCGGTACACCTCAGTGTGTGTACACGCGTTGACAAAAAGGTCAGACACTACGTTCAATGTCCACAGAAGGGCCCTCAATGGGACCATGTGGTTCGTAGGGTCACGACCGACCTGGACACGAACAAGATCGTTCAAGACATTAGAATCCAGGATCAGCCAACTGGGTACAATTATGTAGCTCCATTACCTGATGGGGTTACAAACATCAGTACTCGGCTTTACTGGGAGCCTCCGGCTCCAGTTCTTCATGGCAATGGTCAGTCGCGAAGGCCACGCCCAAAGCGTGTGACGATCGTCGATGACGATCGATCTCCCCCCCCTTCGATTGAGCGTTGCCAAACGCGACCCACCAACAACCTTCCTGAAATTCCGCCATTCCCTGATTTTACAGCGGATTCCTCCGCAGCGGATCTCTCCGCGGAAACTGCGTTGCCCACTGATGCCAGGATAAAACAGAAAGAAAAGCAGAAAGCTGACAAAGAAGCCGGCATCAAACCGAAGAAAGTCCCGAAGAAAGTGGAAGACGGTAACGACGACTGTGGAGAGGACCTCAAAGGGCTTGACTGCTCCACATATTTCAACGACGTTCCTCTTGACGACTCGGACTCGGACAGCGAATCAGAGGACATCTTCATGATGTTACCGGCGGGGCAACCCGCTGACTCACATGCCGATGTCTTCTCGATAGTCCAGTCGTTATGCTACGGCAGAAACAATCAAGTGGACATGCTTGAATTATGTGGGGGCAAGGGTGGTATATCCATATTAGCCTTCGAGAGGGGACTCTCGTCAGGCGGGAACCTTGACAAGATATCTATGGTTGACCTTGGAAACTCGGAAGTACAAAGAGCAGTCCTCCACTACCTCAAGACTTGCTTCGTCAAGATCACGATTCTGCAGCCAAGTTGCAGAACTACTGGACTCCCTTCCTACTTCAACGCGCAGGTCAATCATGATACGTGGCTTAAACACCACAAAGAGGACCTGCCTCACATCACGTTCTGTGGAACAGTTGCTCTATTACAAGACGACCTAAGACGTTTCTTTCTCAGGGAACAACCAATGGGCACGTGGGTGGATGAGATCCAGCCATGGAAAGAACTGGCACAACGCAAGGTCACTTGCCAAACAATCATTGATCAGTGTACGACTGGTCTCAAAGATTCATTTGGACAATACATCCGCAAGCCAACACAGATAATGGCAAATAAAGAAGAGTTGTTGGCACCTTTCAAAGGCAAGCGTTGTCCAGGAAATCATGTGCACGCCAATGCTTGTAACAAAGAGCTGGCAAGGGCGGCACAGTATACCTACAGAATGCAGTCATTGATCGTTGATGCGGTGCAAATCGCCAAAGACCTGTTTGCTTACGGTCGCGATCCATTCGCGAATCGTGAACGCAGCTATGCGTTCGTAACAAACAGTGCTGGCTACGACTTGGACGACCCAACAATCCGGAGACACCCAAACGGAGAAATCTGTCGACCACCACCTGGTGGTCTTGGGTGCCCTGGCTGTGTGGACAACAACTACAAGCAATCACCAAAGCACAGTAGGGATCCGAAGATGTGTCGGTGGTATGATGTTGAACCGTATTACTGGGACTGTCCAAGTTGTAAGAAGGAATATCAGAAGAGCAATCCTCACCACACCAAGATATCTGGCCAATGCAGATTCGCCGAAAAATGGAAGCTGCCAGATAACTTTGGCCAGCCGCGCCCGGCGGGACAAGCCGCCCCTGCGGCGCCAGCCGCGGAAGCGGCTCCGGCCGCAGAAGCGGCGCCAGCCGCAAAAGCGGCGCCGGCCGCGAGAGCGCGCATACGCGCGCCTAGGCCGCCACGGCCTGGTGAGGGCGACCCAACCGCAGGCGCCAGCAGCCATGACATCACCAGAGCTGACGGGGCTACTGGTGGCAACAGTGGTGCTGGCAGTTCTGACGATCACCGTAGACTGCCACAAGTTGCAGCAAGGCGCGGACGCATGGAGGGAGGAGATCCTCCACCACCGCCGCAGCCTCAAGCAGAGCCGAGGCCAAGGCCAAGGCTCCCTGATTGGACTCGCTTCGACGTTCAGCTCAGCCTCCAAAACCTGCGCAGCTTCGACCCAGCTGTAGTGCAGCGAGAACTCCGCAAACTCCACCTGAGATGGTTTCATGCTAAGGAGCCAAAAATGCGGATGATTCTTCAAACCTGGGTGAATCCCGTTTGAGTCTGATCAAAGGCATTTGTGACTCGTGTAGGGAATGTCGAGCCTGGGACAAACCAGGCAACACGGTGATGCCTTCTGTGTCACTGCCAGGACGTTTCAACGAGGAAGTCGAATGTGATCTCTTCTTTTATAAACAGGAACATATTGTTTTTCACATCATCGACCGTTGTATTCGCTGGGCAGCTGGCACAGAGATTCCTGATAAAGCATGCATACTGTTCTCGATGCCTATCATACGACTTGGATGCAGCATGGCCCTGCTAAAATCTTATACTCCGATGGGGAAGGAGCACTGAATAATGATACAGCAAAGGCCATCCTTAAGGCTAAGGGAACAGAGCTTCGTATTCGAGCGCGTGGCCAACACGCTACAACTATCGAAGCTAGGAACGGCATCCTGCGACACCTCCTACACGTGATGGGAGAAGAATTGAATAGATTAAATATCCCTCTCAATTTCACTCGTCTCTTACATGAAGCCTTGTTTGCCAGCAACGCATTTACCTTCTATAATGAAGTGTCTCCGTACAATGCGCTGTATGGTAGACAGCCAGCTATGCTTCCTGATTTCCCTGTCTTGGATCATGATCAGCCCACTGAATCATCAGATCACTCAAGGGAAGAAACAATCAGGAGGGTTAGTCTGGAGGCAATCACGCAGGCCACTGCGGTTGCCAAGACGAACAGGGCTCTCCGTACAAAGACTACTGCTACGGGTGAATTTCACTATAAAGAGGGAGATCTCGTGGACTATCATCGCCCGACCACCACGAAAGACGACTGGGGTGGATGGAGTGGTCCATACCCGGTCATCCGCAACGAACCTGACCGAGGCCAGGTCATCGTGAAGGTCGGCAATCGCGAAGTACGAGTACAGTATCCTGACACACGACACACACTGTACATCGAAGCACTTATGGTCCGCGAGATAGGATCGGACAATACGGCCCTTCGAACAGTATTGGCCTTTATTGCCGGTCTGCCAGCGGGGAAACCCGCCATGACTTTCGGATATCTACCAACGAAACAGGGTCGGCTGCAGATGACTGCTGCGAGCCGACTTTCACCTAAGGTGCACTTGGCTCTTCAGTACCTCATACGCAACTACTTTCGTATTGAAAACGTTGTTGCTGTACGACTCGCCA
The DNA here is from genome assembly GCA_963575745.1 of Prorocentrum cordatum. NCBI lineage: Eukaryota > Dinophyceae > Prorocentrales > Prorocentraceae > Prorocentrum > Prorocentrum cordatum. Next base: position 240,951 of record CAUYUJ010014421.1, read on the forward strand.
AGAGCCTGACGAAGCTGCCTGCCGCACCCTATGCAGACAGCTGTACACTAGTGCACTATGATAACGATGTGACCCCTGGGTTTCATTACTATGAAGCTGATGGCACTGCCTTGAACATCTATGACATCACAGGATCTACACACTCACGCATCATCCAGTGTCTTAAATCCAGGAAGCCTTCTGCTGGGTTTGACCAAGACCTCACTAAGTTTGAGGAACTCGCTGACGGTCCACCACCGAGCGAATCACCTCCAGCAGCTGCTCCTGAGGAGCCTCCTACGGACAACGATGGTCGACTCCCGACCATCATAGAGGAGACAGAAGAAGATCTGGATGCTTTTGTCTTGAAGTCGTGGTATGCTGAACTGATGGATGACAGAACACTCCTTGAAGCTGACACAGAGGAAGTCATGCATACAGTTCCTACATACATGACAGACACACAGTGTGTGTTAGTCTCTACGACCTGTGAAGATGTGCAAGGCCACTTGCCGGAGCGGGGTCACCCGCCAGGATACGACATGGACACTTCTTACTACGTTCCTTTATGCTCCACGGAACCGGATAGCAAATATGATCTGGACTCCGATGAGCACGGGAAGTATATCGAGCTCTGCTTCACTGCAGACATGTCCAAAGTCGTCCTGTCCGAGCAGCAACACCGACTGTTGGATGACAGCAGCGTCACAACTATGCGAGTATACGTTAGCGCTGCCTCCAAACGCGCCGTGGTCGTCAAGGAAGACGATCTACTCACGAAGGCCGACATCCAAGCAAATCCGGTCAAAGTTTCCAAAGCCCTCTACACAGAACTGAAGACTTGGCTTGACAACAAATGCTTCCAGATGACTGACTTAAGCAAGGCGTCTAACATCATGACGTCACGCTACGTATACAAATGGAAGTTTGTCAAGAACGAAAAGGGCGAAATGGAAAGGACGATCCGGTTACGCTTGGTACTCCGTGGCTTCATGGACCTCGAAGCCTTTGATGTCGAAACCTTCTCTGGCACGGCAAGGAGGTCAAGCCAGAGACTGCTCGCAAGTTCTGCTGCATGCAACAAAGCTTGGATTATCGCTTCCCTGGACATCAACATGGCTTTCTTGAAGGGACTGACCTATGGCGAGCTCGCCGCGGCAACGGGCGAGAAAGAACGTGTGGTGTGTTTCACACTACCACCTGGGTCAGCAGCTGTCCTTCGCACGCTGCCAGGCTTTGAGTCATATGACGAATCAAAGCATTGTCTCCGGTGTCTGAAACCGGGGACGGGCACGAAGGATGCTCCCAGGGCATTCTCGCTGAAACTCAGGTCCATCACTAGGAGCTTTGGGCTACAGCCTACTTCATACGACGAAGAGTTCGAGATGAGCCCAAACCTCTTGACAGCCAAGCACGTTGATGACATCAATATGACTGGGAAGGAAGAGGCTATCGACAAGTATGTCAAGTGTGTTGAAGATACGTTTGGGAAGTGCAAACTGAACAAGCACACATACACGAACTGTGCTGTTCGGTACAACAAGACCGATGATGGGAGCGTCACTCTCGACCAGGACGAATACATCAAACAGCTTCGTCCTATCACACATCCAGAACTCACAGGAGCTGATCCTGAAAGCAAGGCGACGAAGACAATTTCTGATATGTTCGTCAGTCTTCGTGGCGCTCTAGCCTATGCGTTGATCACGCAGGTATGGCTAATGGTCTATGTTGTCTCACTACAACGTATCCAAGAACCGACAAACATCCAGGTACGACGACTAAACGCGGTTACCAGAAAATTGCAGGCAGGTCCGAAGAAGATCGTGTATCATGCTATGACTCCAACAGGAGAAGTCGACCTGCATAGCGATTCTGGCTATCGTCGTCTCAACGGAGATGAAGACGACGAAGTCAAAGGCTACGGTATCCGCGGGGCTAACCTGCTGAGGCGTGGCCACACGCAAGCGGGGAAACCCGTCGTGCACCTGGTGGACGCATACTGCAAGTCTCATCGACTGCAAGTGCGTTCGAGCTACTCTGCGGAAACACTGGCAGCAGCCCACAACTTGGAAGACTGCTACCCGACCATTGTAACGCTCCACGAGCTACACTCGGGACCATTGACCCCCACACAGTTGAAGAACATATTGGAAATGGGTGGTCTATGTATCAAAGTCACTCTGACTATTGATGCCGAGTCTGTCTTCAAATCTTTGTCTAGCAAGGATCTGAAGAAGCCCACAGAGTGTACTCTGCTTGGGCACATCAGCTGGATTCGCCAGATGATGGAACGTGGAATCGTGGAAAGCGTCCAATGGTGTGACACGCGGGATATGACTGCCGATGGTCATACCAAAGGTAGCATTGACCGCGCGTTGCTCCTACAAGTAATGGCCGGCCAGCAATCCTTCAAGCACGAGCTGAAGAAACATACGCCGTATAGGGCGGGCAGGTCGTCTCAGGACGGCCCTGCCTCCCGAGCCAGCGGGGAAACCCGCGGGCAGGTGCGCTTTAGCAGCGAGGAAACTCGCCGGTAGCGAGGCTACTCGCGCGCCCTTTCCTTGTAGGCAGCCGCTGCTGCTTAGCACTGTTTTTTCCGCATAATAGAAGTGCGGTACCTGCTCGTCTCCTCCCCCTCCGACTTTAAACGGAGAAGGTTAAAGGCGAGGTATAAATCGAGCATGTACCGCTGCCGTGCCTGGCTCAAGCCGGGCCCGGCCTGATATGTGACTGTGCCTCACTGAGGCGCACTACTTGCATCTGAGATCGGAAAACATCCTTTTCCATTGACGATGCCCATCCTACTCTTTACTCCAGATCCCATGCTTCGTCTCGCTCTCTTGCTCATGCGCTATGAGCCTAAGCCTGGGATATGGAAGCGCCTAAGGCGGACTGTATACCTAAGCTTACCAGCCTGTTTTCGACTGCCGTGACCAACTTCCACCTGGCTGGCGCTGCGCCGCAGTTCGTCCAGGGGGGGAAATAATATTACACTCCAGTCGCTATGTGGCCTTTGGGGGGCTTCTTTGGGGCCTTTTGGAGGCTTCTTGGGGACTTTTCGGAGGTCTCTGGGGGGCTTTTTGGGGCCATTTGGGGGCCTCTTGGTGGCCTCTTGGGGCCTCTTGGGGGCGTCTTGGGCCGTCTTGGGGCGCTTTCGCGCCGTTTGGCCCCTTCGGAGGACTTCTTGGGGGCCTCTCGCGGCCGCCTTGGGGCCCTCTTGGGGTCCTCTTGGGCCGTCTCAGGGGTTTCTTGGGCCGTCTTGGGGGCCTCTTTGGGCCGTCTTGTGGCCCTCTGGGGCCGTCTTGGGGCCCCCTTGGGTGTTTCTTGGGCCTTCTTGGGGCCATCTTGGAGGCTGCTCGGGCCGTCATGGGCTTCGGAGAGGCGAAAAAGGCGAGAAAGCTAAAATCTTTCAAAAACGTAAGGAAAATCGATGTTTTTGGCCTCTGGAGGCGCTCTTGTGGGCGCTCTTGGAGCCCTCTTGGGCCGTCTTGGGTTCTTTTCGGGCCCTCTTGGGGCCATCTCGGGCCGTCTTGGGCCGTCTTGGGCCGTCTTGGGGCCATCTGGAGCCGTCTTGGGGCCCTCTTGGATCCCCAAAAGGCTCAAGGTGCCCAAATCATCGGTTTTCCATAGGTTTTTCTAGATTTTGAGGCCCAGAAGGGGCCCTCCTCCTGAGGGTCGATGGAAGTGGCGCGACTCCAGGGGGGGGTTAGGGGGGGAGACATAATAATGTAATACAATACAACATGTAGGAATTATGCAAGCATTGGACACATTGGATCCATTGCATTACAGCATCCGCGGACCTGCCTCCGGCAACACGTCACTTCCGGACGTGGATTCTATAGGCTTGCGCCACATCCGCCGACCCCTCTAATGTGGGTTCGGGTTCCCCCCGTGGACCCCCTTTTGGCGCCATTCGGGAGCCCTCTGGGGCCGTCATCGGGGCCTCTTTGGCGGTCTTGGGACCATTGTGGGCCGTCTTGGAGCTGTCCGAGGGGTCTTGTGTGGGCCGTCTTGCACGGTATGACAGCGCAAGAGGCGAATCTGTTTAAAACATCGTTTTCCTAAGGGGATGGGGCGATTTTCACGTCTTCGGTGCCTTGTGGGAGGCCTCTTGGAGGCCTCTTCGGGCGCTTTGGAGGCATATTGGGCCGCCTGGATGCCGTCTTGGGCGTCTTGGACCGAGCATTCGACGATTCGGGGCGCTCTTGAATCGTCTTGGGGCCCACTTGGGGCCCTCTTGGCTATATTTTGGGCCGTCTGTGCTCCCATAGCGCGTTCGTCCGGGGCAGGGGGGGTCAAATCTCGGGTTCGGGGTCCCTGGGGGGGGGAGGGGGGGGAACAATTTCACACGCCTAGAGACCCAGAAGGGGTCGGCGGATTTTTCGTTGTATTGTTGTGCATGTTTTGAGTATTGTGAGGGTATGGTGTAGGTGTATGGCTGGCCTTTTCCTCCGCCGCCTTTCAACAACCCACCTTTTCAGAATTCCTCCTCCCCCGCTCCTCTTCCTCTTCCTCCGTCCCTCCTTCCTCGCCTCCAACGCCTCCTTCCTCTTCCTCTTTCTCTTCCTCCCTCCTCTTCCTCTTCCACTTCCTTTTCCTCTTCCTCTTCCTCCCTCCTCTTCCTCCCTCCTCTTCCTCCCTCCTCTTCCTCTTCCTCTCCCTCCTCCTCCTTCCGCTCCTCTTCCTCTTCCTCCCTCCTTCCTCTTCTTCTTCCTCCCTTCCTCCTCGCCTCCCTCCGCAGGAAAAGGGGAATAACACCGCGCTGAACCTCGCCGCCCGGGGTGGACACCTGGATGTCATGCGGGTGCTGCTCGACAGCAAGGCCAGGCGCGACCTGGTTCGTGCGACCTGGCGAGGGAGGGAGGGGCGGCGAGGGAGGGCGGAAGGGGGGGAAGGGAAGGCCGAGGGAGGGAGGGGGCGAGAGGTGGAAGATCGCCGAACCGATCGGCAGCTCGAAGCTCGAATGGTGAAGAGGTCCGAGGCGGGAATGTATACATGACCACTGTCTGGAGGGTCGGAGCCTCGGCAGGCGGTGGACACGGACATATTCGGGCCCCCATTGGCCGAAATGTATCCATATCCGCTGCCCGCCGGGGCACCAGGACGTCGGTTCCTAGGCGGGGGATATGGATAAACCCCCGCCTCGCAAGAGGGAGGGAGGGAGGGTTGACAGGGAGGGGGGGCGGAGGAGGGAGGGCGGGCGGAGGAAGGAGAGAGAGAGAGAGAGAACAAAAAAAAAGGGCAGCAAGGGGGCCCAGGGGGCGCGGGAAGCGAGGCACTGTGGCCCCCAGGCCGCCTCGGGAAACTGGGCGCGCGCGAGACGGGGGCAGACGGGGAAGATCGGGCGATCGCAAACATGGATTAAGGGGGCGTGGATTAGCGACGGGTCCCGTTTCCATGGGAAGTCGCGGATTCCCGCCGCCGAGCGAGGCGGCACCGGCCGCATTTTGGGGAGGGCACCTCCACCGATACATGGATTTTGCGACCGCGCGTCAAATCCATGGGTCGCCAATCCATGTTTGCGCGTTCCTGAGAAGAGAGAGGACTCGAGCAAGTATAACATTAAGTCGGGCACGTCCCTCTACAGGAGGAATATTCAGACATAGTCAAAAAATAGCCCGGGGACGATTTTTCCATAATTTTTCCATCATTCTGGGGCATGTTTTATTCCGCACATTCTAAGTGAGGTTCCTGTTTTCTCTGGACACCCCGCGCAGTCCTCACCCACACCCCCTCCTTTCCTCCGCATCACTCACTCCCACTCACTCCTTCATTCATCATCATCGTCATCTTCATCAACCACACACTCACACGCTTTCATGATCACCATCATCATCACACTCACACACCGAATCCCTATTCATAATCATTACTCATTCACTCATCATTACCATCATCATTCACTCATCACTTCGTCATCACCCACTCCCCATCTTGACGATGGAAGATGTCTCAAGCGGGAGCCTCGTCTGTGAATGAATAGTGAGGAAGTCTCAGGCGGGAGCCCCCCCTCCCGTCTATGGGCCCCGCAGATCATGTAATCCGAGCGGGTCTTCCAGAACTTGTAACTGTCGTCACTTTTGACTTCCTCTGGCTCGATTGTAGACGAAGTCTCAGGCGAGAGCCTCGTCTGTGAGTGAATTGCGAGGAAGTCTCAGGCGGGAGCCCTTTCCTTATGGGACCCGAACTTCATATTGGTAATCCGAGCGGGACATCGGAAACTTGTACCTGTCGTCATTTTTAAGCTCCTCAGGATTGAGTGCTGAGGAAGTCGCAGGCGGGAACCTCGTCTGTGAGTGGACTGCGAGGAAGTCTCAGGCGGGAGCCCTTTCCCAATGGGACCCGCACTTCATGTTGGTAATCCCAGCGGGTCATCGGAAACCTGTACCTGTCGTCACTTTTCGGCTCCTCTGGCTTGAGTATGGAGGAAATCTCAGGCGGGAACCTCGTATGTGAGTGAATTGGAAGGAAGTCTCAGGCGGGAACCCCAACCTTATAGGGCCCGCACTTCATGTTGGTAATCCGAGCGGGTCATCGGAAACCTGTACCTGTCGTCACTTTTGGGCTCCTCAGACTTGAGTATGGAGGAACTCTCAGGCGTGAGCTTCGTCTGTGAGTGAATTGCGAGGAAGTCTCAAGCGGGAGCCTTTTCCTGTCGTCATTTTTTGGCTCCTCAGGCCCGTGTGTGAATTGCGAGGAAGTCTCAGGCGGGAACCCTTCCCCTAAGGGGCCCGCGTTTCATGTTGGTAATCCGAGCGGGTCGTCCAGAATTTTAACTGTCGTCACTTTTGGGCTCCACTGGCTTCGAGGTTTTACCATGCCTGTCTCTTCAAGCAGTTGCTCCTGAGGCCGTTGGAGGTGGAGAATTCGGAGACGCCGGAGGACGAGCGCATGTTGCAGGCGCTCGCGCCCATGATGGAGGCCCCCGGCGCGCCCCTTGACATGAATGTGCGCGGGCCAACCTGTTTCACGCGAGCCTGGGCGCACTGCCGGGCTCAGGCGGACGAGGAGGCCCGCGTCGCCGCGGCCCGTTTCCTCGCGCGGCACGAGTGGCCCTCGACCTGGGAGACGCAGGAGGTGCAGGAGGAATTCTTCGCGCTGCACCAGGCGCGGGCGGAGGGCGAAGACGGGGAGGGCGACTCGCTGGGCCCCGCACGCTGCCACGACAGAGGGAAACCCAGGGCCACGGTGCACCAGTACGTCTCCATGATGGCCACGCAGGTGGCGCCAGGCCTCGAGGGAATCGCCTTGGCACGCGAGGAGAAGAAACCCTGGCAGTGCCAGAGCGACGCGGCCGCGCAGAGCGCGCGCCTCAAGGCGACCACTGGTGGAGGCGCCGGTCTGGACGAGGGCGCCGAGGCGGGCGAGGGCGTGGAACGCCCGGGCGCGCCCCCCTCGGCGGTCCGAGCGCACTTCCAGCCGGGTCCGACCTGGGGCATCGACGGGGGGCAGGACGTGGCGGACGTGCTGAACTTCGCGCACCGCAAGCGCCTCGCGAGGTTGGCCAAGGACCGCCTCCAGGGCAATCGCGACGAGGATGGCGCGGGCGCTGACGACGGCGAGGAGGAGGGCGCTGGCGGCTTGTGCGGCGACCCCGCTGCGGCCAGTTTTGCCCGCAGCGTGTGCTCAACGCCCACCGCATGCATGGCCGCCCTGGTCGCCGGGGCCCCGGGGAACGAGAGACTCGCGCGGGGCCAAGCGCTCTTCGTCGCCAAGTTCGCGAAGGCCTGCGACGACGCCCGGGGGGGCGACGTGCAGAAGTAGCCCTGGGGCGAGAGAAAAGGGGCGCACTTGCTCGTGCTCGGCCAGGGCGGCTCGGGGAATACGCACGCGGCGCAGAAGGTCGTCTTCCCAGTGGCGGAGTATTTGCGGCCCTCGTCGGCGCAGGACAAGGGCGCCATGGTGGTCGCGGCCTTCTCAAACGCGCGGGCGAAGAAACGGGGGCCTGCGAAGGCCAGAACGCTGCGCGACGCCTTTGCCCTGCGAGTCCAGAAGTACGTCAACGCGAAGATGAGGGAGGCTGAAGTGGCTGTGGGGGCACGTCCGCGCCCTGGTCATCCAGGAGGTGGGCGCGGCGGCGGCTGCTCTGCACAACGCGCTGGAGTTTCGCGCCTGCCGCGGGCGCAGTGGCGCGCGCGACGTGCAGGGGCCCGCCTACAAGAGGCCGCATCACCACTTCGGGCGCGCCCCCATCGCGTTGCACCTCGGCGATTTCCTACAGCTGAAGCCCACTGGCAGCATCGGGCCCCTGACGGGCGTGAACGAGTGCCAGGGCGACGGGCCACGCAGGGGCGCGGGGCCGCCGACGGCGGAGATTCAGCGCGCCATCAGCGCCTTCTCTCGCACCCCCTGCACCTTCGAGCTGAAGGGCGCGAAGCGCTTCGAGCCCCGTGGCCCTCTGATCGCGTTCTTGGGCTGCAGGCGCGAGGGCGAGCGCTTCCCGCCAGAGGTCTGGTCTGCCTGGGTGAAGACGTTGACCTCGGACAGCCACGGCGCCCTGGGCCCTCGGCGCCAGCGCGAGAACTTTCGGCTCGGCTCCGGCATGGGCATCTATTGGGAGACGTTCGCGAGGTGGATCGCCGCGCGTGCTCGTCGCAGCGCGCGGCGTCTGGGCGCGCCCCTCGCTTTCCTGCGGGCCGTAGACGAGTGCGGCGCGATTCCAGGCGGCCCTGTCGCAGGCCGCCGCCTCCTGAACGCCCCGAACACGCGCGAGGCGGGTGACGTCCACGGCGTCTTGCCGGCACACGTCGGCAGTTGAAGAAGAAGTTGGGGCTCGCGCAGGAGCAGCGGGCCACCGTCGTGTCCTTCGAGTTTCACGCAGACGACGAGCGAGACTACGGGGGGCGCGCGCCGGGCCAGCTCTTTCGCCCCCGCTACCTACCGCAGGGTTCTGGATGCAGGTCCACGGCTTCAATGGGGCCCCCGATCTACAGGGAGGTCGCCGAGGTGCTGCTGCAGAGCGTCGAGGGCGCTGACGACGACGGCGCAGCCGAGGCGCGGGCGAGGAGCTTGCTATTCTCAGGCCCAGCGAGAAGGAGCTCACGTGGCAGAGCTCGGGGCCGCACGTTGTGCGTCGCTCGGGGATCACCCTGCGGGCCGCCGGCGCCCCCGCGGAAGGCGCTCGAGGAATTCGACGAGAGAGCAGTGGACTCCAGGGCTGAGGCGGAGCAGCTCGCGGCAGAGCTGGGCTTCGTGCTGCCTCCCGCCTGAGCGCGGCCGCGATTGGCTCGGTGCCTGCGGGGTTGCCCCAGCGGCGTGCTTTCGCGCCCAGCGGCTCGTGGGGTTGCCCCAACGGCCTGGCCCGAAGGGTTGCCCCGACGGCCGCGCGATCTAGCCGTCGACAAACGCGCGCGCGATTGCTCGGGCGACGAGGGCGCCGAGGAACATCGATTTGCCTGCGCCGACCGGGGGGGCGGGGGGGCGCGCGTGGAGAAGACGCAGGCGGAGGGCGAGGAGGAGGGAAGGGACATGGGGGAGGGCGATGATGAGGAAATGAGGATGTGGAGGGGGAAGAATAGGAGGAGGATGCATAGAGGGAGGAGGAGAGGGCAGAGCAAAGGGCGAGAGGAGCGTGTCCGCCAGGGAAAGGAGGAAAAGGGCTGAGGGGAAGCTAGACATATTCTCATGCGGGGCCCTACCGTCGGAGTAATGGTTTATTTTTCGCCCCAAAATCCGCCTGTAGGGAGACATGCCCGACTGAACAACAATCGCATTCGCGAGCATGTAAACATAATTGTGCGGAGGTCCGCGCTGATTTGTCTTGGGCCTTGCGCCGTGTCGAGCGGCGCCCATGGCGCACTCCTCTCGCCGGGGAGGGGCAGAGCGCCGATCCAAGAAAGCCGCGCGGATCACCGAAAGCTTAAGATCATAACGTGCAGGCGACCTCCTGACCCGTTCGGGAGAGCGGGGGAGGGTGGAGGGTGGAGGGAGGAGAGAGGAGGGAGGAGGAAGAGGTGGATGAGGAGGAGGAGGAGGAGGAGGAGGCCGCGGAGGAGGAGGGGGAGGAGGAGGCGAGGAGGGAGGAGTGGTGGGAGGGACGGGTTGGCGGAAGAAAGACGGAGGAAGAAAACGAGAGAAGGGTGAATCTTCTCCAAAGGGGGTAGGGTTGGACATAGAAAACAAAAACCGCAGTTGGAATGTTGGGAAAAAGAATACCCAGTAATGATGACGAGCCACAGCGACGAGGGACAGGGAAAGAGAGGCGGGTGGGGGGCGGGGGGGTGAACCCTGGAGCGGGGTGTGCAGAGAAAGCGTGCGTCCAACAATGATGCGTGATTTGTGGAGAAAGGGAACTGTTGGCGAGTCGGTCGTTTCCTCGGTCGTCGCATGGAGCTCTCCTCGCGAGGCATCGACGCATTCAACAATCGCCGCGCGACCGCCAACTCTATCCAATTAGTATTACCTTACGGGCACACGCGAGCGTCTCCGCGCGCTCACGTCAAACTGATTGCAGCACTACGCGCTGGCTTTCTGATGATTTCGACGCCTAAATGTTTAGCACTATTTGAGTGCCCAACCGTGTTTGCAATATCCAACTGCCTGCGGCAAACCTCACAACAGTTCTGCAGGACTGAGGTTAATTTTACCACCCGTTCAAGTTCAGACAGGGTCCTGAACTGGATCGGGTCTTGAACATCTACTCGTGGTCTGCAGCCTCGGTCTCCCTACTATTCACCCTCATTCATCCTCCTCCGCCACCTCCGGTTCCTCCGGGGATTCTTGAGGGCCTGTCGGGGGCCTCATAGAGCCAGTGGGGGGGCTGTTGGTGGTCTTGTTGGTGGCTCTTGGAGGCCTCTTGAGGGTTGTTGGCGGGCTTCTTAGGGTTTCTCGTGGGCGTTTTGAGGGCTTCGGGGGGCTTCATTTTGGGGGTCTTGGATGTAATCTTTGGGGGGAAGCATGATTTCCCCTCTGGGGCCTCATGCTGGGGCCTTCTGGGGGTCCACTTGGGCCGTCTTGGGGGCCTGTTGCCCTTTTGGGCCGCCTCTGGACCCCCTCAGGCTTTCTTGAGCCCTCCTGCGCTGTCTTGCTGCATCCTGGGGCCCTCTTGAGGGTCCCTTGGGTTGTCTTGGAGCTTTCTTGGGCGCCTTCTGGACCGTCATGGGCTTCCAGAAGCCCGAAGAGGGCCGCCTGTAAGAAACAATCCCAAACCCAAGGCCAAGAATGTTGGTTTGCCTCCAGAGGGCCTCTTGGCCGCCCTCTTGGAGCCCTCTTGGGACGTCTTGGAGACCTCTTGGGCAGTCTTGCGTGTTTGGCCATCTTGGGGCCCTCCTGTACCGTCCCGAGGCCTTCTGGAGCAGTCTTGGGACCGTCTTGGGGGCCTTGTGGGCCGTGTTGGGGCGAACTTGACAGTCGTGGGGTACTGTGGGGCTTTCCTGGAGGGATTTGGACGCAGAAAAATCGTTGGAGCGGACATTCTGGGTGGGTGATTGTCGAAGGATGGTCGCTGAGAGGGGGGGGAGGGGCGGTCCTAGAAGCACTGGACATCTTATTAGGCAACAGAGGAAGGATCATTCACTTCTAACATGCACACCCCGTGCAGGCACGGTGGCGAATCTGTTTATCCAACTTTCGGACAGGTTTGCACACGCACACTTTCCCATCATCCTCATCAGCACCATTGATATCATCATCGTCCGTAGTCGTTTGAGCTCAAGCCGCTTCGTTGAATCAAGGTTTTTGTCGTCGAAGTATTGAACGTGGAATCTTGGTGCGTCTTGCCTTTTGAATGGCTTCTCCACTTGCGTGGCTGCCCCTTGCATGGCTTATCCTACCGTTGCATGGGTTGCGGCTGAGCCAACAAGGAACTCAGACACGTGATCGCTATATATGTTTCATTTCAGGGGACGAGGGCATGGGCAGTTGGCGCTAGTCTATCGCAGAGTTGATGTTTCTACCAAAAGAGCAGACTCCGTTATTTTGGTCCCATGCGTTGGGAAAAGGCCGTTCAATTCCATGCTATGATGCCCGCGCTAAATACAGGTTGACATAATATTTCGACGAGGGCCCTTTTTCCCTACCTCTGCCTAGATGGGTTCTTACTCGCTTGGCTTAAAGGGGCCGGGCAGTGCAAACCGCCCCGGGCGGTTCCCCCAGTCCCCTGGGAGCCAACCAAAAGCAACAGCAAAGATAAATGCAAACGCGCGGTTCCCCCAGTTGCGTTCCCTGGGTGCCAAGCGAAAGCAAAAGCAAAGGCAAAAGTGAAGGCAAAAACGAATGCAAAGCAAACGCGTAGCATAGCATAACATGGCATATCATAGTATAACATAGCATAGCGCAGCATAGCCTAGCCGAGCCTAGCCTAGCCCAGCATAGCATTGTGCAGCATAACATAGCATAGCATAGTGTAGCACAGCATCCACTATTGCTGCTGCTATATATATACTTCTATTTGTGTGTGCGCACGTATGTTCCATGCATGTTCTCCGTCTGCGCGCTATCTTGAGCCCTTAGTGGGGCAGCTTGAACCTTTAGGATTCACGAAGGTTTCGCACATAACACCGGCCGGGGGACATGCAACCCGACGTATTATCGCATGTCCTAAATGTCTTTCTATACATGCATATATAGGTGCATATATATATATATATATATATATATATACTAGAACCACGCGCGCGCTTCGCGCTCGCTTAGGTTCTAGCTAGGAGGCGAGCTTGAGTCAACGAAAGTCGCAGGGAAGGGGGCAGGGGGAAGAAGGCCAGAGAGCGCTGAAGGATATAAATACTGTAACCCTCTTGTGATTTTGTGGGGGGCCTCGTCCGGCCGCTCGCTTGGAGTTTGACGTAGCTTTTCGGGAGCCTCTGAACCTGTCGGGGGCCTCCTGGAAGCAGCTTCGAAGCATTTTGGGGGCCGATTTGGGGCTTCTCGGGGCCTCCTTTGGGCCTCTTGGGGGTCTCCTGGGGCCTCTTGAGGGGCCTCCTTGGGGCCTCCTGGCGGCCTCTTGGGGCGGAAGGCTCGAGCTTGCGGTTCGTGGTCCCCCTCTGGGCCCCCTCTTGGGCCCGTCTTGGGGCCCTCTTGGGCCATCTTAGGCGCCTCTTGGGCCGTCTTGGGGCCCTCTTGGGCTGTCCTGGGGCCCTCTTGGAAGCTTCTTGGGCCGTCTTGGGGCGGTCTTGGAGGCCTCTTGGGCCGTCTTGGACGCGGTGAAAGCCCAAGATGCGAACATGCGAAAAATATACGTTTTCCCATAGGAATGGCACGATTTTTGTTTCTTGGACCTCTTGGGGTGCCTCTCGGAACGTCTTGGGCTGATTTTGGAAGCCTTTTGGCGCCTCTGGGTGGCGTTTTGGCGCCTCCTGGGATATGTTGGGCCGGAAGCTCGGAATTCGAGAGTGGCTTTCTCCTTCTGGGACCCCTCTCGAAGTCGTCTTGGGGTTCTCTTGGGCCGTCTTGGGGCCGTCCTGAGCCACTCGTGCGCAGCCTTGGAGCGCTCCCGGAGGCCTCCTAGGCCGTCTTGGAGGCCTCTTGGGCCGTCTTGGACGCGGTGAAAGCCCAAGATGCGAACATGCGAAAAATATACGTTTTCCCATAGGAATGGCACGATTTTTGTTTCTTGGACCTCTCTTGGGGTGCCTCTCGGAACGTCTTGGGGTGCTTTTGGGAGCCTTTTGGCGCCTCTTGGCGGCATTTTGGCGCCTCCTGGAGCCTCTTGGGCCGGAAGCTCGGAATTCGAGGTTGGCTTTCTCCGTCTGGGACCCCTCTCGAACTCGTCTTGGGGCTCTCTTCGGCCGTCTTGGGGCCGTCCTGGGCCACTCGTGCGCAGCCTTGGAGCGCTCCCGGAGGCCTCGTAGACCGTCTTGGGCGCCTCTTGGGCCGTCTTGGACGCGGTGAAAACCCAAGAGGCGAACATGCGAAAAATATACGCTTTCCCATAGGAATGGCACGACTTTTGCTTCTTGGGCCTCTCTTGGGCTGCCTCTCGGAGCGTCTTGGAGGCTTCTGGGACCTTCTTGGTGTCATGACAGGCGTCTTGGAAGGCATCTGGAGCCATCGGAGCGCGTTTCGAAGCCGCCTGCGAACGATCTTGGACGGCGTCCGGCGGTCCGACGAGCCTCCGGGCCCCCCGGAGCCCACATTTGTGGTCGGGGTCCCGGCCCCGGGCCCCCAGACCCGGTGCGCCGTTATGTGTGTGTGTGTATATATATATATATATATATATATAAAGTACAAGCGCTTTCCGTCCCCGTGCCAAGCGGGTGACGGAACGAGTGGGGGCGAAGCTCTCCAGGTAGGGGTCCAGGGGAGTAAGGGCAGGAGCAGATTCGCATAGGTAACGGAAAGAGCGAGGTACGAGTGATGACGTTCTGGAGTAGGGCGAAGCCCCTAATGGGGGAGTGCAGAGGGGGAGTGCAGAGGGAGCGCTCTTTCCGTTCCGTGCCGGCCCAGGTAACGGCAAGAGCGAGGTACGAGTGATGACGTTCTGGTGTGGGCGAAGGCTTAAAGGGAGGGGTTCCAGGGGAGGGGGCTAGGCCGGGGGAATGGGCTCTAATGGTCGTTTTCGTTTTTTTTGAACGGTTTTTCCCAACCATCCTGTGGTGTTGGGTACTCGTTTTGAAGAGACGGTGCCCCGCGTTCCCTCCTCCTCCTCCCGCTGCCCCCTCCCTCCTGCCATCACCATCATCATCACCAACATCATCATCATCATCATCATCATCATCATCATCATCATCATCATCATCATCATCATCATCATCATCATCATCATCATCATCATCATCATCATCATCATCATCATCATCATCATCATCATCGTCATCATCATCATCATCATCATCATTATCATCATCATTCCTCTCCTCTCCTCTCCTCTCCTCTTCTCTCCTCTCCTCTCCTCTCCTCCTCTCCTCTCCTCCTCTCCTCTTCACCCACCCAGTACACCGTTTCGTGGCCCCATAGGGAGCTCCACCGAAGGCCCCAGTGCCCGCGCCCGCATGCGTCACCCACACCCATTTCGGCACACCCCTCACACGTTTCGTGGCTCCATAGGGAGCTCCACCGAAGGCCCCAGTGCCCGCGCCCGCATGCGTCACCCACACCCATTTCGGCACACCCCTCACACGTTTCGTGGCTCCATAGGGAGCTCCACCGAAGGCCCCAGTGCCCGCGCCCGCATGCGTCACCCACACCCATTTCGGCACACCCCTCACACGTTTCGTGGCTCCATAGGGAGCTCCGCCGAAGGCCCCAGTGCCCGCGCCCGCATGCGTCACCCACACCCATTTCGGCACACCCCTCACACGTTTCGTGGCTCCATAGGGAGCTCCACCGAAGGCCCCAGTGCCCGCGGCCGCATGCGTCACCCACACCCATTTCGGCACACCCCTCACACGTTTCGTGGCTCCATAGGGAGCTCCACCGAAGGCCCCAGTGCCCGCGCCCGCATGCGTCACCCACACCCATTTCGGCACACCCCTCACACGTTTCGTGGCTCCATAGGGAGCTCCACCGAAGGCCCCAGTGCCCGCGGCCGCATGCGTCCCCCACACCCATTTCGGCACACCCCTCACACGTTTCGTGGCTCCATAGGGAGCTCCACCGAAGGCCCCAGTGCCCGCGCCCGCATGCGGGACACCCCTCACACGTTTCGTGGCTCCATAGGGAGGCCCCAGTGCCCGCGCGCCCGCATGCGTCACCCACACCCATTTCGGCACACCCCTCACACGTTTCGTGGCTCCATAGGGAGCTCCACCGAAGGCCCCAGTGCCCGCGCCCGCATGCGTCACCCACACCCATTTCGGCACACCCCTCACACGTTTCGTGGCTCCATAGGGAGCTCCACCGAAGGCCCCAGTGCCCGCGCCCGCATGCGTCACCCACACCCATTTCGGCACACCCCTCACACGTTTCGTGGCTCCATAGGGAACTCCACCGAAGGCCCCAGTGCCCGCGCCCGCATGCGTCACCCACATCCAAGTCGGCACACCCCTCACACGTTTCGTGGCCCCATAGGAGCTCCGCCGAAGGCCCCAGTGCTGCCGCCTGCATGCGTCACCCACACACAATTCGGCACACCCCTCACACGTTTCGTGGCCCCATAGTAGAAGCTCCGCCGAAGGCCCCAGTGCTGCCGCCCGCATGCGTCACCCACACCCAATTCGGCACACCCCTCACACGTTTCGTGGCCCCATAGGGAGCCCCACCGAAGGCCCCAGTGCTGCCGCCCGCATGCGTCCCGCACGCCCAATTCGGCACACCCCTCACACGTTTCGTGGCCCCATAGGGAGCCCCACAGAAGGCCCCAGTGCTGCCGCCCGCATGCGTCCCGCACACCCAATTCGGCACACCCCTTACGCGTTTCGTGGCCCCATAGGAAGCTCCACCGAAGGCCCCAGTGCTGCCGCCCGCATGCGTCACGCACACCCAATTCGGCACACCCCTCACACATTTCGTGGCCCCATAGGGAGCTCCACCGAAGGCCTCAGTGGCGGCGCTCACATGCGCATGCGTCCCGCGCACCCATTTCGGCACATCCCTGACAGGCTTCGTGGCCCCATCATCCACCGGAGGCCCCAGTGGCGGCGCTCACATGCGTCACCCACACCCACCCAATTCGGCACACCCCTCACACGTTTCGTGGCCCCATAGGGAGCTCCACCGAAGGCCCCAGCGGCCGCGCTCACATGCGTCCCCGCCACCCATCCCGGCACGCCCCTCACAACAACAGGTTTCGTGGCCCCATAGGGAGCTCCACCGAAGGCCCCAGTGGCACCGCCCGCATGCGTCACCACCCGCACCCAATTCGGCACACCCCTCACACGTTTCGTGGCCCCATAGAGAGCTGCACCGAAGGCCCCAGCGGCGGCGCTCACATGCGTCCCCGCCGCACATCCCAGTACACCCCTCACGCGCTTCGTGGCCCCATAGGGAGCTCCACCGAAGGCCCCAGTAGCGGCGCTTACATGCGTCTCCGCCACCCGTCCCGCCCCCCCCCCCGCATCAGCATCATGTTTCGGGGACCCATAGGGAGCTCCACTGGAGGCCCCAGTGGCGGCCCGCACATGCGTTTCCGCCACCCATGTCGGCACGCCCCGCGAGTGTTTCATGTCCCCATAGGGAGCTTCGCCGAATGCCCCAGTGGCACCCATCTCGGCACACCCCTCACACGTTCCGTAATCCTATGGGGAGTTCCATTGAAGATGAAACCCGCAGCTGCGGTACTGACAACTGCATATGGTTGGGTTCTTCGCCAGGCTAATTGCTTGTTTTTCGGGTTCCCCCCCAAGACGGCCCAAGCGCGCTCCAAGAGAGCCCAAGACCGCCCAAGACGGCCCAAGAGGCCCCCAAGATGCCCCCAAGAGGCGCCCAAGGGGCGTCCCAAGAGGGCCCCAAGGGGCCAAAATCATGATTCTCCTTAGGGGAGCTTGCATTTTTTAGTATATACGGCTTTTCGGCTTTCACGGCGTCGACGGCGGCCCAAGAGGCCCCCAAGACCGCCCCAAGACGGACCAAGAGGCTCCAAAAACCGCCCCAAGACGGCCCAAGAGGCTCCCAAGAGGCCCCCAACACGGCCCAAGGGGGCCCCAAGACGGCCCAAGAGGCGCCCAAGACGGCCCAAGAGGGCCCGAAGACGGCCCCAAGAGGGGGACCACGAACCGAAAAGTCTAGCCGTTCGCCCCAAGACGTTCTCAGAAGGCCCCAAGAGCCCCCCAAGATGCCCCAAGAGGCCCCCAAGAGGCGTCGCAAGAGGCCACCAGGAGGCCAAAATCAATGATTTCCGATTGGAAAGGTACATTTTTAGGATGCACGGTTTTCGGCTTTCACAGCGTTGAAGACGGTCCACGACCGCCCCAAGACGGCTCAAGGGGCTCCCAAGAGGCACCCAAAGTGGGCGCCAAGACGGCCCAAGAGGCGCCCAAGACGGCCCAAGAGGGCCCCAAGACGGCCCCAAGAGGGGGACCACGAACTGGAAAGTTTAGCCTTTCGCCCCAAGAAGCTCCCAGGAGGCCCCACGAGCCCCCCAAGAAGCCCCAAGAGGCCCCCACGAGGTTCCTAAGAGGCCTCCAAAAGGGCTCTAAAAGGGCACCAATAGGACTCCCAAGAAGGCCAAGAGAGACCAAATTATCCCGGCAAAGCAACCTAACAGCGATGTGTAGGAGCATATCTGGAAGCACCCCCCTTAAGATTCAGATGAGAATCCAGTTGTAGAGTTCTGCTGTTCTCGCAGTCGTAGTCGCATTCGCGATGACAGTCGCAGTGGCCTGCATTAGCCTCAGCCTCAGCCTCAGCCTGCCTCAGCATCAGCCTCAGCCTCATCAGCCTGCCTCAGCCTCAGCCTCAGCCTGCCTCAGCCTCAGCCTCAGCCTGCTTCAGCCTCAGCCTCAGTCTGCCTCAGCCTCGGCCTCAGCCTCAGCTCAGCCTGCCTCAGCCTCAGCCTCAGCCTCAGCCTCAGCCTCAGCCTGCTCAGCCTCAGCCTCAGCCTGCCTCAGCCTCAGCCTCAGCCTGCTTCAGCCTCAGCCTCAGTCTGCCTTCAGCCTCGGCCTCAGCCTCAGCCTGCCTCAGCCTCAGCCTGCATCAGCCTCAGCCTCAGCCTCAGCCTGCCTCAGCATCAGCCTGCCTCAGCCTCAGCCTCAGCCTGCCTCAGCCTCAGCCTCAGCCTGCTTCAGCCTCAGCCTCAGTCTGCCTTCAGCCTCGGCCTCGGCCTCGGCCTGCCTCAGCCTCAGCCTGCATCAGCCTCAGCCTCAGCCTGGCTCAGCTCAGCCTCAGCCTGCCTCAGCCTCAGCCTCAGCCTCAGCCTCAGCTCTGCCTCAGCCTCAGCCTGCTTCAGCCTGCCTCAGCCTCAGCCTCAGCCAGTCCTCAGCTCAGCCTCAGCCTGCTTCAGCCTCAGCCTCAGCCTGCCTCAGCCTTCAGCCTCAGCCTGCATCAGCCTCAGCCTCACCTGCCTCTCCTCAGCCTCAGCCTGCTCACCTCAGCCTCAGCCTGCCTCTCAGCATCGCTGCCTCAGCCTCAGCCTCAGCCTCAGCCTCAGCCTGCCTCAGCCTCAGCCTCAGCCTGCTTCAGCCTCAGCCTCAGTCTGCCTTCAGCCTCGCCTCAGCCTCAGGCAGACTCAGCCTCGGCCTGCATCAGCCTCAGCCTCAGCCTCAGCCTGCCTCAGCATCAGCCTGCCTCAGCCGCAGCCTCAGCCTGCCTCTGCCTCAGCCTCAGCCTCATCTGCCTTCAGCCTCGGCTTCAGTCTCAGCCTGCCTCTGCCTCAGCCTGCATCAGCCTCAGCCTCAGCCTGCCTCAGCCTCAGCCTGCCTCAGCCTCAGCCTCAGCCTCAGCCTGCCTCAGCCTCAGCCTCAGCCTGCTTCAGCCTCAGCCTCAGTCTGCCTTCAGCCTCGGCCTCGGCCTCGGCCTGCCTCAGCCTCAGCCTGCATCAGCCTCAGCCTCAGCCTGCCTCAGCATCAGCCTGCCTCAGCCTCAGCCTCAGCCTGCCTCAGCCTCAGCCTCAGCCTCGGCCTGCTTCAGCCTCAGCCTCAATCTGCCTTCAGCCTCGGCTTCAGTCTCAGCCTGCCTCAGCCTCAGCCTGCATCAGCCTCAGCCTCAGCCTCAGCCTGCCTCAGCCTCAGCCTGCATCAGCCTCAGCCTGCTTCAGCCTCAGCCTCAGCCTGCATCAGCCTCAGCCTGAGTCTGCCTTCAGCTTCGGCCTCAGCCTCAGCCTGCCTCAGCCTGCCTCAGCCTCAGCATCAGCCTGCCTCAGCATTCAAAATGTGGCCAGGGAATGGAATTCTGGGAACTCGAAGAACACGAAGTGGCCTACAGTTTGCTCCGGGCATTCAAAATCATACCCAGGAATGGAGTTCTGGGAAGTCCAAGAGCACGAAGTGGCCTACAGTTGGCTCCGGGCATCCAAAATGTGGCCCGGGAATGGAGTTCTGGGAACTCGAAGAGCACGAAGTGGCCTACAGTTGGCTCCGGGCATTCAAAATGTGGCCCGGGAATGGAGTTCTGGGAACTCGAAGAGCACGAAGTGGCCTACAGTTGGCTCCGGGCATCAAAATGTGGCCCGGGAATGGAGTTCTGGGAGGTCGAAGAGCACGAAGTGTGTGACTGTTGCATCCGGTTATTCAGAATGTGGCCTGGGAATGGGTTCTGAGAGGTCGACGAGCACGAAGTGTGTGACTGTTGGTGAAAAACGAGCCCGGCACAGGCCCGGCACCCTGCCGGCCGGCAACTCCCAACGCCTGCCCGGACCCCCCTGTGGAGTGATCTGTGAGCTCTTTTGAGTCAACTAGAAACCTATCAGTCTACGCTGTTAGGTAATAAAGAGCGATCGGTAACGCAAAAGGCTCTTCACACCAAGGCTCCCAAGAGCGAACGGTGACGTAAACAAGCTGAAAAGACCAAGGTTCCCAGCAGAGAGCTGCGACGTAACAAGTTCCTGACACCAAGGCCCAGCCAAGGCTCAGGAACGGGCGGCAACGCAACAATCTCTGAACACCAAGGCTCCCGAGAGCGAGGGGTGACGTAAGCAGCTGTCAACGCCAAGGCTCCCGGTACGAACGGTGGTGCGAGTAATTTGGGTTTTTGTTTCTGAAGCGCTCTTTCCGTTTCTGTGCCGGGCCAGGTAACGGAAAGAGCGAGGTACGAAACCCCCAAAGGAGGGGTTCCAGGGGGGGTCGTAGCGGGAGTCTAATGGCCGTCTTCGGGTCTTCTTTTGGGTTTTTCCCCACATGCTTCGTGGGGTTCTGGTTTTCTTCCCTGCCGCGCCGCACCCGCGTCTCACCCGCACACCTCCCTCTCCGCCTCTCTCTCTCTCACACACCTCCCTCTTCCCCTCCTCCTCACAGCACTGCTCAGCACAGCTCAGCTCAGCTCAGCTCGGCACGGCACAGCTTAGCGCAGCTCAGCTCAGCTCAGCACAGCACAGCACAGCACAGCTCACCGCAGCACAGCACAGCACAGCACAGCTCACCGCACAGCAGCACACAGCACAGCACAGCACTGCTTCTGGTTCCCCACATGGTTCGTGGGGTTCTGGTTTTCTCCTCTGCCGCGTCTCACCCGCGCTCACTCACTCACCTCCCTCTTCCCCTCCCTCTGACAGCACTGTTCAGCTCAGCACAGCACAGCTTAGCTCAGCACAGCACAGCACGGCACAGCACAGGCGTTTCTGCGCAACCAGCAGCCCGACGCTTAGCACAGCACAGCTCAGCACAGCACAGCACAGCACAGCACAGCACAGCTCAGCACAGCACAGCACAGCTCAGCACAGCTCAGCACAGCACAGCACAGCTCAGCACAGCACAGCTCAGCACAGCACAGCAGCACAGGGGTGGCACTTTCTCGACACCAGAG
This sequence comes from Prorocentrum cordatum, assembly GCA_963575745.1. Lineage (NCBI taxonomy): Eukaryota > Dinophyceae > Prorocentrales > Prorocentraceae > Prorocentrum > Prorocentrum cordatum. The sequence continues at coordinate 262,206 of CAUYUJ010014421.1, forward strand.
ACGGTGCGCAGGGGGTGGTCCCTCAGCGCGGTCTCTATGCGTGCTAGGGTCGGAAAGCGTGGCAGGTGTGGTACTTTCTCGACACCAGAGAGGGTGCGCAGGGGTGGTCCCTGAGCGCGGTCTCTATGCGTGCCAGGGTCGGAGAGCGTGGCAGGGGTTGCACTTTCTCGACACCAGAGAGGGTGCGCAGGGGGTGGTCCCTCAGCGCGGTCTCTATGCGTGCCAGGGTCGGAAAGCGTGACAGGTGTGGCATTTTCTCGACACCAGAGAGGGTGCGCAGAGGTAGCCACAGGGGTTGCGCTGGGGGTGGGGGCCCCATGCGTTGCAGGCTCTCAGGGCGTGGAAGGCGTGGCATTTCCTCGACGCCACAGGGGGTGCGCTGAGGGTGGGGGCCGTATGCGCTGCAGGCTCCCAGGGCGTGGCAGGCGTGGCATTTCCTCGACACTGCAGGGGGTGCGCTGGGGGTGGGGGCCCTATGCGCTGCAGGCTCCCAGGGCGTGGCAGGCGTGGCATCGCTTCGACGCCACAGCCACAGGGGGGGCGCTTGGGGTGGGGGCCCTATGCGCTGCAGACTCCCAGGGCGTGGCAGGCGTGGCATTTCCTCGACGCCACAGGGGGTGCGCTGGGGGTGGGGGCCCTACGCGTTGCAGGCTCCAAGGGCGTGGCAAGCGTGGCATTTCCTCGACGCCGCAGGGGGTGCGCTGACACTGAGCGACGAGGGTTTAGAATGCAGGATTGCGCATAGATGATACTGAAGAGCAAACACCTAAGATTAGACTTAAGTATGTGGGGTTCCTCGGTAGCGTAATTTTCTCCCCTGCCGCGCCGCACCCGCGTTCACCTTGGTCTCCCTATCCGTTGCGGGCTCGCAAGGCGTGGCAGGCGTGGCACTTCCTCGACACCACAGGGGGTGCGCTGGGGATGGTCTATCCGTTTCCGGCTCGCAAAGCGTGGCAGGCGTGGCACTTCCTCGACACCACAAGGGGGGCGCTGGGGGTCGTCTCCCTATCCGTTGCGGCCTCGCAAAGCGTGGCAGGCGTGGTACTTCCTCGACACCGCAGGGGGTACGCTGGGGGTCGTCTCCCTATCCGTTGCGGGCTCGCAACGCGTGGCAGGCGTGGCACTTCCTCGGCACCACAGGAGGTGCGCTGGGGGTCGTCTCTCTATCCGTTGCGGCCTCGCACAGCGTGGCAGGCGTGGCACCTCCTCGACACCACAGGGGGTGCGCTGGGGGTCGTCTCCCTATCCGTTGCGGGCCCGCAAAGCGTGGCAGGCGTGGCACTTCCTCGACACCACCGGGGTTGCGCTGGGGGTGGTTTCCCTATCCGTTGCGGCCTCGCAAAGCGTGGCAGGCGTGGCACTTCCTCGACACCACAGGGGGTGCGCTGGGGGTGGTCTCCCTATCCGTTGCGGCCTCGCAAAGCGTGGCAGGCGTGGCACTTCCTCGACACCACAGGGGGTGCGCTGGGGGTGGTCTCCCTATCCGTTGCGGTCTCGCAAAACATGGCAGGCGTGGCACTTCCTCGACACCACATGGGGTGCGCTGGGGGTGGTCTCCCTATCCGTTGCGGTCTCGCAAAGCGTGGCAGGCGTGGCACTTCCTCGGCACCACAGGGGGTGCGCTGGGGGTCGTCTCCCTATCCGTTGCGGGCTCGCAAAGCGTGGCAGGCGTGGCACCTCCTCGACACCGCAGGGGGTGCGCTGGGATGGTCTCCCTATCCGTTGCGGCCTCGCAGAGCGTGGCAGGCGTGGCACTTCCTCGACACTGCAGGGGGTGCGCTGGGGGTGGTCTCCCTATCCGTTGCGGCCTCGCAAAGCGTGGCAGGCGTGGCACTTCCTCGACACCACAGGGAGTGCGCTGGGGATGGTCTCCCTATCCGTTGCGGCGTCGCAGAGCGTGGCAGGCGTGGCACTTCCTCGACACCACAAGGGGGGGCGCTGGGGATGGTCTCCCTATCCGTCGGAGGCCCGCAAAGCGTGGCAGGCGTGGCACTTCCTCGACACCACAGGGGGTGCGCTGGGGGTGGTCTCCCTATCCGTCGCGGCCTCGCAAAGCGTGGCAGGCGGCACTTCCTCGACACCACAGGGGGTGCGCTGGGGGTGGTCTCCCTATCCGTTGCGGCCTCGCAAAGCGTGGCAGGCGTGGTACTTCCTCGACACTGCAGGGGGTGCGCTGGGGGTCGTCTCCCTCCGCTTCGGGTTCGCGGCGCGTGGCAGGCGCTGTTATTTCTCGATGCCACAAGGGGGTGCGCTGGGGGTGGTCTCCCTATCCGTTGCGGGCTCGCAAGGCGTGGCAGGCGTGGCACTTCCTCGACACTGCAGGGGGTGCGCTGGGGGTTCGGTCGCTATTCCCGGCTCGCAAAGCGTGGCAGGCGTGGCAACTTCTCGACGCCGAAGGGAGTGCGCCGCGGGTGCGGTCGCTATCCGTTTCCGGCTCGCAAAGCGTGGCAGGCGTGGTACTTCTTCGACGCCACAAGGGGGTGCGCTGGGGGTACGGTCGCTATCCGTTTCGGGCTCGCAAGGCGTGGCTGGCGCGGTACTTTCTCGATGCCGCAGGGGGTGCGCCAGGGGTGCGGTCGCTATCCGCTTCGGCTTCGCAAAGGGTGGCAGGCGTGGCATTTTCTCGACGCCACAAGGGGGTGCCTTGTGGGTGCGGTCGCTATCTGTGTCGGGCTCGCAAAGTGTGGCTGGCGCGGCGCTTCTCCTCTTGCACCTCCCCTCTTGAGTGACGTCACCAACGGTATCGGCGGGGCAACGGCCACCAACATCATTCTCGCATGCTTCACTTCAGCTATCATCACTCCAGCCATACTATAAGTATGTGGGGCTCCTCGGTAGCGTAATTGCATGTTTTTTTGTTGTTCTTCCTGGTTCTCCTTCAAGACGGCCCAAGAGCGCTCCAAGAGAGCCCAAGACCGCCCAAGACGGCCCAAGAGGCACCCAAGAGGCCCCCAAGGGGCGTCCAAGGGGCGTCCCAAGAGGGCCCCAAGAAGCCAACATCATTGATTTCCCAACGGAAAACGCACATTTTTAGCATATACGTTTTTTCGTCTTTCACGGCGTTGACGACGGCCCAAGAGGCCCCAAAGACCGCCCCAAGACGGCCCAAGGGGTTCCCAAGAGGCACCCACAATGGCCCAAGGGGGCCCCCAGACGGCCCAAGAGGCGCCCCAGACGGCCCAAGAGGGCCCCAAGACGGCCCCAAGAGGGGGACCACGAACCGAAATGTCGAGCTTACCGCCTCAAGACGCCCCCGGGAGGCCCCCACAGCCCCCCAAGAAGCCCCAAGAGGCCCCCAAGAGGCGTCCCACGAGGCCATCAGGAGGCCAAAATCATTTTTGTCCCGACCTAGGCTCTGCCTAGAAGGGTGTTTACTCGGTATGCTTGAAGGGGCGGGCAGTGCAACTCGCCCCGGGCGGTTCCCCCAGCATCCGCCCCGCGGTTCCCCCAGTTGCGCCTTTGGGCTCGCCCAGCTCAGCTTAGCTAAGCTAAGCTTAACTTAGTTTTGCCTAGCCTAGCCTAGCTTAGCTAGGCTTAGCTTAGTATAGCTTAGCTTAGCTTAGCTTAGCGCATCATCGCGCAGCGCAGCAGCAGCACATCATATCATATCATAGCATAGCATAGTATAGCCAATCATAGCATATCATATATTATCATATCATAGTACATCATAGCTCAGCATAGCATGGCATATGATAGCATAGCATAGCGCAGCATAGCATATCATAGCGTACCATCGCATTGCTTAGCATAGCACAGCGCAGCACAGCATAGCATAGCATATCATAGCACAGCACGTCATACCATATCATATCATAGCATGGCAACAGCAAACACAACAGCAACGCACACGCAACAGCAAAAGCGCAAGCAGCATCAAAGGCAAAGGCAAAAGCAACTGCAAGAGCGAACGCAAAGGCAATGCAAATCAAACGCAAAACCAATGCGAAAGTGTATATGTATATGTAGATGTAGATGCAGGTGTAGGTGTAGATGTGGATGTAGGTGTACATGTAGATGTAACTGTAGATAAAGATGTAGGTGTATATACAGGTGTAGATGTAGATGTATATGTGAGTCTTTGTTGATGTAGATGTATATGCAGGTGTAGATGTACATGTAGCTGTCGGTGTAGATGTAGATGTTGCTTTCCTAAATGCTCCAACTCCTAGGTAGGGTCGCACTGGGATCATGTATTGGAAACGTATTTTTTAGCATGCACGTTTTTTCTGCTTTCACGGCGTTGAAGACGGCCCAAGAGGCCCCCAAGACCGCCCCAAGACGGCCCAAGAGGCTCCCACGAGGCACCCCAAACGGCCCAAGAGGGCGGTAAGACGGCCCAAGAGGCGCCCAAGACGGCCCACGAGGGCCCCAAGACGGCCTCAAGAGGGGGACCACGAACCGAAATCTCTAGCCTGTCGCCTGAAGAATCTCCCAGGCGGCCCCAAGAACCCCCCAAGAAGCCCCAAGAGGCCCCTAAGAGGTTCCTCAGAGGCCTCCAAAAGGGTTCTAAAAGGGCCCCATCGGACCCCCAAGAAGGCCCAGAGACACCAAATAAAGAGCGATCGGTAACGCAAAAGGCTCTTCACACCAAGGCTCCCAAGAGCGAACGGTGACGTGAAAAAGCTGATAATACCAAGGCTCCCAGCACAGAGCGGTGACGTAACAAGTTCCTGACACTAAGGCCCAGCCAAGGCTCAGGAACGGGCGGCAACGCAACAATCTCTGAACACCAAGGCTCCCAAGAGCGAGGGGTGACGTAAAAAGCTCTCATCGCCAAGGCTCCCAGTACGAACGGTGGTGTGAGTAATTTAGTTTTTTTTCTGAAGCGCTCTTTCCGTTTCTGTGCAGGGCCAGGTCTAGAGCCCCCCCCCCAAAAGGCCACCAAAATAGCGACCCAAGGCGCCCAAGGCAGCTTCCAGACACCCCAAGATGCCTCCACGACGCCCCAAGGGCCCCAAGACACCCCAAGATGCCCCCACGACACCCCAAGACACCCCCAGGGCCGAATTCCATGCATTTCACCTTGGTTTTGGCAGGATTCTCACGCGTGCGCGGGCCCAGCTCCGGTCGAGGACGGCCCAAAAGAGATCCAAGACGGTTTCCGCAGCTACTTTGGCTCAAGTTTATTGACCAGGTCTCTCTAGCTGCTGTCCGGGCGCGGCTTCTCTCGTCGTCGTCGCGCGCCACGAGCGCGGCAGCGCGGGAAACTGCGCGAGCGCCAGGTGCCATGCAGATGCCGTTGGCGCAGGCTGTGCCCACAGAGTCGGCCTCGGAGGGCGAGCCCGAGGCCGTGGCGGCACCCTGGCCGCGGTCCCGCTGCCGCCTGCCGGCAGTCAGTGCGCTCGCCGTCCTCTTGGTGGTGGCGGTCTGCGCGGTCGCGGGGGGCGGCTCTGGCGGCCCGATCCCCGTGCGCGGGAGGCCGGCCGACGTGATCAGCATGCCAGATTGGGGCAAAGAGGCGAGGTTGGCGCCGTGGACAACTTCGATCGTCGAGGGCGCTGAGCAGGGCGTCGCCCTCGTCTGTGGCCAGGCGATGAAGCCAGACGGCACTCCGTCCCAGGTGCTGGTCTCCCGTGCGAAGGGGGCGAAGAAGTTGCTGGATGATGGGAAGGTGGTAGCGTTGATGGTCTCTGGGGGAGATCCCGCGGGCGTCGGCAAGACCGAGGCTTTTGCCATGAGGCAGGTCCTGATGGACGAAGGGATCCCAGAGGACAAGATCATTTTGGAGTCTCAGGCATTCACCACTGCGGAGAACTTCTGGTTTGCCATGCGGTGGATCCCTCCAGGCACGGGCAAGTTCTACATAGTGACGTCGGAATTTCACGCTCCCAGGGCATGGTGGACCGCTAATGCTGTCTTCAATCACTTCTACAAGATGCTTGAGGACGAGTTCAAAGACGATGAGCGCTGGACAAGCACGACCAAGAAGTACCCAAGATTGGAGGTGATTGTAGAGGCCATTCCCAACTTCTGCGGCACAGACCCCTCCACGGCAGACGACGTCACCCTCGGTGTTGATGTCAGTCGGAGGTCGCTGGCATTCCGCGCGATGCGCGAGATGGACATCATCCAACGGAAGCCCGCCAACATGTACGGCGCCGTCCCGAAAGAGGGCCAGCTGAACATGAACGCCGTCTGGTTCGCCATGATCGACGTCAACAAGGACGACGAGACGGCCAAGAACTGGGATGCTGCGATAGCGCAGCAGATGAACGTCGTAACAGCAGTGTGCGTGTGCAAGGGGAGCATGGAGGGGGACGGGCCAGAGATCGAAGAGTACCCTCTGGCCCTGCCTATCAGCTCGGACTTCCCCGCGGGAAAGACAGTCGACGATTGGGAAGCAGTCAAGAAGGAGTGCGATGCCGGCGCTGACCCCTTGGATCCTGGCAAACATATCTCCGAGAAGGACAAGGAGGAGATCGAGCTCGAGCTCTCCGACGACTACGACACAATGGACGCCGCAGGTGCCGGCGCTGCGACTCCGACATCGCCCTGAAGCGCGAACGTCTCAGCAGCGTCCAGGAAACACGGAGCAGGGTTTGAGATTCCTCGCGGCCGCCCCCTGCCTCGTGAATCGCCCGCGTGGCCGAGCGTTGTGGCAAGAGCTGCACCGTGCTATCGTGCCGCGTGACCACGCTTTCCCCCGACCGCCGTGGAAACCCTACGGGGAATTCTCGGGGGGATGATGGCGGGGAATATCAGGGGGAGGGAGAGGGGAGGGGGAGGAGGACAAGCTAGGTGCGCTCGCGTCATATCTGACGTCCTACCCCTCCCTCCCATCCCTTACCATGGCGCTGATTTTCTCTATCCGCGGACGCGTGTCGTAGCGGACCTGTGGCTCCGCGCGCGCGTGCGTAGTGGGTGGTGGTGCACGTGCGTGCGTGCGTGCGTGCGTGCGTGCGTGCGTGCGTGTGTGCGTGGTTGTGGTGGTGGTGGTGGTGGTGGTGGTGGTGGTGGTGGTGATGGTGGTGGTGGTGGTGCTGGTGGTGGTGGTGGTGGTGCTGGTGGTGGTGGTGTTGGTACTGGTGCTGGTGCTGGTGGTGGTGGTGGTGGTGGTGGTGGTGGTGGTGGTGGTGGTGGTGGCGGTGCGGCGCGGTGGTGGCGGGCGGATGGGCGCGCGAGAAAAAGGCCCGCGCTGGGGCGAGAACGCCATCCTGAACGACGGAGGCCAAACACCGATCCGAAAATGAGGCCCACGCTGCAGCGGGAGCACGATTCGGAACGATTCGGGAGCAGAAATGAGGCCGGCGCCTCAACGAGAGCAGCATTTTGGGAAAAAATGACGCCGGCGCCTCAGCGAGAGTCGTTTCCCGGGATTTCCCGGGCATCCTGTGTGTAAAAAACAGTACGCGGAGGGTGCGCGGCCATCACCCGGACGCCATCAGGGGAAGAGGGAGAGTATATTCATATTGAGTAATTGTAGAAGGGGGGGGTAGAGGAGGAGGAGGAGGAGGAGGAGGAGGAGGAGGAGGAGGAGGAGGAGTTTTTGCAATGCGCGGCAGCCAGGCGCACACCCTATTCGCGAGAGCAAAAAGGCCGGGCGACAGGCTGGCAAACAAAACCTGCGGGCTAAACACCCGCCGAGGGCCACTCGCGGACCCCAGGCCTGGGAGGGAGGCCCTTGCGCAGCCGCATCAGGGCAGTCAGCTGCGCCTTAGTCAGCGCGAGGGGTCCGTACCTCGCCGCCTCGCACTCCTCCAGAAGAAGCGAGGGCCTGGAGTCCGCGTAGCGCCCGCAGGTGCTGCAGAACGTGATGGCGCCCTTGCGCCACAAAAAGTGAGAGGCATGCGGCACATGTCCAGCGATGCCAGTGCCAGGAGGCAGACGAGATGGGGGATCAGGCATCCCCAGAGACCGAAAGAGTTGCTCGTCGATGGGCGGCAGCCCCTCGTACGAGCGCGGCAGCCTGACGCAGACCCGAGGCGCGGGAGCAGTGTCCTCCGCCTCTGGCTCTGCCGCAGGCTCGAGAGGCAACACACCGTCCCCCCCCCCGTCCTCGACCGCCCCGTCCCCCTCCCTCAGCTGGCCTCGCTGCTGCAGCTCCACGCGGCAGGGAGGCGAGCAAGGCGACGGCCGCAGGGCCGAGCACGATGAACGCAGGAGGTGGAGGGCGCGGCTCTGAGTGCGCCTGACCGATCGGCCACAGCTCTTGCAGCACCAGCCGAAAGCGGTCGGCACAAAGGCATGCTGGGAACGAGCCGCGAAGCCAGAAAGCAGCTCCTCCCTCCTCTGAGCCCTAGAAACCTTCGGTTTGATAACCTCACGGCCAGGGCTCTTGGGGGCGGAGGCGGCGGCAGCACAGAGCGTAGCATTGCGGAGCAGGATGGCCTCGGCCTGCTCCACCAAGTCCAAAGCGCGACGCGCTACATCAGGATCAAGCTGGGCCTCCTCAGACCGCTCCTCGGCGAGCCCGTCGGCCACTGCATTGAGAAAGATAGCCTCGGGCAGCACAGTGTGGCCTAGACGCGCAAACTTCGCGGGGTCCTCAGCTAGATGCGAGGGCACGTGCAGGAGCGCGAAGCGGCCCACGCGGACGTCAAGCAGCGAAAAAAGATCGTGCCAGAGGTCCGCGTGCTCGAGCTTGTAGCAGTGGCGGCGTCCGCGTGCTATCGCATTCACGTGATTCACGTGGTCGGAAAACAGCTTGAAATCGGCAGCAGGGTGGACGGCCCTGACGCACTCCACAATGGCCAGGAGCTCAGCACGAGGCACCGTTTGCACAGGGCCGTCCACCAAGCCCGTGCAGCCAGAATCCCAGTCCAGACCCTGGCCGTCGCCAAGGCGGGCAAAGCTCCACGCCACACGCCGTAGCAAGGGCTGAGACGACCAGGCTCCACCTGCACCGTCGGTGGCGTAGGTCCCCCCTGGCAGCGCCCCGACGCCGCATCGCAGCCACCGATGGCCACGCTCGTCGGGGGGAGGCGGGATGTTCAGCCAGGCAAGGGGCACAAGCCCGCGGCACCAGAAGACAGGGGCGCTGTCGATCTCCTCCAACGCCTGACTGCGAAGATGGTTGGAGGAGACCACGGCCTCTGGAGGGGGAGGCACACCGACCGAGAGCGCCCAGTCCCTCTCCATGAAGTTGCACATGCATTCCCAGAAACGATGACGGCTGGATTCACGGGAGCGATGGCAGCGCTGGCACAGGTCGTCCGTGCGGTAGCCTGCCTGGTGACGACGCTCCTCCGTCCAGTATCCTCCGCAGGCGACTAGGCGAACGAGGCTGGCAAGACTGTGCTGGGACTCCTTCTCCAGCCGTTCCGCCAGTGCAGGCACATGCTGCCACCAAACGCCACCCTCCGCCCCACCCCCGTCAAGATGCTTGGCCGCCTGTCGCCAAGCCGCATTCTCAGCGGTCTGCTCCAGAGCCGCGAGGAGGCTGGTGAAGGGGGCGACGGAGGTGGCGAAGAGCTCCCACTCCTGCCCGTCTGGCTCGACCAGCTTGGACAGGGACGGGCACTGCCAGCCAGCTGCAATGACAGAGGCCTGAAAGGCTGAGAGCGGGCCGCGCACGAAATTCCAGCCACGCGCCACCCGCTTCAGGGACGCGTCCCATCCTCGCTGGACCTTCGCAGCGAGGCCGTCCTCTCCAAGGACTCGAGAGTAAAAAGCTCCTGCGATGTGCCGCAGGTACCAGATGGGCGGGTCGCGCCGCGCCCCAAAACTGATGCGAATGGCCACAGTAGCGCGCGGAGGAGGAGGAGGAGGAGGAGGAGGAGGAGGACGAAGAGGGGGCACCTTGGGAGCCTCTGGGGGCACTCTTGGGGCCTCCTGGGAGCTTCCTGGGAGCCTCTTGGAGGCCTCTCGGGGGCCTCCTTGGGCCTCTTAGGGCGTCTCGGGAGCCTCTTTGGCCGTCTCATGGCATTTCTGGCCCGTCTGACGCCGTCGGAAGCCGTCTCGGAGGCCTCTCTGGCCGACTTGAAACCCTCTTGGAGTGCTTCAGGGCCGTCTTGGAGGCCATCGTGGGTGTCTTGGAGGCCTATTGGGCCGTTCTGGGGCCATCCTGGAGGCCGACTGGGCAATCTTTGGGGGCTCTTGGGCCGTCCTTGGCCGTCGGACGGCCGCAAAGAAGCAAGTGCCACAATCCTGCAAAAACCGAGGGCCAATCAATGATGTTGGCCTCTTCGGGCCTTCCTGGAGGCCCTCTTGGAGGCCTCTGGGGCCGTCTTGGAGACTTCTTGGAGGCCTCTTGGGCCGTCTTGGGCCGTCTTAGAGCAATCTTGAGCCGTCTTGGTGGGCCCCTGGCCCGTCGGACGCCGTCGGAAGCTGTCTTGGGGGCCTCTGTGGGCTGATTGGGGGCCCTCTCGTGCTGCTCCAAGGCTGTCCTGGAGGCCATCTTGGGCGTCTTGGAGACCTACTGGGCCGGCTTGTGGCCCTCCTGGGGCGGTATCGGGGGCCTCTTCGGCCGTCCCGGCGCCATCTTGGAGGCCACTTGGGCGTCTTGGAGGGACCTTTGGGGGCTCTTGGGCCGTCTTGGGCCGTCGGAAGGCCACAAAGAAACAAGTGCCACAATCCTGCAAACAACCGAGGGACAATCAAGATGTTGGCCTCTTCGGGCCTTCCTGTAGGGCCTCTTGGGCCGTCTTGGAGGCCTCTTGGGGGCCTCTTGGGCCATCTTGGACCGTTTGGGGAGCTTCTTGGGCGGACTTGGACGTTTCTTGAATCCTCTTGGGCCGTATGGACCATCTTGAGCGAACTTGGAGGCCATCTTGGGCCAGCGTGACCATCTTTGAGGTCATCTCGAGCGGTCTCAAAAGATTTGTTGCGGACGTTGAGTTCGTCTGCGGTTCTTTTCGGTGGCTTTGCGCGGGGACCCCGCGCTGGACCGAAGCCCCGGGGGGAGTTCTGTTGCACAAGAGTCGAAACCCAAACCAGTAGGATCTAGCACGCCAGGCACCCCTGTGATGACTCAGCTGGGGGCGGCGGATCCAGTGGCCTTCGGCCCACATCGCCACCGTGCCTGGGTTGTGGGTTAGGGACATCTTGGATGGGGGGAGGAGGAGGAGGAGGAGGAGGAGGAGGAGGAGGAGGACAAGGAGAAGGAGGGGGAAGAGGAGGAGGATTAGCGAGGACTAGCGCAGCAAGGTGAAGATGAACCGCCGAACGGACCCAACCTACCCGAGTGAAGGCCGTTTCCCTCACCCCAGGCTTTTCCTGAGCGGTATTGGGGGGGAGCCTGATCAAAATGGCCTGTCCACAGGACGTCCGAAGACCCCCTCTCCAGGGCACCTGGACAGACGGAAACCGTAGCTGAGAACGTTCGGCTTCCCAACAACTACAGATACCGTAGCCGAACACGTGGCGAGCTAGCTACACCCCCTGAGAGTCTCCGCACTGCCGGCCTTCGCACACGAGCTGATCCCAGAACTGTGCTTGAAGACGTTCGCTCCTGCACTTCTGCCTTCTCGCATTGCCACAGCCTGCTGCCACTGCGTGCCCTTCTCTCATTGCCGGCGCCTGCTGCCTGCCGTCGCGCACAAGCTGAACCCCAAATTGTAATTGAGGACGTACACCCCTACACTTCCGCCTTCTCGCACTGCCAAAGCTTGCTGCCATTGCGCGCCCGTCACGCATTGCCAGCTCCTGCTGCCATTGCGTGCCTCCGCACACAAGCTGATCCCGCACTGTAAATGGTGATGTTCGCCCCTGCACGCTTCTCGCAGTACCAGCGCCTGCTGCCATTGCTCGCCTTTTCCGCTGCTGGGCTCCGTCTTCGCCTCCAGCGGGCACCACCTTCACCTCCCGCTTTTTGGCATGAGGAGATGGGTGCGGTTCCAACTTCACCTTGTCCTGATTCCAGCGCTGTAGCTGATGGCATCTGGCTCGTCCTTAGTCGGCCTCCCTCTTCATCGCTGGCGTGGTACATCGCGTCGGATGCAGCTGACGGCATTTGGCTCGTTCTTCACCCTCACACAGCGCCAGCGCCGGCTGTCACTGCCCGCCTTCTTACCCGCACGGGCTGCTCCCAGCGAGGTTGCTGATCGTGGTCCACCCGCATTTATCTTGCAGCGCCAGCGTCTGCTGCCGCTGCGTGCCCCCTTTCTCGCACGGGCTGCTCCCAACGCTCCTGCTGATCATGGCCCGCCAGCGCATGCCTCCCAGCGCCAGCGTCTGGTGCCATTGCGCGCCCCCTTTCTCGTACGGGCTGCTCCCAACGTTGCCGCTGAGCGTGGCCCACCCGCACTTTTGTCGTTCTCGCAGCGCCAGCACCAACTGCCGCTGCTTGCCTTCTCGCACGGCCTGATCCCTACACTGTAGCTGATCATGACCCTGTTTTGCCTGCGCTTCCGCCGCGGCGCTCGGGAGGCCGGCGCTGCAGCTCGCCAGACTGCCGAGGGGCGGGGTGGGAGGAGGAGGAACAGGACGACGAGGGAAAGGAGGGGAGGGCGGAGGGAGCCAAGTCTCCTGGCGGGCGCGCTCGCGCCCGTTCTCAGCATTGCAGTTGATGATGTAGGGCGCCACGCTTCTCGATGTCGGCTCTGAGGAGGAGGAGGTGGAGGAGGAGGAGGAGGAGGAGGAGGGGGGGGAGATGAGGGGGGGGAGGGGCAGCGCCGATCCCGTCCGCGCGGAGAGCTCCGAGAGTTTTGCCGCTGCGGAGCCACCGTGCCTCCCCAGGAGCCGCCGGCAAGGTCTCGGCAGGCTCATGCTCGCCGCGGCGCGCCCAGGTAGGGCGGGTGCCAATGGGGGCTGCCCTACGGAGGGGGGGCGAAGAAAAGGGCCCATTGAGGGCTCTTTTCTTCACCCGCCATTTCAGTCACCCCCCATTGCGATCCGCCCCACCCGGGAGGGGGGCCTGATTTACGTTGGGCGTGTCCTTTTACAGGAGGAATGTTCCAAAAAGGGTGAAAAGTAGCCTGGGGGCGATTTTTCGCGCGCTGTTTTGACCATCGCTGATTGTTTGTTGGTTATTGTTTTCCTCCCCAAATCCGCCTGTGGGAGGACATGCCCGACCTAAGGTAAGGCACGGAGACATCGTATGACAGGGCACGGCGCGCCGGGGCTGCGAACCAGCCCCCGTTGGGCCACTGTGCCTTGGCATTTTTCTTCGCGCGCACGCGCCGAAGGGATTTTCGCTCGAGCGGCCGCGGGTGTCGCGCGAGCGTATCTCGCGCAGGCAGCATACCCTCGGCCCGCTCACGCTGGCGGCGGCGCGCCCAGGGGGATCGCAAAAACTTGCAGCAGCTTCAGGGATGGAGGGCGGGCCATCGCCAGCACGTCAGCACGGGCCGAAGCTCCGGGAGGCCCCCGTTGAGCTGGTTGGACGGCTTCGTCGTCATTTTTTCTTTCGGATCTCATACTAAGCCGTGCAACCTGTCTTTTTCCCGCTGACCGCCGTAGATCGAGCCAGAATGAAGCGACAAAAACACTCCAAGACGGCTCCAAGACAGCCCAAGAGCGCTCCAAGAGTGCCCCATACCGTCCAAGACCGTGCAAAGATGGGTGAAGATGGCCCAAGACGGCCCCGAGACGCCCCAAGAGACCTGCAAGAGTTTTTCCAAGAAGGCCCAAAGAGGCACACTTCGTTGATTTCCCCCATGGTTTTGGAAGTGTTATGGGTTCTTGCTTTCACGGGCCACCACGACGGCCCAAGAGGGCCCAAAGAGGCTCCCAAGAGGGCCGCAAGATGCCCCCAAGAGCCCCAAGACGGCCAAAAGCTTCCAAGACGCTCCGGGACGGCGCCCACTAAGGGCCCCCAGACGGCCCAGAACTGCTCCAAAAGGGCCCCCACAGGGCTTCACAAGGGCCCCAAGAAGATCCCGACGAGGCCCAAGAGACGCTCAAGAACACCATGGCTCCCATGTGGCTCCCCAGAGCTCGGCGGCGTAAAAAGTTCGTCCCAAGAGCGAACGGCAATGCACAAGTCTCTGAGCACCAGGGCTCACAACGGAGAGCGGCGACGTAACAAGCTCTTCGCACCAAGGCTCCCAAGAGCGGAGGCTGCCATGTACCATTCTCCCGAGAGGGCACCAGGAGGCCATCGAGAGGGCCCCGAGACGATCCAAGGCCTTCAAGACGACCCAAAAGGGAACCAAGACGGCCCCCAAAGGCCCCCAAACAGCCCGAACGGGTCCCAGAAGGGCATCAAACAGACCTCCAAGAAGGCCCCAAATAAAAGAGCGACCGGTGACGCAAAAAAAACTCATCACAGCAAGGCTCCGAACAGCGAACGGTGACGTGGCAAACTCGCGCCACCAAGGCTCCCAAGAGCGAATGACTTCAACAAATCTTTGCAGCAAGGCTTCCAAGAGCGAGCGGTGACGTGACAAGCTTTACCACCAAGGCTCCCAAGAGCAAAGGGTGCCGTGAACCATCTCGGGCACGTTCCTGGTCCGCTCTTCCCGCTCCCGTGCCAGCCCAGGTAACGGAAAGAGCGATCGAGTGAAGCGGCTCCCAGGCGGTTCCCATGCCTCGTTTCTTCATATCTTTTGAATTGACGCGGCCCACGGGCCCCAAGATGGCCCCAAACGGGCCCAAGAGGTCACCAAGACGGCCCCAAGAGAGCTTCAGATGGCCTCCAGACGGTCCAAGAAAGCTTCGAGACGGCTCTAGAGGCCCTCCAAAGGGCCCCCGAGGGGGCCTGACGAGGCCAAACACATGGAGTTCCCATTATTTGTTGTAAGCTTTTCGGGTTCTCCCCTTTTCGGATCCACAAGGGCCCCAGACGGCCCAAGAGGCCCCAAAAATCGTCCTAAGACGTCCCCAGAGGCCCCCCAAAGGAGCCGAAAAGGGTCCAAGAGGGCCCCCCGACGGGCCTAAGACGGCCCCAGAGGCTCCAAATATTATCCCAAGACGGCCCCAGAGGCCCCGACAACGGTCCAAGATGGCCCCCATACGGCCCAAGCCCCAAGGCGGCCTCAGTTTGCCCCAGAACGATCGAAGATTCCTCAAAGACGCCCGAAGGTGTCTCCAAGGCGGTCCAAATGGCCCAAGAGACGCTCCGAGAGGGCCCCGAGAGGACGACAAAGAAGAACAAATCGTCAACTTCTGATGGGAGAACGTGCATTTTCAGCATAACCGCTTTTCTGTTGTTACTCGGATTAAGACAAACCAAGAGGCCCACAACATCGCACCAAGACGACCCATGCGGCGCCCAAGAGGGCCGCATGACGGCCCAAGAGGGCCCAACACAGCCCAAGAGGACCCCCAAACGGCGCAACAGGGCCGCAAGACTGCCCCAGGAGAGCTCCACGAGGCCCCCAAGAGGCTTCCGAGAGGGCCCCCAAGAGGCCGCCAAGAGAGCCCCAAGACGGTCCAAGGCCTTCAAGATGCCCCAAGACGGCCCAAAAGGGCCCCAGCACGTCCCCAAAAGGTTAAACAACGACCCAAAAGGGCCGCAGACGGGCTCTAAAAAGACCCCCGAGGAGGCCCAGAGACGCCAAATAACAGCGCGATCGGTAAAAAGATGGATCCGATATGGATTCGACACGGATGCGACGTGGCGTGACAGACTAGGTCCCTTGAGGATGCAACATAATTCTTGCTCCGGTTCCTCTTCCTTCCTGCACTGCGACGTGGCCTGGCAGTGAGAAGTCGGCCAGGAAGTGCCGGCAGAGGCTCGCTCCCCCCCCTGGTTTGGGCGAGGGGATGCGGCTCGCAGGCCGGGGGGTGTTTAAGCAAGGACCGACCACAACGACGTTCAGCTTGGTGTTGGCCCTTGTTTTGCTTCTCATTTCGTTGCTCGTTGCAGTCTCGTTTCGTTCTTCGCTGTTGCTTTCAACGCCCCGCTTCGTCGCTCGTAGTTTGCTTGGCACCGGTTTCTTTTTCAGCTTTCGCGTTCACCGTCGCGCCTCGTGTCGCTGTCCGTTGCAAGCGCCATCTTCGTTCTTCAGCATCGTTGTCGCTGGTGTTTGCGTTGAAGTACAGTGGGGTGCCATACCAAGAAACACGCTGCTTGCCTTGAGGGTGCCCTGGGTTTCTTGGGTTTCAATGATCTTGCCTTGCAGTGGAAAGCGTGACGCTCTCTCACCAAACATCGGTGCACGCCCTGGGGTCTCAGGGTTGGTTTGCTTGTCGAAGGTTTCTTGTTGACAAGTCTCCACTGTAGTAGCGGGTATAGCCAGGACGCCGATTAAGGGGAGCCGGTTAGTGATTGGGCCCCGAAGCCCAAAATATGGATAATCACCAAATCAGGTCTGCCGTAGTTGGTGTTTTTCGGGTAGTGGCAATTCCGGTTAGTGGAATGGGCCAGGGGGGGGGGCGTCCCCGGTACAGATCCCTAAACCAGGTCTCACTAAACCCAGTCTTGCCATCGCCCGATAGTAGGAGATCGGGTACATAATGATTCAGCCCAGCGGGGGTTTC
>CAUYUJ010014421.1:281010-293510 GCA_963575745.1 Prorocentrum cordatum
GCCGCATATGGGAGGCAAGTGATGTTGTTGCAGTATTTAAGTGCCCCCTGAAATGCTTTCCGCATCTCGGCAGAAGAATCGATGGCGGGACTGTCGGCAGTTTTTTTTTTTTTTTTTTTTTTTTTTTTTTTTTTTTTTTTTTTTTTTTTTTTTTTTTAATATATATATATATATATATATAAAAAAAAAAAATTATATAGAGCATATATATATATATAAAATAAAAAAAAAGCCTTGCAAGCATGCAGTAAGCGACTTGCCTCGCAACTCGGATTGGTGGATGGGCTCGCGGCAATTCAGTGGAGGAGTGAAATTGTTGGGCATTACATCACATGCGCAGAGCATTCGGCAACCTCTGCAACTATTAACACGTTGTCCATGTGTGATATTTCGTCTGATTCTAAAGCGAAATTGTTGCATGGCTGGGACAGCGCGCGCGTTGACCAACAACAGCAAGCACCCGAGTACTTGTTCCAAAGAGGGGTCCGAAAGTTGGGCCAACTTTCTATAACCAGAGACAACATGTGGATGCTGGTGTGCTATCGCTGTTAGATCTTCTCCTGGTAGCCGAGGCGAGCTATTTCTACGCGTGCGCCGGTTGAGATCGGATATGCAAGGCTCGCCTTCGCCCGGGCCGTCATCAACGAGCGCCAACGAACACAAGTCATCTTTTACATGTTGGCCACAGTTGAAGGTGGCGCGCCAGAAGGGGGATCGAAAATGACGATTGCCCTGCGCAGATTTCGCCACATTTCACCTTGTCGATCTGTCCGAAATTCGAGCACGAGGTTCGGCGAGGCTTCTGACGAGGCATGAGGAGGTAGGTCATATGGTGCGCCCTTGGCGTGCTGTTAACCTTGCAAGAGCTGAGGTGCCATCGATATCATCATCGTCGTCGTCATCATGTTCACCGACGTCATTAACGCCGCCATCGGCATCGTCGCTGTCGTCGCGTCGCCGTCAGCAACAACATCTTCATCATCGGCATCGTCGCCATCATCGTCATCGTTGTCGCCATCGCCATCGCCAGCAGCATCATCATGAACATGTTCTCGAACGTGGTTGCCCATCTGTCCTTCCGCGGCTCTTTTTGGCTCCGTCAAAGTTTGCCCGAGGTTAATTCGTGGGCGGCTCATGTTAGCGACGGTGCGCGCCTCGCTCAGGGCGGCGACCTGGCTGGCTGACCGCGCGCTGGAGAGCGAGGTTTTCTCGGGGGCACGACCTTGCGCCATGGCGGTGCAGGTGTTCGGTGGAGCTGGGCTCACTTTCGGCATCGCGCCGTTGGTGGGCGCGTTCGCGGGGTACCTCGTCGGTGCCAATGGCAGATGTCACTGCACGTGGGGTCGGCGATCGCGTCGAGGCGCGCCGACTTGCAGGGGGGGGCTGGCAGGCGCGCATCATCGCGGGGGTCGCCGCGACGGCCGAGCGCGAGACAGCGATGGGAGCAGCTCCCTCAGTAGGGGCGGAGGAGACGCGAGAGTTGTTCTTCGTGCTCACGCCCGACGGAGACATGCACCCTCACGCGTTGCACGCCGGCGCGATTCAGGGCGGAGTGGGAGTCCGCCTCGGGCGGGGGGGCCGCGCGTCAGAGGTCGGCGCGGTTCCCGCGACGAACGCGCGGAGCTACGGCGCCGACTGGGCGCCCGACCCGCGGGAGTTCTGGAGGCAGCGGCGGCCGCGCCAGCCCGCGCCTTCGCCGAGGTGGAGACAGTGCTGCGTCGACCAACGGAGCCCAGGGCAGCGAGCTTGGACTCGGATGGAGCTCCGACCCCGCCCGAGTGGGAGAGCTTCACTGCGCTACCCGACCCATGCGGCAAGGGCTGGTACATCCTGGCGGGCAGTGATCAGAGCAGCTCCGCGAGGGTGCACGGCTTGGCGGTGGGCGTCGGAATTGTCGGTGGGGGGGTTGCGCTTAGCGAGGATAGACAGTGCGTCGCGCGTGATCCAGCGCGGCAGCCCCGACGCGGCGCTCGACGCGCGGGCCTTGGTGATTCGCGAGAGCGCAGGTGGCTTTTACTCCTCCTCCCAACATCGGAGAAGCCGCGGTCGTCCAACATTCTATACTTCCGCCGGGCATGTGAGGCGATGCGTGGCGCTGGGCGCGCGAGGCGACGCGTGGCTCGAACAGGCTGCGCGGGCGGGGCGTGCCCAGCGATTTCGGGGCCCTCTCCCTGGGCCAGCGCCATGACATTGATCAAACGAGTGCCAGAATTCAAGCCCTTAGGGGCCTCCTTGCACGTCGGCGGCGGCCCGCCGCGACCCTGCCGCCGAGACGGCTGCGCGGCCGAAGGGCGACCGGGAGGGCGCGGCGGGCCCTTCCCGCGAAAGCGGGGGGCCGGGCAGCCTGGCGCCTGATAGCTCCGCCAGCAGCGTCGGGGCGTCGAGCGAGCCAGTCTGCGACGAGGACCGAGATCTTGAGATGGCAGTGGGCGGCAGCCATGGGCGGCAGCCGTGGGCGGTCCTGTGCGACGTGCGAGCCGACGTCGAATCTGGGCGCATCTTCTCGCAGACCAACGTGGCCAGGCTGCCCGGCGCGCGCCGCCGCCAGGGAGCGCGTCCGAAACTTCTCCGAGGAAGCGAACGAGGAGGCCTCGAAGCAGATCACCACCTCCCGCCGCGACTAGCTGGCGGCCAAGTGTCTGAGCGAGCTGTTCTGCGACGGGATGGGCATCGGCGAGGTCTCGGGGCTGCGGGCCACCATCAGGCGCCTGAGGTCGCGCGTGGAGACCGCCCAACACGGCGGCCACCCCGAGGCTCGGGCGACCGTAGAAGGGGGTGAGCTTGCCGGGGGCCTGCGGGGCCCACGGCGGCCGCGCGGCCTGGCGGTGCCCGCGCGGCGCTCGGGGCCGAGGCCGCCCGCTCTGGTCGTTCGGCGGCCCGGGGTTCACCGAGCGCCGCGAGGTGCGGCTGGCAGCCGCGGGGCGGCGGCGGCGGCGCCTCCGCCGCCCGTCGTCTCCGAGCGCCCGCGACGCGCCCACCTGCGCAACAGCTTGCGTCGCGCCGCGCGCGCCCGCTACCTTTCGACACTCGAGGCAGTGCCGCGCGCGGAGGCGGGCGGGCTGGAGCGAGGCGGCCCTTGCGCGATCGGGAAGTCTGCCGAACGACCCGGACATCCTCGAGGCCCCCGCCTCCTTGCCGCACCGTGCGCGGGGGGGCTTGCGCGGCAATTGCGCCGGGGCCTCCCGAGGCTGGGTTCTCAAAGGGAGATGTGAGTGGTTGCCTGTCTCAGGCTGGTGAGCAAGCTGCGATTTGGGTGACTGCGTCCTTATGTGATCTCGACGTCGTCCGAAAAATGTTCATTCGGGGGTCGGCTCGGGCGCCGTCCGTCGTCTTAGTGTGACGCTTCCCGACTTCAGCCCATATCACATTGGAGGTGGTAGTTTTGAGCTGCGCTCGTCTATTCGCCAGTACATCTAGGTGTTGCTGAAGATTGCGAATGCTGCCTTCTCCGCTATGTGACCAGCGATTGTAATGAGTCCGCGCCAAGAGCAAGTCAGTCTTGATCGGGAATATCTTGGTTCTTGGTGTCGCGCCCGCGGCGTCTGGTCCTCCAGGGTGGCCCCAGATGTTTTTTCGGCGTCGGGCCGCCAGAGGACGCTCGAACTAGTGTCGGCTTCGGGCGGGCGTATGTTCTAGTCGGAGTTTGGTTGCGGCCATGGCCGTTCTGTTCTGCCCAGTAAGTCGCATTTTGTTTTCTTGGGCAGGTCGTTGGCCTCGCGTCTCAGTGTACATCAGCAGGCTGCCGCCAAGAGCCATAGTGATTATTTGCCTCGCCTTCTGCGCTGGCAAGGGCCAAGTCGGGCTCTTCTGGAGGCGGTCGGTTTCGCTGTTAGTGAACTCGACTCAACCGCTGCTCCGTCCGAGAGATACGATTTGAATGTAAAAACTAACAGTGAATTCTGTTGTCTGGCAGCGCTCGGGGAGGGGAAGGGTTCATTACCGTCATCATCATCATCATCATCATCATCACCATCGTCATCACCATCATCAGTATCATCATCAACATCAGCATCATCATCACCAGTAACATCATGACCACCACAACCACCATCATGACCACCACCATCAGCAGCATCAGCAGCATCAGCAGCACTCGCCCGCCCGGGTCTCGGATCTACATAAAGAAGGGTCGAGGAGGAGGCAGGGATGGCGTCTAGGGCGAGGGGGGAGGGGGACAAGAGCTCCTCCCCCCTCTCCACCCCTTTGCCCGCTTCCAGCGGCTGGCCGGCGTCGGCCTGCTGCGGAGGCGGACCCCAACTCACGGAACGACTTCGCGGAGACACCGCTCATGTGCGCCGCGAACCGCGCGTTGGGCGAGGCCCCCGTCCTGCGCCCCCCCGTGAGGGGGGCGAAGTTCTTCCTTTGCTCGTCCTCGTCATCGGTCCCCCTTGCTGCTTCACTTTGGGGGACCCTTGAGGGGCCACCCTCGTCGTTACGACTTGATCCGTTTTGGGAACGGGGTCAGGATGTTGTCAGGGAAGGGCCTGCAGGGACAAGCGTTGAGCACATGTCTGCCTAGGGAGGAGAAACAGGACGTGGAGGAGGAGTTGGCGGAGCGGCGCTGTAAGATCCAGATAAGAGCTTCGAACCTGACAATCAATCTGTCGATCATACAATGTGTGCCCTTACTTTTGGCCAGGAGCGTTGGAGGAATGCTTTCTGCAACTTGCAGCTGCGGTAACAAAACAACTCGCTGCAAGATGAGGGTCAGATGCGGATAGTGATCTAAGTGGTGAAGGAGGAGGAGGGCAATGGGAATGAGAAGGCGGAGGGGGACGATCAGGGGGAAGAAGGAGAGGGAAGAGGAGGCAGAGGAGCCTCATTAGGTTCGCTCTAATTGTATGCAAGACCCGCCAACCCTGGAACAGGTTGAAACCATGTTGTAGGAGCGAGGGGAGGCGGATGGGAAGGACGGCGCGGAGGAGGAGGGAAAGGCGGAGGAGAAGTTGCAGGAAGAGCAGGAGGACAGGGATAGGTTCGAGGCGGAATGGCGGAGGGGAAGGGGAAAGGAGGATGAGGAGGAGGGGATAATGATGGTATTGATGATGGGGATGGTGTTGATGATGGTAGTGGTGATTCACATGATGAGTTATTGTTGATGCTGATGGTGGTGACGACAATGGTTATGTGTGTTGAGATGTTGCTGATGGTGAGTGTCATTATTGCCATCATTATTACAATGATACAAAAAGATGGTGATGGAGAAGACGAAGATGACAGAAGACAAGAAGGATGAGGACGTGGAGGCAGGATGGAGGAGGAGGAGGAGGAGGAGGAGGAGCACGTTGATGAAAGAGAAGACGTCAACGATGATGACTATGATGACGATGGTGACGACGACGTGACGACAACATCGGTGATGGCGACCACGACGACGGACGACCACCACCACGACCATGCAGCGACCACGAGCACGCAGCGACGAGGACGACGACGACCAGCGACGATCGACGACGACTGGAGACGACCGACGACGACCGACGACGACCGACGAGGATCGACGACCGTCGCCGTCGCGGGCCTCTGGCGGCCGAGGCGTGCCGGGAGCTTCTGGGCAGGGGCGCCGATGTCCACGCGCTGGACGACACCCCCGGCCATGAAGGAACAGGGTCCTGAGGGAAACTGGTCCAGATTTGTTGCACTGTTTTTGGCCTGTTCTTCCAACGAGGACGAAGATCAGGTCCTGGGGGAAGCCAGGGGTCGAGGACCAGTTTCCATCATGACCGGCTTGTTCCATGCCAAGCCCCGCCGCTCCCGCTCAACCGGGTTAACGCAATCAAGCCGGGAGATCACAAAATACGCCGATGCAATTTATTGTCGGTATCGGACTAGCGGTTCGTCCATTGCGGGACTCTTCTGGGTAAGTTTGATTACTGAAAAATGTGCATGCAGAAGGGTATGGAAGCGTTGCCTTAACACCTGCGCAAGAAGCATTCACCCCTCCGTTCGTTCCTTCCCTTCTTCCCTCTCTTTTATGACCGTCAGGATCTCATGCTTCTCCTCGGTGGGGGTGGGTGCTGCGAATTCCGACGGAGACGGCACATATCCCTACCCAGAAGAGGTAGGTTGGCCGGCGGGGCCACGGTTTCCCCAGTAAAGGTTCGGAGGTTGATGGACCTCCTACCCTGACACGTGGATTAAGGAAGTGGCCGTTTTCGGTTCGCGAGAGGGCGTCGCGGCCGTCATTTTTGCGGGTCCAGGTCCGTCGGTTTCGGTCCAAGGCCGTTTTCTATAAGGGGAGGCTTACTAAAGGGGGGTCTGTCCACCGCCGAAAGGTGGGAACGGCTTTGCTTGTACAGACTCTTCGGCCGTTCGTTCGGACGCCGCCCCGCCGCCCCCCCCGTGTTCCCCGCTCGTTTTCGTTCTCCGCCCATCAACTCCCCAGACTTCGGGCCGACCTTGGTGCAACTTCCCAATCCGAGCGTTGTTCATGTCCGCCCTCCCGGGGCC
Organism: Prorocentrum cordatum; assembly: GCA_963575745.1. NCBI lineage: Eukaryota > Dinophyceae > Prorocentrales > Prorocentraceae > Prorocentrum > Prorocentrum cordatum. The sequence goes on from CAUYUJ010014421.1 coordinate 287,461, forward strand.
GTTTTCGGGACGAACGAAAACACCCCTGGGGAGATGGTCGAGATCTCCGGGGCCCCGCAAATTGGACCACCCAATCCATCGATCTTCGCGGTCTCCGTTTGTCTCCCCAATTCGTCTTTTCACAACTGTCCACGCCGAAGCGCCACCGCCTGGCTCCTCGCTGGGCAGTCCCGCGGGACGAACGGGCACAGTGTCCAGTGTCTGGTGTCCTGGGCTTCGCCTTTCTCCCTCTCTTCGCCTTCGCACTTCGTTCTTTCCGCCTTGTCCTCGCCCCCTCCCTTGTATTCCTTCCCGTTGCCCCTTGTCTTGGCCCCGACCCCTGTCCTCCCTGTTGAAAGGCTCCAGTGGCTTCGAAGCTCGGTCGGTGCCGGGAGTCTTGCCGTCGGAGGCTGGCGTGCCGATGGGGCCCCGGGGACGGGCTCCCCCCATGCCGTCGGCTTCCACGCGTCCTCGTGCTCCGTCGCCTGCGCTCGAGAAGGGCACAGCTGCACAATGCACACGCGCTCTTTCGGAGGTCCGCCCCGTCTCCTGGAGCGGCGCTGGGCCCCCCACCCTGGCAGCGCCTCCGGCGCCAGCCCCTGGCGTGCCCCGTGCCCCAGGGACGGGGAACAGCGCCGAGGCCTATGATGTTCCAACTCACTTTAGCTTGAACCATCGGAAAGAGTTTCGTGCGTCAAGAACGTACCGCAGCTGGAGGGTTTTCACGTGTCGGGCTTTGGGAGGCGATGATCGTTCGACACTGCTTCGATACTCTTCTGGGTGCTCGAAACTATTCGCGGGATTCTGTCCTTAGTACGATGGGGGCAACATAAACCGAGGCAAGAAATCGGGGCGGAGCTCTGAAAGTCTACGTTTCTGGAGTTTCCTCTTCTGTCAGTTCGCATTCCTCTTCCGCTGAGGGGCCGGGGGGCCAGGCGCCCTCTCAGCTTCTCCGCGGGCGCGTCGCGCGCGTTCGCTTCCCCTCCCCCCTTCACCCCTTTCTCCTCCTGCTCCGCCTCTTCTGCACAGACGGTTCCACAGACGGTAGATGGTCAAAGAAATTGCTGTAGTGGCAGCCAATGGGCATCCAGTCGCAGGGACGACCGTGTAAGCGGTGGACTGATTGAGCCGTAGGCAGGATTCCTGACGCATGGCGATGCTCTGTGCTGTTTTTCCCAACCCTCCTATGGTTGGGCACTCGTTTTGAATAGAGCAGTGTGGTCGCCCCGGCCTCCTTCTTCTCCTCCCCCCTCCTCCCCTCCTCCTCTCCTGTCTCCTGTGTTCCCCTCTCCTCTTCTCTCGTGCCGCCGGGCTGCGATCTGCGCAACTGTCGCCACTTTCGTGGGCTCCTGGGAGGCCCAGCGGAGGTACGTCTTACGCGTTGCCGCCGCTCTTCTTGCTGCGCTCTTCTGAGTTCACTGATGGGTGCTCTTCTCCCGCACTGCGGGTTTTTCAGCATGCCCGTCAGCATGGAGTGGTCCCGAAGGTAACCGCCGCGTGCATAGGAAGGGCCGGGTACGTCGCAGGGTCGTTTTCCCATGCCTGGCAGCCCTCCACGGGCGCGGACCTCCGCACGCCGGCCCTCGCTCGCTCGCTCCGCCTCGTCTCCGGACCTCCAGCACACCGAGAGGGCATGGCAGAGGTCTGCTGCCCCTCGCGAGGTGCGCCGCCGCCGCAGCCTTCTCGGGCTCGCGACCTCGTCGGCGTGCGCAGATCGAGGCTCGGTGGCGTCAGACCGCGTCGAGTCGACGGGCGCCGAGGTGTGCCCTGAGCATCGGGAGCAGCGCAGGGCGGCCTCGAACCGTTGTACCAGGTGCATGTCGAGGCTTCCTTTGGGAGAGTGCCGCGACAAGGCCCCGCCGGCATGCGAGGCTTCGTGCACCGCCCTCCCCTGCGCAGGACGAGAACGGTGACGACGCCCTGGCCTTCTTGGGTGCTGGCAGTTCCGAGCTAGAGAAGGACCGACGGTTTCATCGAATCCAGGGGTATAAGTGATGACGAGGAAGGATCAGGAAGAGGAGGAGGAGGAGGAGGAGGCGGAGGAGGAGAAGGAGGTGGAGCAGGAGGATACTCCTCAGGATGTGGAGTATGCGGGGGAGGAGAAAGAGGATGAGCAGGAGAAAGAGGAAGAGGAGGAGGAGGAGGAGGAGGAGGTCGGCGACGATATAGACCAGGACGAGCACTCGGATGACGCGCGGCGTAGGCAGCAGGGCGGATGAAGGAGCCAAGAGGAAGGACGAGGTTGTTCTAGGGCGGGGTAGAGAGAGAGAGAGAGAGAGAGATGGCAGACGTGGCGAGATTGTGCTTATCAGCGTACGGCCAACGAGACAAATAGAGAAAGGCGAGATGGAAAGGGGGGAGGACGGGGAGGTGGGAGGCGGAAATGAGGAGGGTGGGAGGGCGGAGTAGAGGGGGGAGGGGAGGAGGAGAAGGAAGAGAAGGAGGAGGAGGAGAACGAGGAGGAAGAGGAGGAGGAGGAGGAGGAATAATGAGACGAGGGTGTCACCCCTCGTCCTCGTCTGCCTCGTCGTCTTGCTCCTCCATCCTCCTGCCTGGTGGGGGAGTGGAGGAGGAGGAGGAGAAGGAGGAGAGGGGGGGGGGAAGGGAGGATTGAGGAGGGAGGAAGAGGCAGAGGGGCGGAGGACAAGTTAGGTGCGCTCGCGTCAACATCTGACATCCTAACCCTCCCTCCCATCCCTTACCATGGTGCTGATTTGCTCTATCCGCGGACGCGTGTCGTAGCGGACCTGTGGCTCCGCGCGCGTGTGAGTAGTGGGTGGTGGTGCGCGTGCGTGCGTGCGTGTGTGCGTGGTTGTGGTTGTTGTGGTGGTGGTGTGTATGTGTGTGTGTGTGTGTGCGTGTGTGCGCGTGTGCTGTGGTGTGACGTGGTGTGGCGTCTTGGTGGTGTGGTGGCGGGCCAGGTGCGTGCGTGCGTGATGGGGGTGGTGGTGGTGGCGGTGGTGGTGTGTGTGTGTGTGCGTGTGTGTGTATGTGTGTGTGTGTGTGTGTGTGTGTGTGTGTGTGTGTGTGTGTGTGTGCGTGCGTGCGTGCGTGCGTGCGTGCGTGCGTGCGTGCGTGCGTGCGTGCGTGCGTGTGTCTGTGTGTGCGCGCGTGTGATGTGGTGTGACGCGGTGTAGCGTGGTGGTGGTGGGTGGGGTAGTGCGGTGGTGGTGGCGGTGCGCGGTGGTGGTGCGCGTGCGTGCGTGCGTGCGTTGGTGGGTGGAAGTGGCGGTGGGTGTGCGTGCGGCGGGGCGGGGCGTGGTGCGGCGCGGTGGTGGCGGGCGGATGGGCGCGCGAGAAAGAGGCCCGCGCTGGGGCGAGAACCCATCCTGAACGACGGAGGCAAAACACCGATCCGAAAATGAGGCCCACGCTGCAGCGGGAGCACGATTCGGAACGATCCGGGAGCAGAAGTGAGGCCGGCGCCTCAGCGAGAGCAGCATTTCGAACAAAAACGCAGGCGAAAACCCAACTCCCGGGAATCCTGTGTGCACAAAAAAACAGTACGCCGGGGGGGGGGCTCGAATATTCCATGTACGCCATCAGGGGAAGAGGGAGAGTAGTATTCAGATTGAGTAATTGTAGAGGATATAGGGATGGCTGGGAGGCGGGAGGACCAGGAGGGAGGAGGAACGGCAGGGGGGGGGAAGGACCAGGAGCATGCGAGGAGGCGGCGGGGGGGAAGGGCGGAGGGATGAGGGAGAAGGAGGGAGGGAAGACCTGGAGGGGGGCAGTGCCCGGAGGATGTGAGGATGGGGGGCGAGGCTTGCCAACCGCCCGCTCCAGGAGTGCCGCGGGGTGCTCCGCGAGGCTGGGTGCCGATGGTGCTGAGGTTAGGTCGCTGTGCCTCACGCGCAGGCGCCTCGAGAGGCGCCTCTGCCCCTTCCGGCGACGGCCACAAGGAGGTGGCGCGAGGGGGGCGTTCAGAAGGCCCCCGCGCCTTCCCAAGAAGCCCTCCCCGCTTTCGAAGAAGCCCCCCGCCTTCTTAGGAGGCCGCCCCTCTTCTTGCCTCACGGAGAACTCAACAACCTTCTGGGCGACGAACACTCTGCAACGGCAAAATGCTCGTGCCACGGAATACCTCTTGGAGGTGATTAACATGTCAAATTATCAGAAGGAACAGAGGTATGCCTGAAGTCATCCAGACAGTCTTCGTATCTACAGAGGAGGAATGAGGCCGCCCCCCTGGTGCCACCACCCTTGTGCACGCCGCTGATCGCTTCCTGTGCCTAGACCTCGGGCGCTGATCGGAGACCACCTGCGAACCCCGTGCCCCTGCAGGTTGGATTTCTGAAGCGCCGGCGGTAGGTCAGAATCTGATGGATGCCCGCAGTCAGGCGGACTGTCTTTGGGGCGCCGGGTACGCCAGCGTCGCGTGGACGCGCAGGGGTGGGTTTCGTAAGTTGTCGCAGAGCTGAGGCGTCTCTCTTTTCGGGCTGGCCCTCGATTCTCGAGGTGCCCCTGCCCAGGGGGGGCAGCGTCGACCCCCAGCCGCCCATTCAGCGCCCATCGGGGCCCCGGCCCCCCACCCCGCCCAAGAAACATGCGCTTTCGCTGTCGGGGGGCCCCTCGGCGACGCATTGCCGATTCCAGGCCAGCGTCCCCCCCATGAGCCAGTCCCGAGCTGGCGCTCCTCCTCGTTGGCGCGCCCCCCCCCTCCTCCCTCCCTCCTCCCTCCTCCCTCCTCCTCCTCCCCCTCCTCCTCCTCCTCCTCCTCCTCCCCCTCGTTGGCGCCCCCCCCTCCTCCCGCGCGTGGACCGGAAACTCCCTCGCAGGCGCGGGCCCCGCGGGCGGGCCAGCGGCGCAGTGCAGCGCCCCAGCGGCGACGGAGAGAACGACTGGCCGGCCGCTCGGCCGCGCGTGGTGCCGCTCGGGCCGGGGGATTTCCGCGCGCCCGTCTGTCCTGCCCTCCCTCGGCCCCCCCTCCTTCACTCACCCAGCTCGTTCCACTACTCGCAAAGTGCCTACTCGCAAACGCCCGAAACATACATGTTTGATTCGATATAACTTCTCGTAGATCCCCTCCAGCGGATCCAGGCCATTTGCGAGTAGTCACTTTGCGAGTAGTGGAACGCGCTCGTCTATTCACTGAGCCCCGCTCCCTCCCTCACTTCCTCCCTCCTTGAACCGAAACAGAAAACTCCACATAAACATAAACTTTTGGCGCTCCGCACGGATTTCTTGGATCCGCGCTGGGCCCCCCTGGCGGTGTCTCTGGCGCCGCCCTTGGCGCGCTCCGCGCGCCAGGGAGGGGGGTCCGGCGCGGATCCAAGAAATCCGCGCGGAGCGCCAAAGATTATGCTTATGTTTTTTTTTCTTCTTCAACCCTCGGCCCCCCCCCCTCCTTCACTGAGCCCCGCTCCCTCCCTCCCTCCTTGAAGGCGGGCTCATGTCTCGCTCCATCCTCATCCTTTCCTCCCATGGCCTTTCGCTCGCTGCCTTCATGGGCACGGGCGGGCTCCCCAGCGGAGCGCGCACTTTGTGACCTTTTGCGCACCTCGGTGCCTGGAGGGAAGGCCCCACAGTAAATGTTGCCGCTCGTCTTACTCCTCTTGCTGCTCCTCCTCTTCTGCCTCGTCCTTCTCTTCTCTCTCCTCCTCTTCCTTTATCCCCCATCCTGTGCCCCACCCAGTTCGGGCCCAGAGACGACGACCTCCTCCCTGTCGCATCCCCAGACGTGTCGGTAGGGCGGGCTGAGCGTTAAGCGTGAGACTTCCTCATTCTTTCTGATTCTGCAACAGTTTCACGGATGGGGGGCGGGTCGTTTTCCAAGTGTGGTTCGCGCTTCAATGTCGCGCACATTCGTTTTACAAGTTTGCATCAATTTCGCGGACTGAGGGTGGGCCGTTTTCAACATGTGATGCTCGTATTAGCGCCGCGCGCAATCGTTTAAGCAGTTCGCAACAGTTTCACACATGGATTTCGGGCCATTTTCAAAATTTGGTTATCGCTTTAGCCGCGCGCGCATTAGTCTTACAAGCTTGCAGCAGTTTCACGGATGGACGGCTGCTCCTTTTCAAAATGTGATTTTCGTTTTAGCGCCGTTCGCATTCGTTGGACGCAGCAGTCGC
>CAUYUJ010014421.1:296010-298510 GCA_963575745.1 Prorocentrum cordatum
CTGGGCTCCTCTCCCCCCCCCACTCTTGCTCCACCTGCCCCCCCCGCCTCCCCCCTCGCCACCCTCCTCGCCGCCCGTCTCGGGCCAGTAGCCTCGCGCCAAAGCGGACGATCTGGCAGCCGCGCCTCGGCGCACTCGGCGCAGGATTGCGGCGGCGAGGAAGACGCGCCCGACGGGCCGGGAGCACCCGGGGGCCTGGGGGGCTCGGAGGCGACGAAAGGGGCGAATAGCCCAGGAGCAACTCATGTATCCAGGGGCGCCGATGATCCACGTCTTCAGCGAGGCTCCCGGAGGGGTGCGTGTAATGATCTCCCCTCATCTATTCGCCCCCATCGTCGCCTCCGAGGGGCGGCCGAGATGTGCCCCTCTCGGGGCTGGGATCTGGAGGGTTCCACACGGGTGCAGGTCGGAGGCTGGCAGAGGCCCCCACGTTGCCAAGCCGATGTGCGAAGTGCCATCTTGCGGTTCCCTGGAGGGTGCTGCGGCCGATCTCTTGCGGGCCCGCGCCCTCCGGGTCTGGTCCCGGGTCGTTTCCATCGAAGGGCGGCTTCTTCCAGACGGGGTTTTGTTCCCCCTGAGATTTGGGCCAAACCTTCCGCGTTTGGTCCCCCTTCCAGCCCTCGGAAACAGGGTCCAGACTGGGAGAAGGCACGGGCGAGTCGGCCAGCAGCTGGCTCCCGGGGTCCGCCCAGGGCGCTGCCGATGGCGGCGGCTGCGAGCGGGGGCCTCTGAGAGTCCCCCAGGGGGCTCCTACGCAGAGGGGCCAGGGGGTTCAGGACGCCGCAGCGCGGCCTCCCCTCGCCCCGCGCGGAGCCCTCTTGCGGCCGCCTCTGGTCGTATCATCGCCCTTGCGTTGCAGCCGGCTGGCCCCTGCCTCCCTCCAGGTTTAATCGTGCGGTGGCCCAGGCCAAGTGGCGCAGTCCGCGGGGGACGGCAGTGGGGCCACCTGCCATGCCCCTGGGAGATCTGGCGGAGCCGCTCACTGCCCGCGCTGGAGTGCCGCCTCGTGCACTCCCCCCGCACCAGCTTCCCAGGCGCGCCCCCCCGGCCAGGTCCCTGTGCAGCGCAGGCAGACGGTACATAAGGATCCACCCTGGCGCTTGCAGCACTTCGCACTGGAGCAAGGCATGGCATCCCTTGTGGCCCTCCTCCGTCGTCGTCCTCCTCCTCTGCCTCCTCTTCCTCCTCCTTGGCCCTCCTCCTCGTCCTCCCCCCTGCTGCTGCTCCTCTCCCTTTTCCTCGCCGACCCCCCCCCTCCTCTTGCGGCTCCTCCTCCTCCTCCTCCTCCTCCTCCGCTTCCCTCCTCCTCCTCCTCCTCCTCCTCCTCCTCCTCCTCCTCCTCCTCCTCCTCCTCCAGCTGAGTCCGCAATCCCGGCATGTGTCCCACTTTGGGACGCATGGCCAATGGGGTTAGTTCGGCGTGTCGGCCGAAAGTCCGCCACCCGAAGGAGAGCAAGGGACTGCCCTCCGGCGCCGCCGGCGACGGCGACGGGGACGGCGGCGGCGACGACGACGACGACGACGGCGGCGGCGGCGGCGGCGGCGGCGACGTGACGACCACGACGACGACACCGAGGACGCCGACCGTGGGGACCGCCGCAGCGAAGGCGAGGCGGAACGAAGACGACGACGACGACGACGACGACGACGATGTCGACGACGACGACGACGACGACGATGTCGACGATGTCGACAGCGACGGGGGAGGGGAGGGAGAGAGGGAGGAGGGCGAGACACACGGAGAAGAGAGGGGATGGGAGGGGGAACGGGGCAGTTCCTTTCCACCCCAGGGCGTGTGCCCCCCAGGGGGAAGCCGTGCGCGGGCAGCTCAGCCCGACCGTTTTGGGGTCCCTGCTGGTGCCAGGGCCGCGCGGGAGGTGGATGTTTTCCTAAGCACTGGCGGAATTGTTATCCTAAGCGCTCGCGGACATGTTCTCCTAAGCACTGGCGGAAACTATCTGGAAACGTAGACAGTGTTAGCGTAGATGGGGATTGGCGGCGGGGTGCTGTCTACAGAGCAGCCCCTTCGGCAGAAAGCCAAGACCAGCGTGGCGAGTCGGCCTACGTCTGGGCGCGCCGTGCTGGCCAGTGTTGGCCGCTGTGATCATGGCGCCCGTGTGGCTTTGCACATGGACGCTCAAGGCGCGGAGCAAGCTCAGGAAGAGCTCCGGCTTGTCCCGGTACGCCCGGCGCAGCCATGCCATGCCGCTCGCGTTGATTCGCCCGTAGCTCTCAATCATGAGGGGCACGACGCTGGCGCCGGGGTATTTCGTCCGCTTCTCGTCCTCCATGCGGCATGCAGCGGCGCCGTCTCGAGACGCACACTGCCGTTTCAGGGCCGAGTCCGTGCTCAGCACGTCGACGATGGGACGTCGAGAAAGAATGTTGTGCCCTCCAGCTCGACAACGATGTCTAAGCGTGCCTCGGACATCGTGCCGTCCGGCTTGAGCTTGTCAAGATGGGGGCACCGCTGCTCCGTGCGAATTGGGGCGTGCAGGTC
>CAUYUJ010014421.1:302258-317258 GCA_963575745.1 Prorocentrum cordatum
AGGTCCCAGTTCTACCGCTCGCATGCGCACCCCCCCCCCCACTCCCCCCTCCCCCCACACCCCACCCCACCCATCCATAGGCAGCCCCACCGAAGGTCCCAGTGCTACCGTCCGCATGCGCCCCCCCCACCCAGTGCAGCGTTTCGTGGCCCCATACGGGGCCCCACCGAAGGTCCCAGTGTCCCAGTGTTGCCGTCCGCATGCGTCTCCCCCACCCAGTACAGCGCTTCGTGGCCCCATAGGGAGCCCCACCGAAGGTCCCAGTGCTACCGTCCGCATGCGTCCCCCCCCCACCCAGCACAGCGCTTCGTGGTTCCAATCAGGAAGCCCCACGAAGGTCCCCAGTGACTGTCCGCATTGCCCCCCCACGCCCAAATGCAGCGTTTCCGTGCCCCGCAGGGAGCCCCCGCCGAAGGTCCCAGTGCATACAGTTGCATGCGTCCCCCCCACCCAGTACAGCGCTTCGTGGCCCCATAGGGAACCCCACCGAAGGTCCAAGTGGTACCGTGTGCATGCGTCCCCCCCCCTGTGCAGCGCTTCGTGCCCCCATAGAGAGCCCCGCCGAAGCCCCTGGGACTGTCCGCGTGCGTCCCGGAAGTCGAATTTGGCATTTTCACCCCACCCCACCCAGTGCTGCGTTTCGCGGCCCCATAAAGAGCCCCACCGAAGCCCCCAGTGGGACTGTCCGCGTGCGCCCCTGAAGCACATTTTTTTCTTCATGCCAGCCACTACGGCGTTTCGTGACCCCGTAGAGAGCTCCACCGAAGCCCTCACTGGGACCGTCCGCGTGCGTCTCGGATGCCCAATTTGGCATTTTCATCCACCCAATACAACGCTTCGTGGCCCCATAGGGAGTTCCGCCGAAGCCCCCAGTGGGACCACCCGCATGCGTCCCGGAAACCAAATTTGGCATACCCCTCATACGTTTCGTGGCCCCATAAGGAGCTCCACCGAAGCCACCACTGGGACCGCCCGCGTGCGTCCCACACGCCAGGTTTTGCATTTTCCCCCACCCAGTACGGCGCTTCGTGGCCTCATAGGGAGTTCGCCCGACGACCCCAGTTCTACCGCCCGCATGCGCTCCCCCCCACCCAGTGCAGCGCTTCGTGGCCCCATAGGGAGCCCCACCGAAGCCCCCAGTGGGACCACCCGCATGCGTCCTGGAAGCCAAATGTGGCACACCCCTCATACGTTTCGTTGCCCCATAGGGAGCTCCACCGAAGCCACCACTGGGGCCGCCCGCACGCGTACACACCAAATTTGGCATTTTCACCCCACCCAGTACGGCGCTTCGTTGCCCCATAGGGATTTCGCCCGACGGCCCCCAGTTCTACCGCCCGCATGCGTTCCCCCCCACCCAGTGCAGCGCTTCGTGGCCCCATAGGGAGCTCCACCGAAGAACATATTCACAATTGCGGTACCCACAACTGCATATGGTTGGGTCCGTCGCCAGGGTGATTTTGTTATTTCTCTCTCCCTCTCTCTCTTTCTCATATATATAATACATATATGTACCTATCTTGTCTTTGGAAGAGGAGGAGGAACAGGAGGAGGAGGACGAGGAGTACGAGGAGGACGAGGACGAGGAGGACGAGGAGGACGAGGAGGAGGAGGAGGAAGAGGAGGAGGAGGCGCAGGAGCAGGAGCAGGAGCAGGAGCAGGAGCAGGAGGAGGAGGAGGAGGAGGAGGAGGAGGAGGAGGAGGAGGAGGAGGAGGAGCAGGAGAGGAGAGGAGCAGAGCAGGAGCAGGAGGGGGAGAGGAGCAGGGGGGGGAGCAGGGAGCAGGAGCAGGAGCATGAGAAGGAGCAGGAGCAGCGAACAGGAGCAGGAGCAGGGCAGGAACAGGAGCAGGAGCAGGAGCAGGAGGAGGAGGAGGAGGAGGAGGAGGAGGAGGAGGAGGAGTGGGGAGGAGGAGGAGGAGGGGGAGGTGGGCGGGGGGAGGGGAGGGGAGGGGGAGGAGGAGGAGGGATATGGAGGAGTGAGAGAGGAGGAGGAGGAGGAGGAAGAGGACGAGGAGGAGGAGGAGGAAGGAGGAAAGCGAGGGAGGAAGAGGAGGAGAGGAGAAGAGGAGGAGGAGGTAGGAGGAGGAGGAGGGAGGATGGAAGAGAGAGGAGAAGAGAGGAGGAGCAGGAGGGGAGGAGGAGTAGGAGGAGGAGGAGGAGGAGGAGCTGGAGTGAAGGAACGGGAGGAGGAGGAGGGGAGGAGGAGGAGGGGAGAGAGGAGGAGGAGGAGGAAGGAGGAGGAGGAGGAGGCGAGGAGGGCGATGAGGACGAGGAGGAGGAGGAGGAGTAGGGGAGGAGGAGGAGAGAGGAGGAGGAGAGAGCGAGGACGAGGAGGAGGAGGAGGAGGAGGAGGAGGAGGAGGATGGAGGAGGAGGAGGAGGAGGAGGAGGAGGAGGAGGAGAGGAGGGAGGAGAGGGAGGATAGGGAGGAGGAGAGGGAGGAGGAGGAGCAGGAGGAGGAGGAGGGGGAGGGGGATGAGCATCCCTGAGAAATCTAACCCACAACCGTTGTTAGAGTTTTCAGGGATGCTCCTTCGGGTCTCTTCGGGGCGCTTTCAGGGGTCTCCTGGGGGCAGTTTTGAGGCCTCTTGGGAGCCTCACGGGGGCCTCTTGGGAGCCTCTTGGGGGCCTGCTGGGAGCATCTCGGGGGCCTCTTGGGGGCCTCTTGGGGACCTCTTGGGGCCGAGAGCTCGAAGTGTCCGTTCGGGTTCCCCATCTGGGCCCCCTCTTGGGGCCGTCTTTGTGCCCTCTTGGGTCGTCCTGGGCGCCTCTTGGGCCATCTTGGCGCCCTCTTGGGCCATCTTGGGGCCCTCTGGGGGGCCTCTTGGGCCGTCTTGGGGCGATCTTTGGGGCCTCGTGGGTCGTCTTGGAGCGTCGAAAATCCGAAAAGGCGAGAAACCTTCAAACACCAGAGGAACATCAATGGTTTTTTGCCTCTGAGGGCCCTCTTGGGAAGCCTTTTGGAACACTCTCGGGACGTCTTCGGGGCCTCTTGGGCCGTGTTGAGGCCATCTTGGGCGTATTGGGGCACTCTTGGGCCTTCTCGGAGGTATCTTCAGCCCTCTTGGGCGCTTTTTGGGCCCATGTTTGGCCAGCTGCGCTACCGGAGGACGCGCGCGACAAGCCCGGGGAATCGCGGGGAATCCCAGGGAGTCCCCTGAAAACCAAGGGAATCGCAGGGAATTCTTGGAAATCCAGAGGAAACCCGGGTAATTCCAGAAATCTTTGGAAAACCAGAGGGCCAGCCTTGAAAACCGTTTTAAACCCTACATATGTGAATTTCTCTGGGCTGGATGAGCCTGGGGGCACTCCACTGCGTGCTGCAGGCACGGTGGCGGATTTTGAGGAAAAGGGATGGAGGAGGAGGATTGTAGTGTAGCGCTGATGCCCTTGAGGGTAGGCATAACCCTTTCAGATCGGGTGGGGCACGCAGGCTCTCCCATCCTTGAAAACGGTGCTCGTGAAGGTTGTGACGCCAACCTTTTGGTCCCAGAGCCTGTGCGGGGACCGTTGGAGGCACCGTTAGGTGTGGCGGGGGAGCTTAACGATAGCTCCTGTCTCCGCCATACCATGCCAGTGAGAGGGCGTGAAGCGTGTCACACCGCCTGGCCAGGGGATGGGCTGGCATCCCCCAGAATAGAGTCAAACGCTGATTCCCCAGAATAACGTCAGACGCTGGACTCCCCCAGAATAACGTCTGACGGCTTGCTACCCTGGTGGCGCCATGTGGGCCTGCTCCACGGGAGGAGGGATCGCGATCCTGTCGGTGACCGGGGGGCCCACTCCACAGCAGGGCGGCGATGGGGGACCTGCTATACAGCAGGTCGGGGCGCCACCCTGAGGGGGGGCGGGGGGGATCTGTGCCACCGCGGGTCGGATCGCCATCCTAGGGGGGATACGGCGGCCCGCTCGAAAGTCAGACGGGTCGACCCTCAGGATGAACGGTGCGGTTCCCCCCCAACAGGAAAACACCTCGAGGTTGGTGGAAATCCCGAGATAGAAACCTCGAAGTGAAGCCCTCGACGGGAATGAGTAGGAAGAGGAGGTGGGAGGGAGGGAGGGACGGGAACGGGGGGGGGGGCGGGGAGGGTGAGAGGGGCACGTGAGAGTGTGCAGGACTACCGGCCTTGCCGCCGGGTGCGTCCTTGAGGCAACTGCCTCGCAACAAGGGCCAGCGTGCAGGGTCTGAGGATGCACGTGGCCCGGTCTGGCCGCCAGGGGGTGGCGGAATATGGAGGGAGGAGAGGGGATGATGGGGACACATATGGGTGTGCAGGACTACCGGCCTTGCCGCCTGGTGCGTCCTCGAGGCAACTGCCTCGCGACAAGGGCCAGCGTGCAGGGTCTGAGGATGCACGTGGCCTGGTCTGGCCGCCATGGGGTGGCGGAATATGGAGGGAAGAGAGGGGATGAGGGGGACGCGTATGGGTGTGCAGGACTACCGGCCTTGCCGCCGGGTGCGTCCTTGAGGCAACTGCCTCGCGACAAGGGCCAGCGTGCAAGGTCTGGCCGCCAGGGGGTGGCGGAATATGGAGGGAGGAAAGGGGATGAGGGGGACGCTGCATGGGTGTGCAGGACTACCGGCCTTGCCGCCGGGTGCGTCCTTGAGGCAACTGCCTCGCAACAAGGGCCAGCGTGCAGGGTCTGAGGATGCACGTGGCCCAGTCTGGCCGCCATGGGGTGGCGGAGTATGGAGGGAAGAGAAAGGGGATGAGGGGGACGCGTATGGGTGTGCAGGACTACCGGCCTTGCCGCCGGGTGCGTCCTTGAGGCAACTGCCTCGCAACAAGGGCCAGCGTGCAGGGTCTGAGGATGCACGTGGCCCAGTCTGGCCGCCATGGGGTGGCGGAGTATGGAGGGAAGAGAGGGGATGAGGGGGACGCGTATGGGTGTGCAGGACTACCGGCCTTGCCGCCGGGTGCGTCCTTGAGGCAACTGCCTCGCGACAAGGGCCAGCGTGCAGGGTCTGAGGATGCACGTGGCCCGGTCTGGCCGCCAGGGGGTGCCGGAATATGGAAGGAAGAGAGTGGATGAGGGGCACACGTAAGGGTGTGCAGGACTACCGGCCTTGCCGCCGGTTGCGTCCTTGAGGCAACTGCCTCGCGACAAGGGCCAGCGTGCTGGATCTGAGGATGCACGTGGCCCGGTCTGGCCGCCAGGGGGTGCCGGAATATGGAGGGAGGAGAGGGGATGATGGGGACACGCATGGGTGTGCAGGACTACCGGCCTTGCCGCCGGTTGCGTCCTTGAGGCAACTGCCTCGCAACAAGGGCCAGCGTGCAGGGTCTGAGGATGCACGTGGCCCGGTCTGGCCGCCAGGAGGGGGTGGCGGAATATGAAGGGAGGAGAGGGGATGAGGGGGACGCGCATGGGTGTGCAGGACTACCGGCCTTGCAGCCAGTTGCGTCCTTGAGGCAACTGCCTCGCAACAAGGGCCAGCGCGCAGGGTCTGAGGATGCACGTGGCCCAGTCTGGCCGCCATGGGGTGGCGGAGTATGGAGGGAAGAGAGGGGATGAAGGGCACAGGTAAGGGTGCGCAGGACTACCAGCCTTGCCGCCGGTTGCGTCCTTGAGGCAACTGCCTCGCGACAAGGGCCAGCGCGCAGGGTCTGAGGATGCACGTGGCCCGGTCTGGCCGCCGGGGGGTGGCGGAATATGGAGGGAGGAGAGGGGATGAGGGGGACGCGTATGGGTGTGCAGGACTACAGGCCTTGCCGCCGGCTGCGTCCTTGAGGCAACTGCCTCGCGACTGAAGTAAAGTGCCGAATCTAAAGATTCACACAAACCGGCGGGGTCCCACTAGACATGTGTGAATGACGACGCTCCGACTTGTTCGAATGAAAATTGACAAAACAAGCGCCGGCATTTTCTGCGGGCAGTGTCATGGAGGCGCATGCCTCCTAAGGAAGGTGTGTAGGATCGCCAGTATTGCTGGCAGGCTCCTGGAGGATAATTCCTCTGGCTGCCTCGTTGAGACCATCTGGCGGAGCCGACCGGCAGCTGGTGTCGACCACGCTCAGGAAGGCCATGCTTAGACTGTAACTGGCGAAACGTGTTCCCCCAGGGTGACCACCCAGGCGGGGCCTGTGGCTCTCCGACCCGAACCTGCAAGGTGGGCAATAGAAGCACTGCTGGAGGAGGTCCGGTCTGGGTCGACGCATCCTCCTTGTGCTGGGAGGGCACTTGAGCGTGCCTCTTGCCACTGTCGCCCCGCTGTTCACACCCCTGGGGGCTCGGCTGGGGTGCTCGTCGGGCGTGGGGAATCCACGCCCTTAGTGGCGCCCCGTGCGTCCCCAGCCGACTCCCCCAGAGGAGTATAGAACAGCATTGGCACGGGGGGAGGAGGAGGAGGAGGAGGAGGAGGAGGAGGAGGAGGAGGAGGAGGAGGAGGAGGAGGAGGAGGAGGAGGAGGAGGATTGAGGGAGAAGGAGGAGGAACAGAGGATCTGGAGGTGGTCGAGGAAGAGGTAGCGGAGGCGGAGGAAGGTGAGCAATGGGGCATTGCCTAGGGCGCCGAGGAGAGTCTCGACTGGGCCTCGAAAGCAAGGGAGGAGGAGGAGGACGAGGAGGAGAGAGGAGGAAGAGGAGCAGAAAAAGGAGGATGATTAGGAGGAGGAGGAAGAGGAGGAGGAGGAGGAGGAGGAGGAGGAGGAGGAAGAGGAGGATTAACGAGAGGATGACGATTGGCGATTACGGAGCAGCGGATAACCTCCTTTGGGATGCGGATGAGAGATAGGGGGGGTAGAGAAATGATGAAGGATGGAGGACGACGAGGAGGTTGAGGAGGAAGAGGAAATCGATGACGACCATGAGGGATGGTGATGATGCAGCTGCTGCTGATGATGGTGCTGATGCTGATGCTGATGATGCTGTTGTTGATGATGATGCTGATGACGATGATGATGATGATGATGATGATGATGATGATGAGGATGATGAGGATGATGAGGATGATGAGGATGATGAGGATGATGAGGATGATGAGGATGAGGATGAGGATGAGATGAGGATGAGGATGAGGATGAGGATGATGATGATGATGATGATGATGATGCTGATGATGATGATGATGATGATGCTGATGATGATGGGGATGATGATGATGATGATGATGATGATGATGATGATGATGATGATGATGATGATGATGATGATGATGATGATGATGATGATGATGATGATGATGATGGTGATGATGGTGATGATGATGATGATGATGATGATGATGATGATGATGATGATGATGATGATGATGATGATGATGATGATGCTGATTACGATGACGACGACGACCAGGACGACGGTGGTGGTGATGACGACGACGACGATGACGATGCTACTGATGATACTGATGATGCTGATGCTGATAACGTTGATAAGCTGATGAGGGTGAGGATGATGATGTCGATGAGGATGGGGATGAGGATGATGATGATTTCGATAAGGATGAGGATGAGGATGATGATGATGTCGATAGTGCTGATGATTATCATGATGCTGCTGGTGTTGGTGGTGATTATGGTGGTGGTGCTGATGATGATCATGACGATGATGGTGGGGAGGACGATACCGATGATGGTGATGATGATGATGACGATGGTTATCATGATGATGGTAATCTGATGCTGATGATGCTGATGGCGATGCTGCTGCTGATGATGATGATGATGAGGATGATGCTGATGGTGATGATGATGCTGATGATGCTGATGGCGATGCTGCTGATGATGATGGTGGTGGAGAGGATACGATAACGAGATGGGAGGTAGGAGGGAAGTGAATGCATGGAGGGAGCAGGGATGAGTGGTTGAGGACATGTGGGAGAGTGGAAGGGGCGAGGGAAGCAGTATGTAAGGGAGGAGGTAGGAGGGATGACGGACAAGGGAAGAAGAGTAGGGTCGAGGGAAGGGGAGTGGGGAAGAGGGGAGAATGTGATGGGGATGCCGAGCCTGACGGGGTTGGGAAGGACGTGGTGGAGGGGAAGGACAGGGGGAGAAGGAAAGACAGCGCGCGCGTGGGGCCCGAAGTTGCCCCCTCTCTTCTTCGTCTTCCTCATCCCCCCTTCTGCTCATTCTCCTGCCTCTCCGCCTCTTCCCCGTCCTCCTCCTCTTCCTCACGCCTTCTCCCCTGAGGCCTCGTCCTAAGCCGCGTCTGAAGCATGAGTCCAGCACTGCTGAGATGAAACGATCAGAGGGAAAGTCACGCTGCTGATACGTACCACCCTCGACCACAGCTTTTCCGTCACTGCTGCCGCGCTGTCCATGAGGTTCCGCAAAACAGCCTCAGCCAGGGATCCTCGCGCCATTATGTTTCGCATCTTCGCTGGGTCGTCGTTGTAACATCCCTTTTCCCTCCCGTCCCTCCCTCTCCTCTTCCTTCGCCCCGTCCCTCCTCATCCCTTTCTCCTCCTACCCTCTCCACTTCGCCTCAGCTTCCGCCTCCTCTTCCTCCCTTCGTCCTCCCCGTCCTCCTCCTCCTCCTCCTTCTCGTCCTCCTCCTCCTCCTCCTCTTCCTCCTCCTCCTCCCTCCTCCTCGTCTTCCACCACCTTCCTCCTCCTCCTCATCTTCCCCCTCCTCGCTCACCTCCTCCTCCTCTTCCTCCTCCTCCTCCTCCTCTTCCCTCCCCCCTCCTCCCCCCCCCCGCGGTGGGGTGGCAGTTGCTGCTCTTCTTGGCATCGTATCCTGGTGCTCGGCCCTACGCCTCGGGGACATCGACAATGCCATGTGCGGTGCACGGCTTTGTGTCAGCATGCCGGCTCGTCTTTTTGGGTCCCGCCCCGCGGCGCTTTGCCCCGGGCCGTGGCGCTCAGCTACGCCCGCGACGCTGGGACCACCTTGAGCTCTCAGGCGCGGGGATCGTGCATTTGGTGGAGTGGCAGAGCCGTGTGGTCCAAAAGTCCCATGGCGCCTTCGTGCCTCTTCGCCCTGCGGTACCTGCCCAATTTGGCAGGGATTGAGAGTCGGGCAGGACCTCACAGTGAGGAGGTGAAACGACTGTCCCCCTACGCACCGCCGCCTTCGCGTATGAGTAGCGAGTCAGGGGGCGACAATGCGCTGACCTGTACCTCGGCCGTGTCCCGCGAGCTCCTCGCCCATGAGCGATCGGCCTCCCCTGCGCGTGAGGAGGGTGGTCTTCCCGTGTGGGGGCGGAGGGCGGCCCATTTTGCGATGAGGCAGCACGCTTTGTGAGGCAGTCCTCTCGCGCGGGTTTCGCTTCTCCGTTTTCCATGGCTCCATGGCCCCCTCCTCCCCCCACCTTTCCCCCCGCCTCCCCCCCCCGTCGCCCCCTCCCCCCCGCGCGCGCGCCCGCGCGCGCGGTTCGCGCCGCAGCACGGCCAAGTTCATGAGAAGCGCTGGCTCGATCCACCCCGTGATCTGGGCGGGGGCGGGCGGATGTCCGGCAGGAGGAGGAAGATCGTCGTTTTTCCTCGTCCTTCGTTCCTCGTCTGCCCACATCCTCCTCGTCGTCGCCTTTGTCCTCAAATATTCCTTGGTCGTTCTTTCTTGACTTTGTTCCTGTTGCAACACGAGCGTTGCTTCACTTTGGCCAGATTCGCGCCGGGCGCGCCCGCCCCTGTTCCCCGCGGCCAGACATGAAGACACGATCTTGGTATTTGGACGATTCGGCTGCGTGTAATCAGTGGCGTGCCCACAAAAACGGTTGCCCTCCTGCCGGACTGCAAGCGAGAAGTCGACGGCCAATGTGCTGCGAGCATTCCACTGTTCATCTCCTGGAAGGGGAGCGGCGGGCGCATCGGCCGAACCCCTTTTCGTTGACGCTCGCTCGCCGACGGCAAACCCGCCGCCAATCCACTAAACGATGCAACCCACAACCAGCGGCGACTGCATAATTGAGCCCAAGAGGCCCCGAAAAGGCAAGAACAAACTCCTAAGAAGACTCCCGGGGGCCCCAACAAAAAACCGTGCTCCTGGAGGCCGAAAGAAACGTCCGAGAGACCCCCGAAGAGGCGCCGCAAAAGGCGCCCAAAAAGCCACCGAATGACCCGCAAGAAACCCCGTAGACGCCCCCGGGGGATTTGTACAGGAGGCCCCACAAGGGCAATGAGGCTCCCCAAACTTCCCCGGGAACTCCGAAGTTTTGGACAAGGGCCTCGCGCGGGGATGGATCGCAGCTCTGGCGGGCCGACGCAATCGGCCAGTAGCGAGGCAACGCGATCGAGCCGAAGCGCGCCTGGAAACTGGCAATGGGCGGCGCCAGCGCCGATGCAGATTTTCCCGGCGGCCCTGCGCAGTCCCGATTGGATTGCAACTCGGACATCCGATTGCGGCTGTAATCCATGTGCGGCCCTGGCGCCATGCTGCGGCCCAGGCGCCGTCCAAGGTCCTGGGGTCTCTAGGTTCCAGGCCGTTAGACTCGAGGGCCCGGACAGCCAGGCAGGCCCCGAAACCCCAAGGCCGAAGATTCCGGAACCCCAGACTCTTGGGCCTTAAGATCCAGGTCCCATGCCCCAGGGCCCTGGAGTTCAGGGCGCCACATTTCAAGGTTCTGGAGTCAAGGGCCCTTCCGGGGGCGTCGACGCCGCCTTCGTCTTTTGGGCCCTACAGTCCAGGGTCCTGAACTCTGGGGCACTTGATTCCAGGGCCTTGGGCCCTAGGGCCTACGACTCACAGGCCATAGACTCCAGAACCCTGCGCGCTCGCGCATTCCCAGATTCCAAGGCGTTAGTCGAGGGTTTAAGCGTTGGGGCCCTAGAAGCCAAGCGCCTAGACCCCAGGGCCGTAGATTCCACGGCCACGTGGTGCTGCGCGTTCGATTCCAAGGCTTGCGACGCCAGGGCCGTTGACTCCGCGGCCCAAAACTTCTGGGCCTTAGATTCCAAGGCAGCAAAATGGCGGCCTCCAAGCCCCACTGCCCTAGATCCGAGGGTTTCAACTCCAGCGCCTTACACTCGTATGAATAAACCCCAGGGCCGTTGACCCCAGAGCCTTGGAGCATAACTAATGCCCTAGGGTCTCGCGCCCTGGAGTCCATGGACCGCGGGGCCTGGGGCCCCGGCAGCCCTGGAGTCTCGGCCCTCGGGGGTTCGGGGCCCGCTCGGGGCGGGTCGGGGCTGCCCGCGGCTCGGGGACATCAGCCCCGTCGTGCGCGGCGCGGCTGCCCCGCCGTTCCCGGGGGGGGGGCCCGCTCGGGGGCTCGCCTAGCTGCCGTTCGTTGGCCGGCGCCCCCCACTCGGCCCGCGTGTCCAGGGGGGGCCCCCCGCCCAGGAGACAAGCTGGGGGCCATCGGCATCGGATTCCCCCGGCGTGCCGTGGGGGCAAGTGTAGAGACGTGGGCGGGCAAGGGCATCACAGGCGCTGAAGTGCAGCAGGAGTTCCGGCATCCGCTAGGCGAAAGCAGAAATGTAGCAACCAGGAGCAAGCCCAACTGCAGCAACCCAAAACCAGGCTAAGTGCAGAAACCCCAAAACGATGCCAATTGTAGCGAACAGACTAGTGCCACGAGCCACTTCACCATTGTAGTACATGACTTTGAACGAAGCTGCGAAAAGAGGGCCCAAGTGTGGCATTTCAAAAAAATGTCAACTGTAGCATTTCAAAAACGAGGCCAGCTGTAGTACGGTTTGAACGATGTCAACTGTGTTTACCGGAAATGCGGCCGAGTACTGTAGTTCAAAAACGAAACCACGTGCAGCAACCGGAAACAAAGCTAAGTGTAGGAATTCAGAAACGAAATCAATTGTAGTAACCAAACACGAGGCCAAGACGAGGAAATTCAAAACGAGGCCAACTTGTAGCAACCAAAAACGAGGCCAAGTGTAGAAACGAACAACCACATCCACTACAGTAGTGGATATGTGATCTCTGGGCGCGCAGACTCGGGCCACGACGCAGGCTTGCCCGGGGCCATTCCGTCGCCCTCCTTTCCTCCCCCCCTCCTTCCCCTTGTTTCGGGGGCGGGAAAGAGGGGGGTGATGATTAGCGGGATGGGATTTTATGGCGGGGGCCATGATATCTGCGCAGATCCCATGGCTCCTCTTCTTATTTCATTACGTCCCTGGCCCCCCCGCTGGGCCGCGCACGTGCCGCCGGCCATGATTGGCACCCCCCCGTCTTGGACACCCCCCTCTTGGCCGCTCCCGATTGTTCCTCGTCGTCGTCGTCGGCTTCGTTGTAGTCGTCGTCGTTCGTCGTCGTCCCCTTCCTCCTCCTCCTCCTCCTCCTCCTCCTCTTCCTCTTCCTCTTCCTCTTCCTCTTCCTTCCTCCTCCTCATCCGTTGCCATTTTGGCTCAGGGTTGGGACAGGCCCAAGTTGAGTTGAGGCAGCCTCTCTTGTGATGCCTTCCTGGTTCACACCCAGGCGGACACCCCGTTGTCGAGCTCGCGCCCGAGCAGGCAGCCGATTCGTACTGTTCTCTCCTTTTTCCCAGACATGTGTCTCTCTGGTCACGACCTCGCGCAACTCGGGCAAATACCCGACTCGAGGTTTACCCCGATGGCGGCCAGACTCGTCGGTTGCATCAGTGAGATCCAAGCCCTCGGCCTAACGATCGACGAGTGCATCGCTGCGGTGTGCCTCGAGCAGGCCAGCACGCAAGAAACCATCAGCGCCCTGCAATCGCAGGCGCGGGACGCTTCCCCTCCTCGGTGGACCCCGTCCCAAGTGGTGAAGACACGGCAATTGGTGACGCCTGGTCACGTGCATCGTCGCCCCTCGTCACGGCTGCACCGGTCGAGGCCCGCCTGGTCACGTTGGAGAAGACCCTCACTGAAGTTGTCTCGGCCACGGTCTCGGTCGCCCCTCCGCGGGTTCCTCTCCATGGAGTACGTTTGATCGCTCATCTGGTGCTAAGCGTTCTCCAATCCGACCACATGTTCGAGTTCGGCAGTGCGCTGATCCTCCCAATCTGTCTCCGTCTTCCTCAGGCGCCCGGGTTGGAGATCTGTGCGAGATTTGAATCAAGGGCTTCCCCCGCGAGCTCCTTTCGAAGGTCTTCCTGCTCCACTTCGACCTGTTGAAGTCAGCAGCTTGGGCTCTGTTGGATGACGCGATTGCCCAGTGTCAAAGCTACAAGTACTGCTATACTATCAAGTTCCAGACCGAAGAGGAGGCTCGGGTTTTCTTCTCGCGGGGAAAAGAGTCGACCTCATTGTCATCCTTCTCGTGGTGGGACCCGAAGAATCTTGAGGACATTGCTCTCAGGTTTGGGTTCGGCCAGCCTCATGTTCGACGCGAGAGTTTTGCCCCCGGCAAATGTTGGGAGGAAATGAGAAAGTCGCTCGTTCAATATGGCATCTGGAAGGGTACGTTCATCCCTGGCTCCAATCCTCACACTTGGCATTTGCATGTCACGTGCTCGCGACGCGAAGTCCGTCCCCATCCCGGAAGTGGTGTTAAACGCGTTTCCCGAGCTCATCCAGGGCCGTCTCGCCAAGAAGATCGCCTTGCGGACCTCAATGTTTCACTGGCAAGTTTTATTTTTTTTGCATTTCTCCCTCGGCATGCTGGTCTGGGTGCCCAGCGCGGTCCTCGCCATCGGCGGCATTCCGCTTTTCTTCGTCCATATCGTCGGCCTCTGAGAGCAGTGCTGAGTCAGGTGTGAATCCAGGTGTCGGGGCGTCGCCAGGCATTCCGCGACCTGTATGCCTCTGCTTGTTTCCCTGTTTCCTTATTCCACCTCATCCATGCATGTTGCGTGTGCCGTCATTATTAGACTCTGCTTTTTCTTTATGAATGGTGGGCGCAGCAGCTCTCTTTGGCGCGCGTGGAGCGATCGCACCCGTCAGTGCAATAATCTCGTTGGCTTCGCAGGCTTACCGCGCAGCATCCAGAAAATATCTTGCAGGAGACTCACGGATCGTTGACTGGCCTCACCACTTTTGGTTGAGTTTCCTTAGTTCTATATTGTTGTTCTGTCCCTTCTCGCTGCGCCCTGTCGCCGCCCCTCTTTGGCTTGCCTTTCTCCGGGCCGCGCGTCGCGCGTGCGACAGCGCGGACATTCTGACGTGGGATAGGGTCTTTGCCGCCCCGACTGCAGCAGCGTGGCGGCGGTCAGGTGTGCCATTTCTCTTATTGTCCTGTCTTGCTTCCCTGCCCCCCTGTCGTTCGCCCCCTACTCTCGCCTCTCTTTTGTTCTTTATCCCTTTTTTGGTTAGGCCCCGATGGTTAACTTTTTGCTGCTAGTTCACCGCTTCGGCACTCGGCTCGCAATTCCATGGCGCCTGCGCAAGGTCGGCCCTGGAGCCTGGAGTGCGAAGTTCATCGGCTGCCCGAGCTTGAAGTCGTGTCAGACGTCGCCTATGCGGATGGGTCTGGCGACTCGCTCTTGGGCCGCGGGGTGAGAGGCGCGTCGGGGGCGGGTGCCCCCCCCCCCCCCCCTTATTCCCCTCCTTTCAAGTCACCCTTTCCCCCGGCGCCCCAGGGTGGAGGAGGAGAAGTCGGAAGAGGCGGGGGATGGGGGGGGAGGAGGGCGGCTCTTTTTTTTTTTTGTCGCGAGGGTCACGCGCACTGCGAAGAGCCGTTTGTGGGCGACGTCGAAATCTCCGCGCGTCTCGCGGGAAGCGCGCGCCACCTGCGCGCGTTCGATGGCCTCTGGGGGTTCGCTTTAGGCATCTCGCAAATTGGATGGCCGTTCCACGTTCGAGAATGCGCAAAACCGGGAAACAGGGCACGGCAACTTCCAGATCCAATCGGCCATCGCTAAGGGTTCAGTATAGCTTCTTGGCCAATGTGGCGGTTCTCCAGTTGCGGACTTTGCAGAACTCGCCGCCCGCGCGTGGCGGGCGACCCGCCCGCTGCGCGGGTCACCCGAAAACTTGTCGTGCACCGCTAAGAGTTCACCTGCGTCCCCAAGCCATCATGGCGATTTTTCCATTTCGGACAGTGCAGAACTCGCGCGCGCCCGGGGAGATCTGGCGCCAGAAACCATTTGCATTTCAACATCAAATCCTTCGCCGCCAAGGATTCGCTGCAGTCTCAAGGCCAACGTGGCGACTTTCCTACTGCGGATAGAATGCAGAACTTTCCGCGCGCGCGCGGCGGG
>CAUYUJ010014421.1:322258-406827 GCA_963575745.1 Prorocentrum cordatum
TGGGAAAGCCTTCCGGGAACACGTGGGCGTCTTGAAGGTCTTCTTGGCCGTTTGGAGGCCATTTTGATATTTTCGGGCCGTCTTGGAGGACGTCTTGGAGGGCTTGTGGGCCCCTGGGCTGTCTTCGAGGCCATCTTGAACGTCTTGCAGGCCTCTTGGGCCGTCTTGAGGGCCTCTTGGGGCCGTCTTTGGGCCTCTTGGGCGATCTTTGCCTCGTGGGCGATCTTGGGGCGATTTTGGCGGCCTCTTGGGCCGTCTTGAGCCGTCGGAATGCCGAGAAGAGGCAAATGCCACAATTCTTCAAACACCTGAGGAACATCAATGATTTTGGCCTCTTCGGGCCCTCCTGGAGCACCTCTTGGAGGCCTCTTGGGCCGTATTGAGGCCTCTTCAGCCGTCTTGAGCCATTTTGAAGATTTCGTACGCCATCTTGGGTACATCTTGGGCCGTCTTGGAGGCATTTTGGGGCCATCTTAGCCGTCTTGGAGGCCATCCTGGCCGTCTTGGATGCATCTTGGAGGCCATCTTGGGCCGTCTTGGAGCCGTCTGGTTCAGGAAAAACCCTTTGGAACCGGGTCGTGGCAAGTTTTCGGCATCTTTTCGGGTGACCGGCGGGACGGGCCGAAGCCCCAGGGGGAGTTCTTTTGGAAAAAGAGCCCAAACCAAAACCGAGAGGATTCAGCACGCCAGGCACCCCTGCGATGAATCGACAGGGGGCGGCGGATCTGATGTCCTACGGCCTATCCCGCCACCGTGCGTGGGTTGCGGGTCTGAAGCTTACTGGATGTTCGTTGGGATCTCGTTGGAGGCCTTTCGGGGGCCTCTTGGAGGTAATTTTGAAGTCATTGGGGAGCCGTTTTGGGGCCTCCTGGGGTCTCTTGATGGCCTTTTGGGGTCTCATGTCGGCCTTTGGGTGGCCTCTTGAGAGCCCCTCGGGGCCTCTTGGGCGCCTCTTGGGGTCACCTTGGGGCCTCTTGGGACGGAAGGCTTGGATTTTCGGTTCGTGTTCCTTTTCTTGGGCCTGTTTTGGGGCCGTTTTGGTGCCGCCTTGGGGTGGGGCCTCATGGGCCATCCTGGAGCTTTGGGAAACAGAAACGACGAGACAACGCCGATATCCTTCCAAAGCCAAAAGAAAGTCAATGATTTGGGCCTCTTGAGCCCCTCATGGGAGGCCTCTTTGAGGCCTCTGGGGCCGTTTCGGGAGCGCTCTAGGCGTCTTGGGCCGATCTCGGGTGCCTCTTGGACCCCGTCGCGTCTCCCCGCGTGACTCCTGGGGCCCTCTTGGCCCCTCTTGGCCCGTCTTGGGGCCCTCTTGGGCCAGACAGAATCACGCGCCACCACTTCCCAAAGCTTAGGGGGCACGCGCCACGGCCCAGGAGATTTCTGAAATGAGGGCCCGGTCCTCAGGACTGACACTCCTCAGGGCTGAGAGCTGAGGCTCAGGGGATTGGGCACAGGACCTGCGGGCACGCCCTCTCCGTGCCCAGCGGCTCGGCGGCAGATGTTCTGCAGCTTTTGTTGTGCACCGTATGTGGTGCAATCTATGCTGTGCAACATCGCCGCCAGAGCGACACACCTGCCCAGACGACGGGCGGCGACGAGGCGGCGACGTGGCGTCGACGGCGGCAGCATCGCCGCCAGACCGCCAGACCAGCCCAGACGACGGGCGGCGACGAGGCGGCGCCAGGGCGGCGACGGCGACCACATGGCCGCCAGACCGTCACACCAGCCCAGACCACAGGCGGCGACGGGGCGGCGACGGGGCGGCGACGGCGACAACATGGCCGCCAGACTGCCATACCAGCCCAGTTCTTCAGTAGTAGCACGTAAGAGCCCCTGAGTGTGAGCACTGTTTGGGGAATGGTCGGGCACGGGATGGTGAGCGAGAGTAGGGCAGGGGGAGTGGGAGAGCAGGCGTGGGGATGGGAAGCTACTGGGAGGGAGGACCAGCGGAGAGGGGAGACGGGGGGAGACGGGGAAGGTGGAGAGGCCGAGGAGATGAGGGAGGAGGGAGGAGGGAGGAGGGAGGAGGGAGGAGGAAGGAGGAGGAGGAGGAGGAGGAGCGGGAGGGGCAGGTGTTGATATCCGGACTGGTCGTGCAGTACATAGCTCAGGCCCCGTCCCGCCTTATCGCCCGTTGGTCTCCCCGAGGGCGTTGAGCGGGCAAACCCGTTTCCGCCGCTGCGTCGTCGTCGTCGTCGTCGTCGTTGCCATCTCCGTGCTCCCCTCTCTTCCTGACGGATCTGTTTTCTTGCTCCGCTGCTCGTCCTTGCTCTTCATCCTGGTGCCGCCGTTCCTTCTCCTTTCCCACTCCTTCGAACTCGCTCCCTCTCCTGATTCCCTCTCCTTCCTCTTGCTGTTGCTGTTGCTGATGGTGCCGGTCCTTGCTGACGTGTCTGCTGCTGCCCCCCCTCCCGCCCCCTCTCCCACCCCCTATCCGCACGTTCCTCCTTTGCTTGCTTCCCACGTCCTCTCCTTGTTCTGGAACAGCACGTCTTCCTCCTCCTCCTTCCCCTCCACCCTCCCTCCCATTCCTTCCCCTCTCATCCGCGTCCCCCCGCTCTTTTCTTTACCCCCTCGGTTCCTCTTCACCAGCGTCGCCATGTGGTCTGCCCTTGGGCAAAAGCGCCGGCTGCTTGCCGCAGTGCCTTGCGTGTGCGGCAAGGCCACTCCCCGCAGGAGGGCGGCCTTCCTCTCGCAGGCACCCCTCGACTCGACTCGGTCGCTGCTCTTCGGCCCGTGCCGGAAACTTCCCCTCCTCGGGGCGCGGCGCGTGAGCGCGAGCAGAACCAGAGGGTTCCAAAGGAGGTTCTTGGGGAGGGTTTTTTCCAGCAGGGCTCTCCCAGGGGCTTCGCGCCCCCTGTTTTGAGGAGGCTCCGAGGCCCCTGGGGCGCCCCAAGCGCGTCGGCCTTCCGGCGGCGAGGAGCGCAGACTCGGGAGACCCTGGGGGGCCTCTCGGAGTCGAGCCCCGAGGCCTGCCCAGGGAGCCCAGGGCGGCGATCCAGCCGCAGCGATTGGGCCACCCCCCAGGCTGCCCAAAGCGGAGGAGGCGCGTCAAATCCACCTCCCGCCCCTCCCATCCCTCCCCCCCCCCCTCCTGCACTTTTCCTCCCCCGTCCCCCTCCTCTATTGGACCTGCCTCTTCGGAGGCAGGCCACCGTCCCCGTCGCCCTCCCCACGTGCTAACTCCTTCTTCCTTCTTCCTTCCTCCTTCCTCCTTCTCCGTCTCCTCCCTGTTCTCCCCCTCCTCCCTCCTCCATCTCCTTCCTCTTTTCTCTCCTCCCTATCCTCCCTTCTCCTCTGAGCTCATCGTGCTCTAGTCGATGCGGCGGAGGCGGAGGCGGAATTCCGCAAAGCCCGAACTGAAGATGCCTCCGTGGACAAAGCCAGGAGAACCTCTGCACTCGATCGTGCGGTGCGGGCTGGCCCTCTCAAGTTTGTAGCTCATGGGGCCGATGTTCGGTGTACCGATTGCAAGCTTCTTGTTCCAAGGGCTGGCCTTGGAGAGGCGTACCAGGCCCCTTGCATCGTTGCTGTCGGGTTTGATCCTTTCCGTCCGTGGTCGTTCGTGCGGTCCAGGGGCCCGCATCCTTCCCACGCTTTTGCCCGTTGGACCTGCACGGTAATTGTTTGTTTCTGCCTGAGGTGCGGACGTATCGCGACATTGTGCGGGCGGCAGCTAATTAACGTTTGCGGAGAGGTTACCACCGCCAGTTCGACGCACCCGTGGGCATTACAGCTTGCCGACGACTCACAGTGCCTGGCCGCTCATCCTATCGGAGAGACGTTTCGGGAACTGTGGCGGCCACCCGTTGTAAAAGCGCACTACGGGAGAATGAGGAGGTTCGCGACACATTCCGATATTACGACACACGAGCGTTGCGAGCGACCTTCTGGACTCCGAGATAGACCCCCCCCAGGCACCAGTAGGATCTCCGAGGCCCTTCCGTCTGCCGAGACCGTCGATACCGACAGCGAGGACGAACAGGAGTGACCCTTTCGATGCAGTATTCCTGGATGTTCTGAACGATTCGAGTCTCTCAAACAGCTGGTGTCTCTTCAAACTAAGTCTAAGGCCGGCGGACACAGTCTCCCATCCATATTTACACCTGCAATTGGATAAGACAGTTTTTGCATGTCATACCACATTTTCAAACATCGATCATGCTGTACGACTTTCACGACGATCATGGCAAGCAGGACGATGCATACACGACCTCACGCATCACGATCATCCCTGGACGGCATCATCAGCGACGACGTGGCCTTCATGATGCCACGATTCAGATCCTGCACGTCATCTTGATTCTATGGACCACGACAAGCTACGATAACATGCGTAGGCACACCTCGTCCTCCCCCCTCCTCGTCCCTCCTCGTCGTCCTCCTCGTCCTCCTCCTCCCCCCCTCCTCCCTCTCCTCGTCCTCCCCCCCTCCTCGTCCTCCCCCCCTCCTCTCCCCTCGTCCTCCTCGTCCTCCCCCCTCGTCGTCCCCCTCCTCGTCCTCCCCCCCTCCTCCCCCCAGCAGCTGCCGCCTGGCTTGGCCACGAAGGAGGCCGCGGCCGGCCCCGGGAGCGACCTCGGCTCCGCGCTCCGCGCGCCGAGCGAGGGCCCCCGTGAACCAGCACGCGCTGGCGTCGGCACGCGCTTGCCGTCATGCTTCTTACAGCCTGGGCCATGGGGCATCCGCCCGCAGGCTTTTACTTTGCTCCAAAGACCGGACTTCCGACCTGTCGCCAGGTGGTTCGTCACCACCCACCAAACCACCCCAACCCAACCCGAAGGCCTCAATGTGCCCTCCATTTCCAGTCCAGTGGGGGGGGGGGCTGTTGGGGAACACCGGGAAAACACAGATGAAACCCTTGCCCCATCCCAGCCCGAACAAAATTCTGGTCTTCGGGTTGGGCTGGGGTGGTCTCTGGTAGGTCGTCAGTTCGCGGCTCGAGCTTGCACATGGGCGCGAGCTCCTTGCGCGCCCGGCGCCCCCGGGCGGCAGAGCGCCGCCGCCGCCGTCGGCCGCCCGGTGCAGGAGGCGACCTCGACGAGCTCGGGACTCTTCTGCTGCGCGGCGGCAGGCGCGACGAGCTGCGGCGGGTTCGTGTCGTGTCGACCGGCGGCGACCCCGCCAGCGGCGTTCAACTTTGGACGCTGCGGGCGATCCAGAATCGTTCGGTGTGGAACGAGCTGGACGTTCCGGAAATGGCCGATCGTTCAAGGTTGAACGATCCCCGCTGTGTCAGAAACCAACGCCGAAGTGGGCACGACACGAATCTGACGTACTGACCGAAGGTTTCGACGGTGCGCTGGGCTGGACCAACTAGTACAACAACGCGTGCATCGGATACGTGCATCATCTCGGCCGCCTGGAGTACCAGGCACATCATCAGCAGCGCCACCACTGACGCGGAACATCATATTCTTACGTGGACCCCTATTGTGCTGAGGTCTCTTTCGACAGCGTGACGGCCAAGGAGAAGGCGGCTCCCCCGAGAAGGCGTCACCGCCCGCGAGGGCGAGCTGGAACCTCCCGCTGAACTCCTCGAGTGCCTCAGCGACATCTGGCGAAGGGTCCAAGAGCGGGCAACCGCCAGCGCGCAGGCCACGCCTGGCGGCACCTCCGCCCAGGGCGGCAGCCGCAAAGGGCAAGGACGCAGACAAGCAGGACGAGGAGGCCGAGGCAGCACAGCCGCAGAGACGCAAGAGACGTGGAGAGAGGAGGACGAGGCGCGGCGACCGCTCGGAGAAGCAGTGGACGAGCGCGGACAAGCACTTACGGTCGTTCCTGAAGTCGACGCGGAAGCTGGTGCCCCAGTCCGCGCACCGCACGAGGCTCAACAACTCGCTGGCCATGGGGACCTACGCATGCCCGAAGATTCACGCAATGATCGACAAAGTGAGCAACGAGCTGGAGGGCTACAAGAACACCTTGGACAGGCTGCGCTACGGCTCATCAGAGGACAAGCAGGGGATGAAGGAGACCGGCTCCCCTGCGCCCAGCACGGGCCTCGTGGCGCTGGAGGGCCTCCTGCAGTGCGACATCGGAAGGGCTCTGCGCGCGGGGATTGAAGACCGGCCCCCCGACGAGAGCATGTTGTGCGAAATATGCAAAGAGGACCTCGCCGAGCAGATCAGATTCATGATCGGCCTCATTCGACTCTAGAATTGTGACGATACGGAGAACTTGAAACTCATCACTGGAGCACCAGAGCGGGAGGGCAGAGGGATCATATTGAAAGCATTCCGCTTCGAAGGAGCGGTCGTACAACATCGCGGCGTAGCGCCAGCGAAATGGCTCGAGGACGAGGTAGGACATTGGTTGGAGACGCTCGACTTATCACAATATTCTTGCGCGGAGATGTGTTTCCTGGAACGCTGACGACGCCGCGAATATCCTGCCCGTTGTCCTCTTCGTCGCCCCTTTGACATGTGGGTCCCACGCCCGCCACTCTGCCTTCCCCAGAGCCTGGAGCTAGACCAACGTCTGCGATACAGCCATACTCTTCGCAACCCCTCAGCGAGGCCGATGTCGCCGCAAAGGAAGCAGCATAGCTTCTGGACCGATAGTCCCACCGCTCGCTGGCATGCCCGCTCCCGTGTGAAGCGCCCAGCGATTGTCGCCCCGAGCGGGGTCTAACGAGAGATATCTCTCTGGGACGGGCCATATTTTTAATTTCGCACGATTTAATATCTCATCTACTTCGCCCTGATGTCAAGGAACTATTCCCTGCCTCTCTTCCCCCTCCTCCCTCCTCCCTGCGGCGCGCCGCGCCGCAGGTTTTCCATTGGCTGCACCTGTGGAAGTACAGCTACGACGGGAGCGGGATCAAGGCCCTGGAGGCGGCATGCGTTCCGGCCTCACCAGTCCCTTTCCTGCCGTGAGGGGGGGGAGGGAGCGTGGAGCGGGAGGAGACGGAAAGAGGGAGAAGGAGACGGAAAGAGGGAGAAGGGGAGAGAGGCAAACTATCGTGCACGTAGATGACGAGGGCGGAGTTCGTTGTCCTCCTCGGCATCCTTGTCGTCCACGTCCTCGTCCTCGTTGTCCTCGTTTTCGGGGTTTCGGGAGGTCGCTTCGCCGCCACAGTTGGACGCAGTTCGACGATTTGTCAGGGTTGGTCCCAGACGGTATCTGGGCCCGTGTTTGAGCGAATGTCGGTCGGATTTCTCGGGGCCGCTTCTGGGGTCCAGGACAGTCAAAACATACTTGGGATGAAAATGCCATTCCAGGGAAGGGGTGGAGAGGTCCAGGGGCTAGCGACTCGAAAATACCGAGTTGTCGGATGTCTGGGCCTGGTGCTACGGAGTGGGGAGCGTTGGCAAGCGACTCGCACCATTGCATTGCGTAGATGTCTTACAAGGGGGGGACAGGGGGGGGGGACGCTAAGGGAGTCAGGACGCCTTTGTCCACTCACATCCCGCATCATACCTCCAGTCTCTCTCCACATCAACTCTCCCCTTTTCCTTCTCCCCCTCATCCTCCCCCCTCCTCCCGTTACTCCTTATCCCGTCCACAACGTCTTGTCTTAGTCGTGTCGTCGTCGTCTACCTCCTTGTCCTCCTCCTCCTCCTCTTTTCCTCCTCCTCCTCCTCCTCCTCCTATTTGTCATCCTCCCTCTTCTGCCCCCGTGCCTGCCAGAGTTGCCAGGTACTGTCCGAGATAATGTTCATGTTGAGTCAGGTCCGCCGGACACTGCAGGGAGGCGCCTTGTGCAGCTGATCGGACCCGTTCTACCAGGAGGAGGACGACGACGAGCAGGAGGGGGAGTAAGAACAGGGGAGGGAGAGGAAGGAGGAGGAGGAGGAGGAGGAGGAGGAGGAGGAGGAGGAGGAGGAGGAGGAGGAGGAAAAGTAGGGGGAGTCGGAAAACGGAGAGGGAGAGCAGGGGGAGCGGGAGGGCGAGGAGCAGGAGGAGGGTGAACATGAGTAGATGAGGGGGAGGGGGAGGAGGAAAACGGGGAGGAGGAGGAGGAGGAGGAGGAGGAGGAGGAGGAGGAGGAGGAGGAGGAGGAGGAAGAGGAGGGCGGGGGGAGAGGAAAAGGAAGGGTAGAAAGGGAGGAGGGGGAGGAGGAGGAGGAAGGAGTGTGGAGGAGAGGAGGAGGAGGAGGAGGGGAGGAGGAGGAGGAGGAGGAGGACGAGGAGGAGGAGGAGGAGGAGGAGGAGGAGGGGGCGGAGGGATGAGAAGGAGGGATGGGGAGGGAGGAGGAGGAGGAGGAGGAGGAGGAGGAGGAGGAAGAGGAGGAGGAGAGGAGGAGGGGTGGAGGAGGAGGAGGGGGACAAATGGAGGAGGAGGAGGCGGAGTGAGGGGGAGGAGGGGGGAGGAGGATCGCACGCCACTGAGGGGGACGAGGGGAGGGGAGGAGGAGGAGGAGGAGGAGGAGGAGGAGGAGGAGGAGGAGGAGGAGGAGGAGGAGGAGGAGGAGGAGGAGGAGGAGGAGGAGGGGGAGGAGGAGGATGATGAAGAGGAGGAGGGCTAGGATGAAGAGGATGAAGAGGGGGAGGAGGAGGATACTCCAATGAGCCAGCAACGCGGAGCTTCCGGGACGGCACCAGCGTTTCCGCGGGCGGTAGCGACGGGAACGCACCCACGATCAGGTCTGTGCCGAACCTGCTCGCTCTCCTCCCTGAGCTACCCCCGCCAATGTGTTCCCAGCTCAGCTCGCGATCAGTTGTTGACCTACGCCTGGCAACGGACGACGAACAGAAGCACAGTCGGACCAACAAGCTCCGCGACTTTCACCCAGACGTCGACGCGATCTGGCGGGAGTACGTGACAGTTGAGGGCGTAGCCATCCCCGAGCCAAAGAATCAGGAGACCTCCTGGCCAGCAAACCGCTTGGTCCCCTTACTGGCCAGGACGTACGGCCGCGAGGTTCCAGCAAATGGCACGCCGCCACACGTCAACTGGGACGGTAAACGCTGGGCGGCCGCCAGAGTGGTGACGCACTTCACCAACAGCCCACGTCACAGCGAAGCCTGGCAGCAGCACTACACCTCCATGGCGCGAAGCAGGGGGGCCAGCCCATTCCGGCATGAGCTCCTAGTACTCGCCAACTTCTTGTTGGGCCTTGACGCGAGCGCCCTCGCGACAGCCACCATCACGAACCTGGCGTCCCAGGATCCAATCACCAGCTCGGGCAGCGAGGTGCTTCCGCAGACAGCGGTAGGTGCGGGGGCAGGGACATCGCTCGCTCCCAAGCCAGAGGTCGGCGAGTCATCCCAGAGCCGGGCCGTGGCTCACAACCCTGGCGGGGACGACCCAGCGGCGCTTTCCAGACGCGCTGACCTGGCCCCAAGCGGCTCAGGGGCGGGGCCAGCAGGAGGACCACAAGGACGGCGACACACCCGCAGACTCGGTCAGGGGCGCAGAAGAGGAGCTCGACCAACCAGGTACCGCAACCGACGACGAGGTACACGCCGGCGCCAGCGGCACTGCCACGGTAAGGGATCCCTCTGGATTTCGGCGGCCCGCGACCAGCATCCCCAGCATAATCGCCGAGCGAGCACGCAGAAGCGAGCGAAGGTCCCCAGCAGCCTGGTAGCTCGTTTCCACCCTCGCTCGAGTACAGCCACGAGGACAAAGGTGAGGGCGCCCCAGAAGCTAGCCCGAGCCTTGGCGACGATCCTCTTGGTGCCTTCCGGCCGCGCGGCCCGCCGGCGCCTGCTGCCGCAGGTGCCGCGGCGGCCGCCAGTTTCAGAGGTTATCCGCCCCCACCGAGGCGTGGCAATGCCATCGGTGATAGGGGTGCGCCCGGCACCCTGGCTGGGAACCAGCGCGCAGCGCCCCCTGGCGTCGACGGCGGCAGGCGCCCCTCGACCCTCCCCCGCAGCAGCGGCGCACGGAGGGCCTTCGACCATTTCTTGGACTCCGTTACATGCGGAAGCATGTATCGTGAAAACCTGGGCAGTGTCATCCTGGATCACCACGGAGAGCCCTCAGCCGACAAGATCGCGCGCCTCCAAAAACTTCTCGGAGGCACGTTCAACGGGATCTGGCGCGGCTACGCGCAGAAGCACCCTAGCCGTGCCAAAGGAAAGTCCAAAAGCAAACCCCTTCCTGAACGACGAGGCCACGTGCAATGGCTTCCTGGACGCCTGGCGCAGATGCGGTTTCGACGCCTGCGACATGGATCGGAAGCTGGAGCTCAGAGTCGACTGGCATGCCATGCGTGAGAAGCATATCAGAGCGACCTCTGGCAAGGGGTCCCGCCAGTCAAAGGGGTGGGGCTCTGGCTCCCAGCACCGGTTCTGGGATTCTTGGGAGGGGTGCCCCTGGCGCGGCTCAGGGCAGTCCTGGCAGGGCCAGGATTGGCCCGACGGATCCGCAAGAGAGGCAGACGGAACAGCGATGGTGCTGGCCGCGACGACAAGCGGCCCAAGTGGTCGTGATCCCCCCGGCACAGTTGCTGGATGCGTCTACGCGTCGCCAGAAGGCAGGGCCGTCAGCCACGCGCCAGAGACGAGAAAGTGTGGCCGTTAGCCACCTCAGTGACAACCTCACTTCCCGGCATCACGTTCAGCGCTTTCCCTGCCTCCTTCTTCTCCTCTGTGCCGACTGACTGCGTGGCCGTTAGCCGCTTGCGTGCCTGGGCGTCGCCCCTCCTCCCGGCCTCTCCTGGCGCGATGCCCTCGCTGGAGAGCGGCGCGGCGTGCCATCGCACGGCCCTTGCTGTTTGCTGCGACTGTTTGCGCCCTGGCCTTCTCCCGCGCCCGGCCGCAGCTCGACGTGGCGCCCCGGTTGGGCGGGCCCCGTGGCGACCGGAGACGGCCCCGACACTGCGCCTGGCTTCGCCCCCGCCTTTCTGGGGATCAGGCTCTTCGGCGCTGTCAATACCTGGCGCGGGGCCCCCTGCTGCTTGCTGGGGCGGGGGCGCAGCGTGCCGCCGCGCGGCCCTGGCCGTTCACCGTAGTTGTTTTCACCCTGGCCCTTTCCCGCACCTGGCCGCAGCCTGGCCTGGTTTCCCTGGTAAGCTGGCCCCCTCTTCGTGGCGTCACTTGGCTCGCGCACGCCGCGTCGATGACACTTGGCCCGGGGTATTCTCAGCCTTCAGCTGCTCGCTGCGCCGCCCCCCTCGGCGCCGCCTGGCCCCCCTCCCTGGCCGCCGCGCGGCCCTGCCGCTGACCGCGGCCTGGTTGCGGCTTCTGGGCTTTCGCCCTCCGCCCCTGGCGCCCGGCGGTATCCTCGCCGGTTTCTTGGGCTTGGCGCGGCAACCCCGGCGTCCCGGATGCTCGCGCGTCGACCGGCTCCAGCTAGCATGCCTGCGTGTTCCTGGCCCCTGGTCTCCAGGCGCTGCCGCGGCCTGGTCGCGCTTGCAGCTGCCACCTTGCAATGGTGGGATGCAGAAAGCGCGCCGCTGGATAACCCTGCAATTTCAAGAGGGGGGGGTGCTCGCAGACTCCCCCCCTTTCCCCCTTCGAAGGGGGGCGGGGTTTGCGACCCCCCCCCCCCCCCCCCTCCCCCTCTTAAGGGGGCAGGGTCAAACTTCCCCCCCCCGCCCCTTTCCCTTTTGAAGGGGGGAGGGGGGGGGGGGGTCTTCCTTGGCGCTGGAAAGGGGGGGGAGGCCCGATCCCCCCCCCCCCCTTTTTGCGCGAACACGGGGCCGGGGAGGGGCGGGACTTCTCCCGTTTTTTTTTTTTTTTGTCGCCGGAGAGGGTGGGTGGGGGGTGCGGAGTACGGGGTAGTG
The DNA here is from genome assembly GCA_963575745.1 of Prorocentrum cordatum. Taxonomy (NCBI): domain Eukaryota; class Dinophyceae; order Prorocentrales; family Prorocentraceae; genus Prorocentrum; species Prorocentrum cordatum. The sequence goes on from CAUYUJ010014421.1 coordinate 333,936, forward strand.
TGTAGAAAGTAGTGACTAGTGCGTAGTGAATAGTGAGTAGTGAGCAGCGAGTAGTGAGTAGTGAGTAGTGGGTAGTGAGTAGCGAGTAAGGCATCGGGAGTAGGGAGTGGGGAGTAGTGGGTCGTGAATAGTCAGTGCTGAGTACTGAATTGCAATGTGGCGAATAGTGAGTGGTGGGTCGTGGTTAGTGAGTAGTGAGTAGCGAGTAGTGAGTACAGAGTAGTGTGTAATGAGTAATGAGTTGTGAGTACTGAGTAGTGCGTAGGGAGAAGGGAGTCGTGAGTAGTGAGTGCTGGGTAGTTAGTAGTGGGTGGTGCGTAATGAGTAGTGAGTAGCGAGTAGTGGGTAGTGCGTAGTGAGTAGTGAATAGTGAGTAGTGAGTCGTGAGTAGTGAGTAGTGAGTAGTGAGTAGTGTGTAGTGACCAGAGAGCAGGTAGTAGTCAGTAGTGAGTAGTGAGTAATGAGTAGTGAGTAGTGCGTAGTGAGTAGTGAGTGGTGAGATGTGAGTAGTGGTAGTGGGTAGTGGGTAACGAGTAGTGAGTAGCGAGTAGTAAGTAGCGAGGAGGTAGTAGTGAGTAGCGAGTAGGGCGCTGTGAATAATGAGTAGTGAGGAGGGACCAGTGAGTATTGAGTAGTGAGTAGGGAGTAGTAAGTAGCGGGTAGGGAGTAGCGAGTAGTGAGTAGTGAGTAGTGAGTGGTGAGTATTGAGTAGGGAGTAGGGAGTAGTGAGTAGTGAGAAGGGAGGAGTGGGTAGTTAGTAGTTGGTAGTGGGTAGTTAGTACCGAGTAGAGAGTAGTGGTAGTGAGTGGTGGGTCGTGAGTAGTGAGTTGTGAGTAGTTCGTAGAGAGTAGTGAGTCGTGACTAAGCGACTAATGACTAGGGACTAGTGGGTCGGGAGTAATGAGTAGTGCGTAGTGAGTAGTGAGTAGTGGGTAGTGAATAGTGCGTATTGGGTAACGAGTAGGGTGTAGGGAGTAGCGAGTAGTCGTAGTGAGTAGTGAGTAGTGAGTATTGTGTACGGAGTAGGGGGTAGCGAATAACGAGTAGTGGCTAGTGAGTAGTGAGTTCAGGGCAGTGAGTATTGAGTGGTGTGGGTAGTGGGTAGTGAGTAGTGAATAGTGGTTGGTGGGTCGTGAGTAATGATTAGTGAGTAGTGAGTAGTGGGTAGTGAGTTGTGTCTAGTGAGTAGTGAGCAATGAGTATTGAGTAGTGAGTAGTGATTAGTGAGTGGTGAGTAGTGAGTAGTGCGTAGGGCGAGTAGGGAGCAGTGAGTAGTGGGTAGTGGGTAGTGAGTAGTGAGTAGGGAGGCGTGAGTAGTGAGTAGTGAGAAGTGAGTAGTGAGTAGTGAGTAGCGAGTAGTGAGTAGTGGGTAGTAAGTAGTGCGTTATGAGTAGTGAGTACTGTTTGGGGCTAGGGTTAGGGTTTGCGGTTCGGGTCAGGGATTAGGGTAAAGGTGAGGATTCGTGTTAGGGGTGTTGGGGGTCGGGTTTCAGAGCCCGGGGGCGCCGTGGCGAAAGGGGGGGAGGGGGGGGGGCGCACTTGGCAGCCAAAGGGGGGGAAGGGGGGGGGGGACCCCCCCTCTTGTGAAAAGGGGGGGGGGGGGGGGGGGGTCCGACGACGGACAGGGAAAGGGGGGGAGGGGGGGGGGGGGTCCCCGACGACGGATCGGGGCAAGGGGGGAGGGGGGGGAGTTCCCCGACGATGGATTTGGGAAGGGGGGGAGGGGGTTCCCCCCCCCTTTCGGGCCATCCAACGGCGCGCCTTCTGGGATGCACCTCCACGTGGATTGCTCATGAGTGGTTTAGCCTTCTTGCTTGTTCCCCCACTTGAGGTTGTCACTGTTGGCATGCGGCACACCTCAGGTATGCTGGACTGCTTTTTCAGCCCCGCGCCATGCCGTGCTCTGCTCGGTGGCGCGTTCACCTCTTGGCGCCTGGCGCGACAAGGTACAATTCGCTTGCCTTCCTGGTGGTCTCGCCCCTGGAGTGGTTGCACTTCAGCCGCCTGGCACGCCTGGCTTCTCCTGCAGCCTTGCCTTCAGCCCCCGGCGCCGCACGGCGCCCCCCAGCGGCAGTCCGGCAGCCGTTAGTGCGCGCTCTAGGTAATTAGGTGCCGCTCGTAGCCCGAGCTGACTTTTGACGCCACCTGCGCCTTCGCTTGGAAGAAAATCCCCACCAGCCGAATTTAGGCCGCTGCCCGTGTGCATCGCTCCTGGAGGCACCCCTGTCGGCGCGGTCGCGACCAAAAAGGTATCCCCACCAACCCACCCAGAAACAAGTACCAGGGGAGCTGCTAGGATGAGGGCATTCAGAAGCACGAAGTGGAACGGGCCGCCGTGGAAGCGCATTAAGGGCGCAGCAACGATGGGAACATTTGTTGTAATCAAATAACAGATGTTGCCCTGCTGTCCCGGCTTTGTTTGGTTCATACGCGATGATTTATGGGAGTTATCCCACATTCTTCTTCGACCTACAGGGTTATCGTGCACTTGATGTGTGTTACGTCCAGAGCCGGTAGGTGCGATTGTCAGGCGAGCGGCCTGAATCAGAGAAGTGTGGAATCACTTTTTTGACGATGGGGTTCGAGGATCCATCACCAACAAAAGATGGGTCCCCTCTTTGCAGGGTCTTTGCGGAGTCTTTGCAGGGGGGGGGCGTCCAGAGACTTTGCAAAGACCCGGCAAAGTGGGCGTTTTGGAGGCCTCTGGGGGCGATCTTTGGCTCCGTCACTCACAAGGGCGTGGGTAGGAAATTCGGGCCCTTTCCCCGGAGGCTCAAAACGGACGTCTTGGGGCGTTCCTGGAACTCTCTTGGGCGCTCTTGGGGCCCTCTGGGTGTCCTCTTGGGCCCCCCTTGGGGCTCTCTTTGGCCGTCTTGGGGCCATCTTTTGAGGCCACAGAAGCCCATCGGAAGCGAACGTGCGCGAAAGCAATACACACTGATGCTCCTAAGGTGTTTGAAGGATTTGGGCCTCTCGGGGGTTCCTTGGAGGGCTCGGAGCGCCCTTAGAACCGTCGTGGGGTTATCTTGGTGCTTTTGGGAGATATGTTGGAGGCTATCTTGGGCCATCTTGAAATACCTTGAGCCATCCTGGAGGCCATCCTGGGGTCTTTGAGGCCATCTTGGGGTCTTTGAGGCCCTTCTGGAGCCATCTTGGGCCATCTTGGGCGCTCTAACCACCCGCGCCCCCCATTGGGACCTCTTGGGGCGCTCTTGGGGCTCTCTTGGGCGCTCTTGGGGCCCTCTGGGGGCCCTCTTGGGGCTCTCATGGGCCGTTTGGGGTCATCTTGAGGCCTCAAAAGCCCATCGCAAGCGAAACGGCGAGAAAGCAAGACACATTGATGTTCCGTAGGTGGTTGAAGGTTTTGGCATTTTGGGCGGGTCCTTGGAGGGCTCGGAGGGCCCTTAGAACCGCCTTAGGGCCTCTTAGAGGTATGTCGGAGGCTATCTTGGGCAATCTGGAGTCTTCTTGGAGGCCATCTTTGGGTCTCTGAGGCCCTCTTGGAGCCATCTTGGGCCATCTTGGGCGCTCTAACTACCCGCGCCCCCCCCTCACAGGTCCAGGTGAGGGGCTAGGGCAAGCTAGGTGCTCTCGCGCCATATCTGACGTCCTACCCCTCCCTCACGCGTAGATCTCAGGTCCAACAAATCAACGAATCGGCTCCGAATGTGTAATCACTTCCGATGGTTTTCTTTGGGAGCCATTTTCTAGATTTTGGGGCCTGTTTGGAAGGACCGAAAACCATGCCGTGTCATGGCACTGGAAAACTTATTCCAGCAGTGCGTCGGGAGCACGATTCGGGACGAGCGGAAGCGCGGAAGTGAGGCCAGCGCTGCAGCGGGAACACGATTCGGAACAAGCGGAAGCGCGGAAATGAGGCCAACGTTGCAGCGGAAGCACGATCCGGAACGAGCGGAAGCCCGAAAATGAGAACAGTGCTTCAGCGGGAGCAATTTTTTGAAACAAACTCAGGCGAAAATCCATTACCCGGGAATCCGGCTGGATATCTTCCGGGCGTCATCAGGGGAGAGAGGACAGTAGCATTCATGTTGTGTAATTGTGGTGGGGTCGGGTCCTCATGGTTCCTGGTTGGCTGCCGGTTGCCTGGGACGGCCGGTGCCGCCGACCCTGATCGAATGGGGCTAGGAGGGGGGAGGAGGAAGCGAAGGAGGAGGAGGGGGAGGAGGAGGAAGAGGAGGACGAGGAGGAGGAGGAGGACAGGGACGAGCACGAGGACTAGGAGGAGGAGGAGGAGGAGGAGGAGGGAGGAGGAGGAGGAGGAGGAGGAGGAGGAGGAGGAGGAGGAGGAGGAGGAGGAGGAGGAGAGAGCAGGTGGAGGAGGAGAAGCAGAGGAGCGGGAGGTGCAGGAGGAGAAGGAGGAGGAGGAGGAGGACGAGCTGGGAGGAGGAGCGTGGAGGAGGAGGAGGAGGAGGGAGGGAGGAGGAGGAGGGGAGGAGGAGGAGGAGGAGGAGGAGGAGGAGGAGGAGGAGGAGGATGGAGGAGGAGGGAGGAGGACGAGCTGGGGAGGAGGAGGGAGGAGGAGGAGGAGGAGGAGGAGGAGGAGGAGGAGGAGGAGGGAGGAGGAGGAGGAGGAGGAGAAGTAGGAGGAGGACGAGAACCTCCTCGCGACGCCCTCCGGGCTTTCTCGAAGGCTGTCGGGGGAGTCGGATCTGGGGGGGGCGCCCAGGTCCCCCCCGGGACCCCCCGGGACCCCCTTGGGACCCCCCCCGGGTCCGCCCCCCCCCCCCCCCCCGCACCGGGGAAGGGAAAAGGGAAGGGGCTTCCCTTCGAAGTATTGACGACGTTCAATCAATTGCTTGGCACGGCATGTGCAAGGAAGAGGACTCTGCTGACGGAGAGCGGGAGAACGGTGAATGGAAGCTGGATGCGGCTAGAGAAAGTTGAGCAGGAAAGAAAGCACGACGCGAACGGAAAAGCCCCTCACACACGCCGACAGGGTCGGCGGATATTATCAGGGAACTGACCAAGACACCCTTCTAAATAGCAAGCCGTCTAGCTCACTCCCACCCGCCCTCCCAGCAAGTATTTCGAGCCTCAGCATGTTCAGCGGTCGTCTTTAGATGGGCAGCTACTGGGAACCAAAACGGAGCCAGTGTGCGCGACGCTGGGGCGATGTGCGCCACGCGTGCCAGGTGCGCCAGGCACCCCTGGGGCCCGAGCGTGCCAGGCACGCCTGGCGCGCCAGATGCGCCACGTGCTCCGAGTGCGCCAGGTGTGTCGCATACTCCAGCCGCGCCAAGTGCACCACGTTTGTGGCGCGTGCAGAGTGTGCTAAATGCGCCTGCGCACGTGACAGCACACATCGGGAAACATGTCGGCCCCCACCAGCTTTGTCGAAAGCCGATGCCCATCAGTGTGTCTGGTGGGCCTGCGCACAGCAGGCCATACGCCACCACCCCCGCCGCTTCTGTCAAAAACCACATACCACTGATCGCGGTGTGGCCGCGCACGATGCAGATCTAGCCGCGAGGAGCATGTTGTATGTTTTTTTTCAGGGATGGTAACCCTGCGTGCAGCAGCCAATATGCTGACACCCCCGCCGCCCTTGCTTCAAAAACCATACAAGGTGCTCGCGGGCCTCACGACCATGACTCCAGACTTTACCCCACAGTGTACTGTGTATGGTTTGTTGTCAGAGATGGCGTGGGGGGCGCATCGGGTTGCTTGCGCATGTTCCGGATTTGGAGGTAGAGTGTGTTCCGTATTGTTCCCGGCCCTTCTGTGGTGTTGGGTCTTCGTCTTGAAAAGATAGCGCCCTGCGTCCCACCTCATCTCTCCTCATTTTCTCTTCGCCTCTCCTCCCCTACTTGGCACACCCCTCGCACGTCTCGTGGCCCCATGGGGAATTCCACCAAAGGCCCAGATGTCAGCGCTCGCACACGCCCACCGCACCCATCTTGGCACGCCCCTCGCACGCTTCGTGGCCGCATAGGGAGCTCCACCGAAGGCCCCAGCGGCGGTGTCCACTTGCGTCCCCCCGCCCAGCACAGCGTTTCGTAGCCCGACACAGATCTCCACTTAATGCCCCAGTGGCGGTGTCCACGTGCGCCTCCCCCACCCAGCACATATTTCGGGGCCCCACATGGAGCTTCACCTAAGGCCCCAATGGCGGTGTCCACATGCGCCTCCCGCACCTACGTAGCGCTTCGCGGCCCCATAAAAGGGGGCTCCATCTAAGGCCCCAGCGGTGGTGTCCACATGCGTCTCCCCACTCCACCACAGCGTTTCGTGGCCCCACTGGGAGCTCCACCTAAGGCCCCAGTGGCGGTGTCCACATGCGTCTCCCCTACCCAGCACAGCGCTGCAGGGCCCACTGGGAAATCCACCTAAGGCCCCAGTGGCGGTGTCCACATGCGTTTCCCCCACCCAACACAGAGTTTCGTGGCCCCATTAGGAGCTCCACCTAAGGCACCAGTGGCGGTGTCCACATGCGTCTCCCCACCACAGCACAAGGCTTCGTTGCCCCATGGGGAGCTCCACTGAAGGCCCCAATGGTGCTGTCCACGTGCGTCTCCCCCCCGCCCAGCGCAGCGTTTTGTGGCTCCATAGGTAGCTTCACCTAGGGCCCCTGTGGCGGTGTCCACGTGCGCCTTTCCCACCCAGCACATCGCTGCGTGGCTCCATAGAGACGTCCACCTAAGGCCCCAATGGCGGTGTCCACATGCGTCCCCACCCTTCAGCACAGCGCTTCGTGGCGGCCCCATAGCCCAGTAGCGTTGTCCACATGCGTCTCCCCACCCAACACAGCGCTTCGTGGCCACACAATGAGCTCAACCTAAGGCCCCAGTGGTAGTGTCCACATGCGCCCCCCCCCACCCAGCACAGCGCTTTGTGGCCCCTCAGGGAGCTCCACCGAAGGCCCCAGTGGCAAAGTTCGCATGCGTCTCCACCACCCAGTACAGCGTTTCGTGGCCCAGAGGGAGCTCCACCGAAGGCGATACCCATTACTGCAATATTCACGACTGCGTTTGTTTGTGCCTTTTGCCAGGCCACTTTTTTGACAAGGGTGGGTGTGTGGGGGTCCTCATGGGGTCCTCATTGTTCATGGTTGGCTGCCAGTCGCCCAGAGGAGGGGGTGTATATTCATAGGGAGCAGTAATAAACCCCTCCCCGAACAGGGGAAGGAGGGAGCTTTGACAGAGAGAACACACAACTCGTTAAATCAAGCAACGCCTAGAGGGCTGGTGGGACTGAACATGCATACGTAAGCGATGCTGCAATCCACTCGCCTGTGGGGAGGAGGGTGGGGCGAGGAGGAGGAGGAGGAGGAGGAGGAGGAGGAAGACGAGGACGAGGACGAGGAGGAGGAGGAGGAGGAGGAGGAGGAAAGGGGGAGGAGGAGGGAGGAAAGGAGGAGGAGGATGAAACGGGGGAGGGGGGATAATGAGAAGGGTAGGAAGAGGGATGTCGAGGAGGACGGGGATCTGGTGAGACGAGTAGGACGTTGACTCCCCTGTCCTCGCTCCTCAAGTACCTACCATCCCTGTTCCATATTCCCTCCTCCGTCTCTTTGGTCCCTCTCTACGGTATCATCCCTCCATCCTCCTCTTCCCTCTTCCCTCCTCTTTCCCCTCGTCCCTCCTTCATTCCCCTCGCCCTTCCATTCCTCCTACCTGCCCCTTCCTTCCCTCTCACCCGCTCCCCGCCCTTCCCTCCTTCTTACCCCCTCCATCTTCTCTCCTAGGTCAGGGGGCAGCCGAGTGGATCCCCACCCCGGGACTACGCTGGGACTCCCAGGTCCCGGGAGTTCGGTTGCCATCTTTCTGGCCTAACTCCACTGTCCTCCACCTTGTCCTCCCTCCACACCCTCCCCGTCACAATTAAACGACATGAATACTACTCTCCTCTCACCCCTGGTGGCGTCCGGGAAATGGCCGACCCCCCTTCGCGAATTTCTTTTACACAGGATTCCAGGGAAACGGGTTTTCGCTGGGCTGTTTGTCAAAATGCTGTTCTCGCTGAAGCGCCGGCTTAATTTTTCGGGCTGCCGCTCGTTCCGAATCGTGCTCCCGCTGCAGAGTTGGCCTCATTCCCGCGCTTCCGCTCGTTCCGAATCGTGCTCCCGTTGCAGCGTTGGCCTCATTATTTCCAGCGCCATGCCACGGCATGGCTTTCGATTCTTCCAAACAAGCTCCAAAATCTAGAACATGCCCTCCGAAGAAACCATCGGAAGTGAGTTCACAGTGGGTGCCGATTCGTTGATTTTTTTCGCCGCAGAAGCCCCCCCCCACTGTGGGCCGTCGCCGCCAAGATATGTCAGGCTACGCGTTAATCTTCAACACCTTGTTATGCCATGTAATGCTATGCCATGCTACAACATCCGATTGTGCGAATAGGGAGGAGATCTGCGCAATGGTAAGGGATGAGAGGGAGGAGTAGGACGTTAGATATGTCGCGAGCGCACCTAGCTTGCCTCCCCCCTCTCCCCCCTCTCCCCCCCTCCAAACCTCCTTCCCTCCCTCCATCCATCCATCACTCGCCCTCGCTCTCCTTCAATCCATCCGTCCTCCGTTTCTCCCCTCCCCCCCCGTTTGCCACCGTCCAAGCCAGCGGCGCGGCGGGGGCGGCAGGTCTTGCAGACGTCGCTCCTGATATTGATCGCCCTCGGCAGCGGGGGCTGAATTGGGTTTTCTGGAGCAGGAAGTTGGCGAGGATGAGGAGTTGGAGGATTTGGAGGAGGAGGAGGAGGAGGAGGAGGAGGAGGAGGAGGAGGAGGAGGAGCAGGAGGGGGACCTGATACCGATCGCCCTGTGCAGAAGGAAGAGGGACGAGCAGAACGTGCGGAAACCCTTCGCCACTTGCCGCTGCAGCTGACTGTCCCCGGCAGTGCAAGGCAGTGCGGATGTCGGTGAGAGCCCCTCCTCCTCGACCTCCCTGTCCTCCTCCTGGTCCTCCCCGTCCTCCTCGACCTCCCCGTTCTCCTCCTGGTCCTCCCCCCCTTCTCCCCTGCCTCGAGGAGGGAGCAGGAGAGGCGGGCGCACGGGGCCCTCCGCCAGACCGTGCCCAGGCCGTCCCTGCTCTGCCAGAGTCTGTTGCTGCCCGGGGGGGGGGAGGAGAGCGAACAAGTCCAACCTGATCTCGGGGAAACGGAAGGCTCGAGTGAGCAGGGACTCGGGCTTGGCGACTCTTTTTGGAGAGCGCGTCCCGGATTTTGACGGTCCAGTTTTCGTGGGATGTTGGCGGCGGGAGCTCGCGTCATCTTTCAGGCTGGGTCTCGTCATTTTTGCGGTGGCCCCGTCAGGCCAACCCGAGTCCCCCGTGCCCGAATTTTACGTCTCCCCGATGATCGTTCGACAGGATCTTCCGACCGCCGTGACATTGATGTTGTTTTTCCCGAGGCGGGAGTTTATGCATGACCACTGCCCGGAGGATCAATGTTCGGGGACCTCGCAGGCGGTGGATACGTGGATATATTCGGGCCCCCGGGGGCGAAAGTATATCCATTTCCACCGCCCACAGGGGCACCAGGACGTCGTTTCCCAGGCGGTGGATATGGATAAATCCCCGCCTCGCATTTTTGCTTTCCGAAGTCGGATATCGTCAGGGGCAACAGCAGGGGGCACGGTCCCGAGGTCCTCAGGGTGGGCATAGGTCGGCACATCAATCGCCCAGTCCTCGCCGATGGGGGCTTGAAAGCCTTAAGTCGGGCCTGTCCTTCTACAGGAGGATTATTCATATATATATATATATATGTATAAAAAAATGCGGACGATGGTTTGGTTTGTGTGTGTGTGTGTTTTTGCCAATTGTCCCATATGTTTGGATATGTCTCAATTTTTCGTCGAAAATCGGCTTGTAGGGGGACATGCCCGACCTAATGATAGCCCACCTCGCCCAGGAACGTGCGGTTCCGCTATCGAGAGCCGATCGGCGATAGAGCTCATCCTCGAGCTCGATGTTCCCCCCCTGAGCTGGTCTCCCTTCTCGTTGCCCCCAGCTCGGTTGCGGTTGGCCAGAGAAGGGGGATCGAGGATTGCTAGAAAGCGGCCCTAAAGGGCCTCTAAGCTCGCACCGCGGACCCAAGAGGTGCTGGTGAGGTGCGGCGTTCCTTCCCCCCCGCCCCCCCCACTGACGACCCGAGCACCGGCGAACTCGTCCGACATCTCGGGCCTCGATCCTCGCACCTCAAGCCTCGACGGCGAAGGCGGCGGCGGCGGCCAGCGACGGCGAAGGCGACGCCGCCGACGACGACGACGACGACGACCCTCGCATCAAGAGGGCAGCAGAGCCCAGGAGGCCAGGGGGGGGCGGCGGCGCGGGTGCCGCTGGCCTGAAGTCGGGCCTGTTCCTCTACAGGAGGGATATTCAAAAATAGTTTAAACATAAGATGGGGAGGTTTTTGAACTATTTTTGACCATGTTGGAGTATTTTTGAACTATTTTTGATTTCTCGTCCAAAATCCCCCTGTAGGAGGACACGCCCGGCCTAACGCTGGCCGCGGGCGACGCCGGGAGCCCGCCAGAGGGGGGAGGCTACACCCTGCTGCAGTCCAGAATGGGCGAGCTGGCGCGCCCGCCCCCCCCCCCGACCCCCCTCGCGCCGCGCCGAGCAGAGAGGAGAGGGGGAGAGGGAGAGGGAGAGGGAGGGGGAGGGAAAGAGAGAGGGTTAGAGGGAGAGAGGGAGAGGGTGAGACAGGTATCGGGGAAACGTAAGAATCGGGTAAGCCAGAACTCGGGTTTCGCCGACTCTTTTTGGCGAGCGCTTCCTGGATTTTGACGGTCCAGTTTTCGTGGGATGTTGGCGGCGGGAGCTCGCGTCATCTTTCAGGCTGAGTCTCGTCATTTTTGCGGTGGCCCCGTCAGGCCAACCCGAGTCCCCCGTGCCCGAGTTTCACGTCTCCCCGAAGATAGAGATAGGGCGCCGACAAGCTCCTGGAAGAGGTCTGCTCTGCTCGAGGGCGGACAGCCTGGGGCGCCGTCCAAGAGGGTCCCACACGCGAGGCGCAAGCGAAGAGGAGTTGTGCACAGCAGGGCCGGTCTGTATCTTTAGGGCGGCGCTGTACCTTTAAGTGGTCTGTCGCATGCACGGAGCTTGGAGGTCACCAGTGCTCGTCGCGCTGTCAGTCCCCCCCAGCTTTCCTCCTTCTTCTCCCCAAACTTGCGCTGGAAACAAAAGTTGTGCACTCAGAGGAGGGAGTATCACCAAGTGGGAAGACGTCATGATTACGGCGTACGGGCATAATTGGCGCGCCGACACCAGAGGCGCGACCAGAGCGACCACAGAGTGGAAGGCTCGGGCCAACAAGTTCATCCGCATCATACGTGGTGGTTGGGCATTGCCGTCGCTGCGCGCACCACGAGCGAGCCTTGGCAGACCGCGGCCGTCGCCGGCAGAGCGCACATGCTGCGCCGAACGACCTGGGTTTTGGCAAGAGGTACCACGCGGCTTCGTTTTTGCAGAAGGTTGGGCTAGCTGTGGTGGCTGATTCCTTTGATTGCCAGCCTTTGCAGCGGATCGTTTGCGGACATATGCCTTTGCGCGGTGACGACTTTCGAACTTTTGCTCACGAGGGGTACACAGGCGATCATCAACACCATGGGCGCCGGACAGCCCGCGCGACCGGGTCGACCCCGTCAGGCGAATGGACAGGAGGCGCAATGTCCTCGCAAATTAACTGTACAACGTCACCATGGACAGGCGATCCTCGTGGCCAGAGGTCCGCCGGCCGGCGAGGGCCAACCGCCAACCCGATACCGCGAGAGCCAACCGTTGGGCATTTTTGTGGGGGGCGCTCGCAAGGATTGGTCGGCCATTGCGTGGGCGCTTGGAGCCGGGACCGACGCTGGATACGAAATTGTTGCGGTGTCCGGAATCTTCTATCAGCCGTCCGTCCATTCTTTCATGGCGAAAACCATCGCTCTGGAAGGGGCCCTGGACGACCTCCAGGCGAGGGCAGGCAAAGGTGGTTAATCTGGTGAGAGGCGAATGACATTGATAATATCGGAGGCAACGTTCTCTGGAACCATCTAGGCTCAAATTCCATCCTCCTCTCGACTAACAAACAAACGACGCCACCCCACCTACGGCCCTTTTCTGTTGCGCTACAGCCCGTCGGGGGCCGCAGCGTATACCGCGCCAAGCTGGATTCCATAGGGGCCGTAGGTGGGGTGGTGTCGTTTGTGTTTTGGTCAATCGTCCTAGTTCCTCCTCCATGTCGCGCGATTCAGGCTGTTTTTGCATATGTCTCGTCGTTGTTCGTGCATTGCGCTGATTTCGGGTAGCACGGCATCAGGGGTAGCTTCATGACGCTCCGTCCGCCACGCGAAAACGGAAAGAGCATGATATATATATATATATATATATATATATATAGAGAGAGAGAGAGAGAGAGAGAGAGAAAGAGAGAGAGAGAGAGAGAGAGAGCGAGAGAGAGAGAGAGAGAGAGAGCGAGAGAGAGAGAGAGAGAGAGAGAGAAAGAGAGGGGCACACACACTTTTTAACGCGGCGGCGCAGAAACCTCAGGCGCGGTCGGCAGATGGACGTGTACATTGCGGACGAACTTAGTCGAACGCGCCGTGGTGAACAAAATCCAGTCGCGCCCGTGCAAACAGGTGCAAGCGGCGAAAAGGCGCGGCACTGGAAAGCCAAAGTGCAGCGGCCAAGCATCCCGCGGAGCGTAGCTCGACGCCAGGAGCCAAACCGCAAACAGCAGCCTGGTGTTAATTGGACACACGCACGCACGTTTTTGACGGTCGCGGCTTCGCGCGCAGCGGCGCGGCGGAGCAAACCGCGCACTCGCGAGCGCACGTGCACTTACACCCACATTTACACCTGCGCGCACGCACATGTTGGCGGTCGCGGCCTCGCGCGCAGCGGCAATGCGGAGACGCGCGCGCAAACGCGCAAACATTCAACATGCACACAACTACAGACACACAGGCACACAAACGCACAACGCACAGCGCACACACACAAACACAAACAAACAAACGCAGACACACAAGTCCGCGCGCAGCCACTTTGGATCAAGTTCACGTGCCTCCCGGCGACCACAAGTCCGAGAGGGCGTTCTGAGCGCGATGGGCCGCGCCGGAATCAAATTGTCTGGATGGCGACTACCGTTCTGCCGCCGCCTTGGTCATTGTCTTTTTTCTGGTTCTGGGCAACTGCGTTGACTGGCGCCCGCGCTCGTTCCCGCGCCGTCGAGGAGGGGTGGCGCCAGGTTGCCGTGGCGAGCGCACTCAGCGGTATTGAAATTGGCGCGTTGGTGCAGATGTGCAAGTGGCGAGGTGGCCAGCCCTTCAGCAGCTATCCTGCTGTCATTGGCGTGGCGCCCCTAGGTCGGCAGCGTTCCTCTTAGGCTGTTCTGCAGAGCGGCGTGCCCTGGAAAAATATTGGCGGCAAGTCTGGCAGCCCAGGCAACTGCCCCGCGGCTGAGCTGCAGATGGAGCTCAAGCAGTCCAAGGCCCAGCCGGTGGCCGAGGAAGCGATGTGGAAGCTGATCTTGTGTCCAGCACAGACAGGAGGTTGGCCGAGCTGGATGGCCCCATCGCCTTCTTCAGCCAAATCGAACCCCTCATGGCGGTGATTTAGGCGGTGCTGGCAGGGCACCGCAAGCAGCGAGATGAGCTCAAAGGCGCTCGAGACCAAACCGCCATCGGCCAGTGCCAAGGAGCCGTTGACAACCGCATCGAGCAGCAACAGGTCAGGGGCCGAGTGGCCAGCATGGGCCTTGCTGCCCCTCCTGCAAGTCCGATCGGCGGCGCCATCAGCGGAGGGGCGGCTGGTGTCCTCGCCCAAGCTGATCCTCCTCGTGGCCAGGAGAGCGAGCGCAGCGTTCGCCCCGCTGCGCCCCGCGCAAGTTCGACTGACGGGGCCCTCGGCAGAGGGGTGGCCGATGCCCCCGCCCGTGCGATTGCTCGCGCCCTTGGTGCGAATGCCGGTTGGGCCACGCTGCTGAGGCCATGGGCCCGTTCGCGACGAGGAGCTGGACTTCGGCGAGACGTAGCTCATGAAGGGGGACAGCCCGTCGAGAACAAACAATGAATTGGGATTTAGCCGTCAGGCCTGTAGTAGCCAGTGCAGTCGTGATCGACAGCAGCGACGCGCTGAAACCATTCGCGATGCGAGGATCATTCTAGGCGAAACGAGCCGTCGCCCTGGGCTCCACACAGCGAAGGCGAGTGCCAAGTCGCATTGGGCCCTCGCAGAATATCCGGCATCCTGCGAGGCGGGCGTCGCGCGGGCTCAGACAGTGCACGCGGCCGCGAGATGGTTTTGGTCCAGGGCGATGCGCATGATTTTGGAACGGCGGATGGACTGCCGCCGTCGCCGTGCCCGGCGGGGGGCCCGCAGGCGGCGCGGCGGCCCCTGAGCGCCCCGTCATCTCAGCGGCGGCGACAGGGGCGAATAGCCCATGGGCGGGCATTGATCGCATTCGCCCGGGGGCCTTCTCGAAGACATAGATCGTCGGCGCACCTGAAAACATGTTTTGCTCTCCCCTGGGCTACTCGCCCCTAACGTCGCCTCTGATCATCCAGGTTGCCCGCGCGCCGCGCTTAAGCAACGGCCAGATATGCGCAGGACGCGCAGTTGCTGCCGCGGCCCAAGCGGGGCGCGCTGGAGGCGTTGTCATGGCGTCGGCCTACTTGCACATGGGAGACGGACGATCGAGCCCCGCGGAACGTGGGCATTCTTTGAGAGGTGTGCAAGTATTTCGATTGGGTTGCAGCGACCAAAAACTTTTGCGTAATCGCAGGCGGCTGCAACGTGCCGCCGTCAGCGTCGAGCCCGATGCCACCTGGTCGGGGCCCCGCGCTACATGGCGCACATGGGCCCAACTCGTCGCGGGGATTCATTCGTCGCGTCGCAGGGGTCTCATTCGTCGCAGGGGCTCGCGTCCGCCTCGTCGCAGGGGTCCCATTCGTCATCCAAGACGTCAGTTCGCGCTTTTGCGTAGAAGGCCCGCAGGTTTTGTTCAGGCTGTTTTGCCCTGCTTGAACGGAGGCGATCCGTTCTTCGGGCTAATGGTATCGCTGGACCAGTGCTGCCTGGCTGGTGGCCACGCTGATCACAGTGGTTCCAAGGCGCATTACGATTCCACAGTTCTTCGTCCGAGGTTTCGTCGTGACCTGGTGCCTCTTGCCGCTCGGCAGGGTGCTGTGGGGCGCTTCTGGCGTGCGAGATCCCGTGGTCGGTTTCGTTCAGCGTATGTGCGATTGGGATTCCCCAGTTTGGTGCATTGGGGCTGATGGCGGGGGCTGTGGGCGGTCCTGGTGGATAACTGCCGGGGCCGTGAACCCTGGTAGGTCATGTCGAATTCGGGCCCATGGGTCCTTTGCCCAGGGGGTCTCGAACATATGCGCAATAGCTCGCGCAATCGCACGGGCTGGATCGTGCTGGATGCACGCAGGACGCGTTGCACTTGGCATCGTTGGTCCATTTGAGAGGCCACGCGAAAAGAATCGCAGGACGAACTATTGGATTCTGTCCGGCCCCAATCAAGAAGACCCCTGTTTTTCTTCGCTTGCGGGCTCTCGGGAGGTAGCTCTGGTGCTACAAGGGTTGGTAGGGTCCACTGGCCTCGTCCTGCTGCATCCATTCTTCCGTGACCGTAAGGGTAAGGAGGCTTAGGGCCAGGGCAAAAAGCTGGAAAGGGCCGGAAGTTCCCCCAGATTGCGTCGGTGACCTTATTGGGCCCGCAAGCGGCCTTATTTAGCCGCAGTCGTGGGTGTTTTTGGATCAGCTCGTCGTAGGCTGCAGCAGCTCGGTCTGCACCGCCACTGCTGCGAAGTGGAACGGTGCATGCCCCCGTGGCGCACGAGAAGGTTCTTGGACTGGAGGCTTGGGTGCCCTTGCCTGGTGGCTTGGGCTGCAGCGGTTCAGGGACCATTGCGGCGTGTGCGGGAATATGGGGATGGCGCGAATCAGTCACACCGCGGGATGCGGGGCGTCCAGCATCGTCATGAGCGTGAAGCTGCGCAGGAGGGCTTCGTGTCGCGGTTGCGCCGTGGGCCACAGACCACCGAGCCGAGATTTGACAGAGTGGGTGAGAGAGAGAGGGCCTACCTAGGAATTGGAGCCTAGGAGTTGGAGACTCTAGGAAAGCAGCATTAGTAGGAGCGGTCAACGCCGTCCTCCTCCTTCTCCTTATCGTCGTTATGCGGTGCTGTGCTGTGCTATGCTCTGTTCTGCTCTGCTATACTATGTTATGCTATGCTATGCTATGCTGCGCAGTGCTATGCTGGGCTAGGCTATGCTATGCTATGCTATGCTGCGCTATGCTATGCTATGCTATGCTATGATATGCTGCGCTATGCTATGCTATGCTATGCTATGCTATGCTTCTCCTCATCGTCCTCCTGGATGCTGCGCTCTGTTCTGCTCTGCTCTGCTATGCTATGCTATGCTATGCTATGCTATGCTATGCTGCGCAATGCTATGCGTGGCGCTATGCTGGGCTAGGCTAGGCTATGCTATGCTATGCTGCGCTATGCTATTCTGCGCTATGCTATGGTATGCTATGCTATGCTATGCTATGCTTTTGCTTTGCCTTCGCTTTTGCCGTCACTTTTGCCTTTGCTTTTGCTGTTGCTTGGCACCCAGGGAGCGCAACTGGGGGAACCGCGCGTTTGCTTTTACCTTTGCTGTTGCTTTTGCTTGGGTCCCAGGGGACCGGGGGAACCGCGGGGCGGATGCCGGGGGAACCGCCCGGGGCGTGGAACATTGGCCGGCCCTTTGAGCATTCCGAGTTAGAACCCTTCTAGGCAGAGCCTAGGTAGGGAACAACAAATAACGAAAGAAGAGAGTGAGAGAGAGAGAGAGAGAGAGACAGAGAGACAATAGTGAGAGAAGGGAAGGGGAAATTGAGAGCACACGATGGTGAACGACAAACTGGACAAGCCCGCGCATGAGGAGCACAGGGCGTTGACCCTTCCTTCCTATCTCCCCCGTAGCCACCCGCCCCCCCCTTCCTCGTCCCAGGACCTCATGATACCTATGTGCTTCATGATCGGCGTTATCCACGTGATGCTCGTGGGGTTTGGCAAAATCAAGGACGCGGGGCGGCCAAGCGGCGAATACGCAATCCTCCTGCTCCTTCTCGTGTTTTCTGCAGGTTCGCGCTGGAATGTCTGTGACCACGACGGACTCGGTTTGCGCCCGTCGGGAATTCAGGGATGCAAAGTCCCGACAGCAGTATGCACAACGGTGACGGGAAACAGAACGTAGAGGAGCATGGAGAGGAGCTGTAAGATGAGGATGGGGAGGTTTTGTGTGGAGGGAGTGAAGTTTGGAGAGGATGTTGATGAGGAGTCGAGGTACCAGGAGGTAGACAGCGGAACGATGAGGAGGAGGAGGAGGAGGAAACGATGATAGTGGTGACGCTGGGACGCATGGTGATGGTGAGTTCTGCGATGACGATGGCGACACAGATGACGAAGCTGATAGAGATGCTAGAGATGATGATGCTGATGATGCTCATGCTGATGATGATGATGATGATGATGATGATGATGATGATGATGATGATGATGAGGGTGATGATGAGGATGATGAGGATGATGATGGTGATGCTGGTGATGATGTTGATGGTGATGGTGATGGTGATGGTGGTGATGATGATGATGATGATACTGTTCATGCGGATGCTGTTGATGATGCTGATGATGACGGTGGTGATGATTGGGCACGGTTGAGGAGTTCGGGACCCATTTTGAAACCATTTGTGAGCTCTCGGGAGTCACCTTTGGGCCATCTCTGGGCCTCATAGGCCATCGACAAACGGACGTGCAAGAATGCAGGGCCCGTCTGAATATCATATTGCATTTAAAGTGCTTCGCATCCTCTGGGTCTCTCTTTGCGGAGTGGCTGGTCGTTTGTAGTCGTTGTTAGGCAGTCTTGAGGCTCCGCAGTCGCCTCCTCCTCCTCTCTTCCTCTTCCTCTTCTTTCTCCTCTTCTCCCAACTTCTGCCTCCTCCTCCCCTCTACCGCTGCCGCCGCCTCCGCCTTCTCAACGTCGCCTTTCTGGCCCAATGCATTTCAGCGGCTGCACAGCGCGGCTTCCGAAGCGCTTGCGCGTGGCGTGTCGAAGAAGACCCGTCGCCCGTGAATTACTTATATTCTGCCTTGATGGCGGACGGGGTCGACGGGTTTGCGGCCTTGACGCAGGCGGCGGAACACCAAACAAAGAGACAGAAGATGGATGACGCCCCGCGGCACTACCTCAAGGCGTGGTAGACGGTCCCTAGTGCGTGGTTGAATCCGTACTCCAGGGCCCAGTTTGACACGCTTGGGACGCGCGAACTTTGGGCGCAATGCCAGGTCCCCCAGAAGACCGGGGCTTTTCGGGCCACGGAGCTGTGCAGTGAAGACGACGAGCGGCGCGGCACTGGTCTGAAATTATTGGGTCCAGGGCCAGATCCAGTTCACGAACTTCTTGCAGGGCGCGGGCCAGAAGAAGCTCGTTCAAGCAGTTTGCAAGCCTGACATATTCAAGGCGCTCTACGACGAGATCGACAAGACGCTGCCGGCACTGCAGGCGACTATTTCGTCGCAGAAGCCTCGCGAGCATAAGGGCTTCCGAAGCTTCGACCTTCAGCACAGGCGGCTCCGACGTCAAAGGGGCCAGAGGACTTCGAGAAGCACTGCACGATTGTTTACGAGTGGATGTCGCCGAGGTCCAAGAGCGTGTACAGGAGCACTGCGTACATGTTCGCCGGTGGAGGCCCCTCCCACGTCGCAGCCAGTCATCACAAGGTTGCCGTCGCTTCCTACCTGCACGGTAATGCCATGCACGAGAAGAAAAGTGGCGACGGAGTGTCTTCGGAGGGGTTCCAGAACGCGGTTTTGGCCCAGCACGGCGCAGGGGCGATCGACGAGGACGCTGCTCCCGGGAAGAAGATCAAGAAGGCGGAGGGCTTGGTGCACGGCTTCAGTTGAGCGTTCGCGGGGGGACGCTGTAGTCATCAGATTTGAATTTGGGGCCAGCGCCAGTTTCGCTGGCAATGCGCGTCGCTCGTCGGCGGCGCTGGCAATATGTTTGGGCGTCGCGCGCGCCCCAGATCTACACCGAAACATTTTTTATGGGCTGGCCCGCGCCGCTGGAACTCCATTTGCGCCTGCGCCCTGTCCACCAGCAGCGCGCGTCGCTCGCTGGCGGCGATGACTGCAAGTCGCAGCACGCCCTGTGGTGTTCTGAACTGCATGAAAAACATGGCCACCTTTCAATCGCGTGTGTCCATAGATTCACGCGGCTGCTCTTCATGCTTGTCTGCGTAGCCCTCCACGCATTTTGTGCGAAGGTCCTTTCAGGTATCTAGTAGCCTCCGGCCTATCCCACCACCGTGCCTGGTTGGTGGGTCAGGCCTCAATGTTGCCAGAGCGTCGGGCTCCGCTTGGCGCTTTGGAGATTCTCGCGGGCCCTTGACCCCGAGATTTTTTTTTTGCAGCTGCCCCTCGAGGCAGGTTCTCCCTTGAGATCCCTGTGGGGTTCCGATGGGTGTTCGCTTCGAGCGAGCTTTTCAAGCGGTCGTGGCCTCTCAGCCTTTTCTTCCATCCTCTCCGCAGGCACTTTGGCGCAGCTACCCCGTAGCAGGCGACGCGCCCCCGACGCAATCTTCTGCGCTGGCGACTGCGCAGTTGGAGACGCAATGCCGCGATGCGCCGCGCGCGCTTCCGTTCAGCGGGAAGACCACTCCTCGACAGTTGTGGCGCCAATGGGCGCATGCGTGCCCGAGCATTTCTGCGTCGGAGAGCGCGTTCAAGCAGCGGTTTCAGAAGCAGCGCGCTGGCGCAGGGGCCGCGGAAGTCTCCGGCTATAAAGCGCTAGAGGCGCTCGCTGGAGATCGGCCCCGCAGGTTGCATGCGCCGGGTCTTTGCGCGTCGCTCAAGCTGCGCGGTGCGCTCCTGAAAGAGGACTCGCCGTTAAGGTATCCGGTCGAACGATGCGGGGGTGGCTGCAGCGCTGCGGTGGTGGCGAGCTTTCCAGTGTCATTCCTGCCGCTGGGTTGGAAAACAGACCTGGGGGCGACCTCTGAGAGCATATAGTGGCACTTGGAGGGTGAAAGTGGGGGTCGGCCGCAGGGCCCCGGCAATGGTGTCTTTATGGGCTATGAATGGGCGATGCATCCTCGGTTGCTGCGTTCGGCGGGGGAACTAATGGAAGCCCCCCGCTTGCGCCCGTGCGCGAGACTTGAAAGGAAAGGAAGCAGGGGGGCGGGGGGCTCGGGAAAGGCGACGAAGGCAAAGTGCGCTGAGGGCGCAAAAAGAACAGGCTGGAACACACGAAAGAGGCCAGGTGAGTGTCGAAATCTGCCCAGCCAATCTGACGCGCGGAACAAAACGCCTCGGCGTTGGGGATCTTGAAGGCCAGGGCAAAATGTGAATTCACATTGTGGGGAAAAGCAAAATGTGAATTCACATTTTGGGAGAAAAAAAAAAGAAAATGTGAATTCACATTTGGGGGGCAAAAAAAGAAAATGTGATTTCACATTTTGGAATTTTGTGTAGGATTCTTTATGAAAGGGGCCATAATGTGAGTTCACAGCTTGGAAAAAAAAGGAACATGTGAATTCGCACGTTGGGAAAAAGGAAAAGGTGAATTCACATTTTGGGAGAGAAGTGTGCCCCATTCCAAATCTGTCTTGGGGGTCGAGAAGTCATCGTTTGGGAACATGCACGATCATCAATCGCACAACCAAGACACACTTGCACTCCACTTCGCTGCCCCACGCGCAATATGCAAGAACCCCCGCACGCATGAACGTTAATGGATGGACGGCGCGCGCGCCCGCGCGGGCAACGCGCGGGCGCGAACGACTGGCCCTCAATGACCGCCAACATTGGGTGCCAATCGTACCCGTTCACATACATGAGCGATGCATTGAGCATACATGGGTCATTCAGCCCCCATTGAAGACCCCCTGTTGCAGACCCCCTCTTTCACCCTCCAAGGCACTCGCCCTATCCCGCCGTGCCTGGCTGGCGGGTCAGTGGCCTCATGGAATGTGCACCCGCGCATATCCTTCTTAACTCATGCTGTTATATGTTTATACTTGCGGCCCGTCTCGGTCCAAGCGATATTGCCAATGGCGCTGAATGCGCACTTGGCAGTGAGTTGGAGGTCATCCTGCCCTCATCTTATTGCCATTGTCTTGCCTCTATCGACGGATATTTTGCGAGTATTTGGTCCATCGGTCCTCCTCTCCTACGCGCGCATGGATGTCGGCTGGGTTCTCGTGGTTGGCTTATTCGAGCCCCCAGGGCGGCAGTTTTCAGGCTTGTTGAGGCCTCATGGGGCAGCCCTGGGGCTTCTGGGGGTATCTTTCGAGCCTCTTTGAGGCCACCCTTTCAGAGACTACAGTTCTAGAGGCTACAATTCGCGAGGCTGCGTGGGCCTCGGGGCATTCCACTTCGCGCCTAGGGCACGGTGGCGGATTTGGCCACGGGCGCGGGCAGCAGTGGCCCCGCGAGGTCTTGCGCGCTTGGTTGGAGACGAAGGGCATTTCGTGCCCGACGCGTCACTGCCAGACGCGGTTGTCTCGCGACTGGCGGCCTGCTGGTCGGGCGGGCACCGGTGAGCAGTTGGGGGGGGCAGTTGGCGACGTCCTACGATTGCCAGAATGCGCCGGTAGCTTCGCAACCTCATCATCGATTGCGGAACTACTCCACGGGATGCGCTCTTGGGGAGATCCCGTTGGCGTCGCCTGAGATTCTACGCGAATGGCGCATGCTGCACCGCCCAGGGAGTGGCGAGATTCGGGTTGATAGCGCCGCCGACCTGGACCGTGCTCTCGGCTTGGAGCGCGCGGTTTACGCGTCGCACGGTCCTCGGCTCTGTCGCGGCATTTATCGCTGCGCTGGAAGCCCATCGGCGCCTCAGTGAGGACGCGTCGCACGTGGTTAGACTCGTTGGACCCCAGGTCATCCAGCGAGCTCGGCAGCTGCAGGTTCCGAAGCTGACTCGGCGGATGGGGAGCAGAAGGCAGCGCGCGAATAATGCTTTGGGCACTGTCGAAGAGGTGGAGGAGCGCCTTGGTTTCGACCTCCGCATGGACCATGTGAAATGCGGGTTCGGCTACGTCCAACCCGATGGCGTGGACATGTGCAGGCGTCTCGGGCACGACGCGCGCGAACGTACTTTCACGCTCTGGCTGGCCGCGCACGGAGAGGGCCGTGCGCTGCAGCGCGCGGGCCCGAGGTTCCGGCAGTTAACCAGACGAAAATCCAACGTCTGTACCACGTGGAGAGCCGGGCCGCACAGGACATCTGCCGCGTTTTTCAGAAAGGGCATTTTGTGGTATTCCGATGCCAAAATCTCAGACGATGGCTCGACCACCCTGTCCAGGCTCTCCACCACCTGCAGAGCGTGGAAGAGATTGGCAGGCATCCTTGCGCCCGCCGTGCATTGGGCCAGCCGCAGGAGGGCGTCGCCCCAGCGACAGTCGCCGAGGCGCTGAAGCACGAGTGCCCGGCGGCCGCGTCTGTGCCCCGTCTTCGGCAGCACAGGCGTTGCAGGGGGCAGTCGGGCCAGAGTTGGACGTGCCGATGGCTCGAGCGGCACCATTGGAAGTGGCTTTACTCGCGCGCTACAGAAGCAACGGGACTTCGATTTCGCAGAGACTGACGCGACGCGGAGTTGCAAGGTGTCCAGACGAAATTCTGCGAGCATGCGGCAGTGTCTCGGGATCTCGCGCCGCTGACAGAGTTGGGGAAGTTCCACAATAGGCATCAGCCAGTGGCGCAGCTGCGCTTCGAGCACGCGGGCGCCCGTATCTATCATGATTTCATTCAGCCGAACACGGTGGGGCCCTTTCGCCGAGCCCTGCCCGAAGTCCTCCCGGGTTCGGCAGTCGAGTTCTTCGCTGGTGCTTCGGGCGGCCATTTTCGCCGCGAACTGCCGCCTCCGCAGCTGCTGGGGCATTGCAGGCAGGTTGCCGCGAACGGGGCGATTGTGTGCTACCCGCTCGAGTGCGCGGCGGCTTGCTGCGCGCTTGCGTACGTCCTGGCAAAGTGCGAGAGGGCGCGCCAGCAGCAAGCGTGGGCGGGCTCCATTCTGCCGTCGGAGCACGCACTGTGGAGCGCGGCATGGCCGAATACGGGCTTCGAGAGCTGGGTGAAGTATGGCAGCTGGTCCCACAGCGATCGCTGCGTTGTCTTTTTTATTTTAATGATAGCAGCTTTCGGAAATGCTTTTCCTCCACAGTTGGCTGCGTTGCGTCGGATGACATGCCCTTTTTCCGGTTTGAAACACCTTCCGATCCCACCGCGCGCCGAGGCAGCGAGGAGATCGGCGTCACCTCGCGCCCCCGTCCATGCACAAGCCTGGCATGTGTTTCGGACGATGTGCGCGCCCTTTCGGATCACCCGCGGCCCGCGGCGCACGCGGGCGAAATGGCCGGCGGGACGTTGCGGGCTCGCGCCCGCGCAGAGGCTTCGGCGAGGGCATGCGCCGAGGCGGGAGTGCCGAAGATGGAGCCCGTCGTGGAAACGCAGCACCTGTAGAGGGTGCCGCGCCTGCCTCCGCGAGGCGCCGCTGTCCCTGCCTCCTGGGCAGGCGAGATTGTGACGTGGCCGAGACTCGCGCTTGGCGCTCGCGAGTTCAGCCACGGGGCAACCGAGGGCCCAATTTTCTTGGACATGACGACCGCGGAGAAGTACGCCCTGAGACGAGTGCAGCCGCGCGTGAAGAAGGTGGAAGAGCATATCCTGAAAGGCACCAGCGGCCCAGCGCAACTACAAGAAAACTGGCGTCACAAAGGCCTTCTGGATGGGCCACAGAGTGACAGAGGACAGCATGGCGACGGCGCGCTGCAAGGCCACGTTCCGATGGCTGACGAAGCACAACGAGCTCTACAAGGCCCGCGTGCTCAACCAGAACCAGTCGCACGACTTCCCTGGGCAGTGCGGCCAGCACATCCACTCCTGCGACTTGTTTGTCGTGTACGACGGCATGGAATGCGCCGCGTGGCCCTGGCTGTGCCCGACTACAGATTTCACGGACACTGGCGCCCTGGCCCACCACCGCAGCGAGCGCGCGGACAACGCGAACCGCACGGTTTCAATCGGCGAGTCTTTCATTCGCAAATGTCGGTCCGAGGTCCGCGCGGACGCAGAGAACCCCGACTTGGTTTTTTCTTGCATGAGACTCAGATGGCCCGGAAGTTCTTCCACGCGCATTCCAGGGGGCAGAAGCTCGGCGTAACTGCCGACGTCCTCATGCGCCATTCCCAGGTGAGCAGCGGGTACTGGGAGATCGCGCGCGATGCGCTTGCCGACCTCGTGCGCGTACAAATGGACAAGTGCCATGACCCCGAGGGCCGCCCAGACTGGGACAAGGCCGTGCCAGGCGCACGCGGAGATGTCTCATGGATGGTGGCATTCCCCAACCTCACCATCGCCCCAGCAGGGTGGAAGTTCCCCGTGCCTTACTGGATGGAGCCGTGCCGGAATTGCCTGAGCGGTGGCGCCTGCCTTGTTGGTATGCACGTGTATTTGCTCGTGCTGAGCTTGTGGGGTTTCTTGATCAACCGCTTCGGCCACCGGTGGTTCCAGGTCCTCGAGTACGCCGTTCCTACTGAATACCAAGGGCGCGGAACGCCGCACTGGCATATCTGCGCTTGGGTCCTCGTGACATCGGGGACTCTGGCATCGCTGACGGGTCGCGTCGGGGCAACTGGCGGCGCCCTGGCGGCCGCCGTTGGATTTGTGAAATTCCTCGGTCTCCTCTTCCTCTGCGAGGTGGACGTGCAGACAGGGGGCGGGGGGTTGAATTACATCAACAGCTACGTGTCCAAGGGTCACGATTCAGTGGACGCGGGCGTGGGAGAGCACGCGCAGAAAGGCCCCGCTGCTCCGTGGCTCGCGGCGCGCGGCCTTCTGAGCAAGTGCGCCCCGAGTACCCCAGAAGTGGCGGTGCGCATGGCGTCTTGCCCAGTGTTTGACAAGTCTTACTCGCGCGTCTTGCTGTATCCCCCGCTGCCGCGCGACGCTGCCGCCGCGGCCGACGCGTCGCCAGAGGGGCCCGCTGATTCCGTGCCGGGCGCCACTCGGCAGAAGGGTGGACATTTCAGCTGGGCCGTGCATCGCGCGCACTGCGCCGTGGTCAAGGAGGAGCAGGAGAAGGGCCGGCCCGCCCGCGAGTCTTTCCTTCCGTGGCATCGCACGCACGAGTGCGACCAGCGGCGGAAGGCCGCGCAGCTGCGGATTGGCATGAACATCCAGCATGGCAGGCCGCCGACATTCGTGTGTGCGTGCAGGTGCTGGCACGAGCTGACCGATGGTTTTTGGTGCCAGATGGCGCCCACTCAGCTGCCTCGCGCGTCCCCAGCAAATTTCCTCCCTGGTGGCGAGCCGCATCTAGACTGCATGGGGATCTTCGTCGGGGTGCTTCGCTACCTCATGAGTTGGGTTTTTCTGCGGTACCACCGCGGGGACGACGGGGAGAAGGCTGGCTTCGTGATCGGGGCCCGCGGTTTCAAGTTCCACGAATCAGCGCTTCCGTTGGACGTGCGCGACGATGGGAGCGTTGTGCTCCTGGGTGCTGGGACGGGCCAGCGACCACTGTCAAACGTGACTCTCGCAGTTGACGGGGTGCCAGTGTTTTCTTCGGAGCGCGCGGCGTGCTCCTACGTGCGGGGCATCTGCAGCCGGGACTTGTCCTACAGGGTGTTCCGCGACGAAAGGTTGCGGGCGTTTGAGATGGCTGCTGACGCGGGCGACCTGCTGCATTGGCGAACCATGCGAGCGCGGGGCGATGCTGAGTTCCAGGTGCTCAAGGACGATTGGGGGCGCCTGCGCCGCCCGAGCCGCAAAAGCCACGCGCGCTCCGCGGAGCAGCTCGTGGTCTTGCAGAAGGTCGTCGGCAAGGCGAGCATCGGCGACCTGGCCGAGAAGGAGCAGGGGTACCCCGAGTGTCGGTGGTTGCGATCCTACCGTCTTCTCGCCTCCTTGCTTTAGTCCAGTTCCCTTGTCCCCATTGACTTATCACCGCCCCGCCGCGTCGTCTGCCATCCTCCGATCCCGCCCCCCCCTGCCTCGCCCGCTCGGTGGCTGCGCGTGGCGGGCGCCCCGGGGAGCCGCAAGTCGGCCGTTCTGCTGCAGTCGGCGATTGCGGCTGCAGAGCGTGGCTTGGGCGTCCTCATCGTCCGCCCGACAGGTGGGTGCGATTTCGGAAATGGGCTTCGGCCCGTCGGCCATTCTTCTGGACGCCTTGGGGTATTTTGTGAGGTCTAGCGTCTAGCAGGTCTTGGAGGCGCCTGGAAGGTTTTCGGGAGTTTCCTGTGCGTCGATAGGCTTTTCTGGGCCGCTTGATCATGGTAGGAATTTGCGATGGGGACCTGTCTCGCTCGTCTCCCGGGGTATTCTGGGGGGGGACTTAGATTTTCAGGGCCGTCCGGGGGCCCCTTTGCGCCGGCTTGGGCTGTTCTCGGATTGCAATTGGACCATCACGAAGTTTGGTTGGGCCATCTGGGGCCTTTGAAGCCCTCGTGGGCATGCGCTGGGGCCGCAATTTTGGACCCCATTCCCTGCCTGCGCCTGCATCGCGACTCTGGGGCCCTCACTGCCTGGCATTTCTGAGGGCCGCTCCACCTGGTCAGCTTGTCCACGGTTTCAAGTCGCAGCTCCCCGAGGCCGACCGCATCGGGAACATCCGCGTTGACACCATGCATGGCGTCCCCAAATACAAGCGGCCCGAGAAGGGGGGGAAGTGCGCTGGTCTCTGCCTTCCGCTTTACGCAGGATAGACCTTGTCTCAGTGGGCGCGGGCAGCCAGTGCGCAGACGCGGAGTTCGGCTAATTTTTGAAGGCGGCGCCTGAGCAGCCCCACGTGCTTAATTATTGCATGATCGTGGCGGACTTCCAGCAATTTCGACCCGTTCGCCTCGGGGAGAAGGTGACCGACGATGCCGATGAGACTCTCTGCATGCAGGTGTGCGCAAGGGTGGAACGAGTCGAGCTGAGGACGGCGCACCGCACTGGAGATAAAGAGCTGTTGGAATATCAGAACCACATTCGTCCCGCGCAGCCGTCGCGGGAGGATTTGCAATCTTTTTCTGCGGGCCGGCATTTTGCTGGCAGAGCGCCCTCCAGAGCACCGTGCAATTCGAGAAACAGACAGGCATCCCGTGCACTTGGCTGTGCGCGACCTACAAAGGTTCAAAAGAAGTGTCTGAAGCGGCCCTGCGTTTAGCGGGCGTTGCGCCGAAGGAGCTCGAGGCCGGTTTCGACCCAGACCCTGCAAGCCGAGTGCAGGTCAAGATCGTGGCGAAGCCGGGCCTTCTCGCACGCCTCCCTCGGAATTTAGACAAAGTGAGGGCGTTTGTTAATGGC
Organism: Prorocentrum cordatum; assembly: GCA_963575745.1. Classification (NCBI taxonomy): domain Eukaryota; class Dinophyceae; order Prorocentrales; family Prorocentraceae; genus Prorocentrum; species Prorocentrum cordatum. The sequence continues at coordinate 361,226 of CAUYUJ010014421.1, forward strand.
GCGACGGCCGTGGTCCATGAGAGTTTGCGCGGCAACGAAGTGTTTGTGGCGCGTGTCAGGGGAACTGGAAACTTGATCTTAGTGCATCCGATGTACGAGGGCGGTCGGGTGTTCTTGCCATGTTGCGGGGTTATACGACGACCATCAGGAGGGCGCAGGGGGCGAGCCTACCAGCAGGTGCCATATGATCCAACCCGAGAAAAACACGCTGCCGTTCGCGGCTGCGGCTGCGTGGCCGTCTCCCGAATCTCTGCCAAGAAGGGTTGCATCTTCGGGGGGCTCCAGCTGTCCGACTTCTTGCCGGTGGGGGGCCAGGGCGATGCCGAGCATTCGCGTCGCGGTTCCCTTCCTGAAGAGAGGGGCTCCGAAGATTCCGACTTTGATGGCTGGCAGGGTCTGCGCGATGACAGCGAGTCGTCGGACGTCGGCGATCGCCCGGCGCACGAAGAGATGCGAGACTCTGGCTTCAGCGTTGGCGCGGCCCTGTTTGAGCAGGCGGGCGAGCGCGCGCAGGGGGCGTCACCGACGAGGGCGGCGAAGTTGACAGCGATGCAGATGAGGGCCCGCCCATCAGCCCGAGCGACCTGCAGGAGGCGCCCGCGCGCGCAGCCAGCGACGTGGCTGCTGGGCCCCCATGCAGCCTCGCAGATCCAGAGGAAATGCGGCGGCCTGCGGATTCGGACTTCGCGAGCGACTCCATGGGTTCCGCAGACTTGGACAGCGCGGACGCACAGTCCGATGCAGACTCCGTTGCGGCAGAGGAGACGCTCGCGCAGTTTCATGGGGCCGTGGGCGGACGTCGCGCAGGACCAGAATCGGTTGTCACGTGCAGACCGTGCGCCCGTTGGAATGGAGCCACCCACCAGGCCATGCCGTTTCCCACGAACTTGGCGCCCGTCTCTGCCGACTTCCCACGGTTCATTTCACCAGAAACGCGAGCCACCACGCCGTTCGGGACCCGGACGGATGCCACGTGCGGGCTCCGCGCTTTCAACCACGCGATGGCCCCCGTCTGCGCTGTCCATGACCTTCCGCCAATCATTTTTTCGCGTCACCACTTTGAGAGCATTGCCTTGGCTTGCAAAGTCGGAGACGCGCCTGAGTACCTCATGGGCCCCGCCAGCGGGAACTGCGACGTTGCCGTTCCCATGGCGAATTTCGCGGCGGCGGGCACCGCGGCGATTCCCATGGCGCCAGCAGATGTTGACGCCCGATTGGGAGGCGTCTTTTCTGACCATGTGACAGCCGACGGATGCTTTCACATGGGGGCTTACCTGATTCGCACACCACAACATGGGGCGCTCTGGATATGCGTGCTTAGTGGTGCCAGGGTTCCCGGAAACTCGCCCGATGCCGTGCCAGCCTTGCTGTGTGATTCGTTATACGCTGCTCCGCACAGTATGACTTTGGCCCAATTGGAGGACCTTATCACAGCGTGTGCTTTCGAGCACGCGCAACGCGCATCGTGTCAGGATTTCTGTCCATGGCATTGCATCCTGATTGGACTTCGGCGGGCTTGAGAGACTAATTTGAGGGAGTTTCTGTGGAACTCACGTCATCCTCACCCCCGGCGCGAAGAGCACGAGTCCAGAGCGGCCTCCGGCACCGTTTCCGGACAGATCCGGTGGATCCGCTGGATCCGCTGGATCCTGTGACGAATCCCAAACCGGCGCCCTCGCTTGAGACATCCTCACAAAACCGGCCCCGGGGGAGGTGCCCAGAGGAGCCCAGAGCGGCCTCCGGCACCGTTTCCGGACAGATCCGGCTGGATCCGGTGACGAATCCCAAACCGGCGCCCTCGCTTGAGACATCCTCACAAAACCGGCCCCGGGGGAGGTGCCCAGAGGAGCCCAGAGCGGCCTCCGGCACCGTTTCCGGACAGATCCGGTGGATCCGCTGGATCCGCTGGATCCGGTGACGAATCTCGCTTGAGACATCCTCACAAAACCGGCCCCGGGGGAGGTGCCCAGAGGAGCCCAGAGCGGCCTCCGGCACCGTTTCCGGACAGATCCGTGGATCCGCTGGATCCGCTGGATCCGGTGACGAATCCCAAACCGGCGCCCTCGCTTGAGACATCCTCACAAAACCGGCCCCGGGGGAGGTGCCCAGAGGAGCCCAGAGCGGCCTCCGGCACCGTTTCCGGACAGATCCGGTGGATCCGCTGGATCCGCTGGATCCGGTGACGAATCCCAAACCGGCGCCCTCGCTTGAGACATCCTCACAAAACCGGCCCCGGGGGAGGTGCCCAGAGGAGCCCAGAGCGGCCTCCGGCACCGTTTCCGGACAGATCCGCTGGATCCGCTGGATCCGCTGGATCCGGTGACGAATCCCAAACCGGCGCCCTCGCTTGAGACATCCTCACAAAACCGGCCCCGGGGGAGGTGCCCAGAGGAGCCCAGAGCGGCCTCCGGCACCGTTTCCGGACAGATCCGGTGGATCCGCTGGATCCGCTGGATCCGGTGACGAATCCCAAACCGGCGCCCTCGCTTGAGACATCCTCACAAAACCGGCCCCGGGGGAGGTGCCCAGAGGAGCCCAGAGCGGCCTCCGGCACCGTTTCCGGACAGATCCGTGGATCCGCTGGATCCGCTGGATCCGGTGACGAATCCCAAACCGGCGCCCTCGCTTGAGACATCCTCACAAAACCGGCCCCGGGGGAGGTGCCCAGAGGAGCCCAGAGCGGCCTCCGGCACCGTTTCCGGACAGATCCGGTGGATCCGCTGGATCCGCTGGATCCGGTGACGAATCCCAAACCGGCGCCCTCGCTTGAGACATCCTCACAAAACCGGCCCCGGGGGAGGTGCCCAGAGGAGCCCAGAGCGGCATCCGGCACCGTTTCCGGACAGATCCGGACAGATCCGGTGGATCCGCGCCCCGGGGGAGGTGCCCAGAGGAGGAATGAGGAGGAGGAGGAGGAGGAGGAGGAGGAGGAGGAGGAGGAGGAGGAGGAGAAGATGATGGAGCTGCGGGGTGGAGGAGGACAGACGGAGGCAAGAGAAGGATGGAGGAGGAGGAGGAGGAGGAGGAGGAGGAGGAGGAGGAGGAGGAGAGGAGGAGGAGGAGGAGGAGGAGGAACCTCATCACCCTCGCCAACAAGCGCACGCACCTTCTTCTATATACAGAAACTCCCGATCAACCGCAGAGCGGCCGGCTAGTATCAGTAGCTGCCGCTTCTCTTTTTGTTGCTCCCTCGTTGCCCCTCCCTCCTGCCTGCTAGGTCTGTCTACTGCTGCCCGCAGGTGTGATATGCTGCTGGGGGAAGCGTATATCAGTCGGAGTCCCCTGTTTCCCACTTCCTTTCATTTTCCCCCTGTCTTTCATGCTCGCTCCCTGTTCGAACGGGGTCCAGGTTTCGAACGCTAGGAATATCATCTTTTGTGTGGGGCGCAGCGCTGCTGTCGCACTTTAGGGGCGCAGCGCTAGGAAACGCATCTTTTGTGTGGGGCGCAGCGCTGCGAAAAACATTTTTGTCTGTGTGTGTGTGTGTCGCCGCCCGAGGCCCTGAACACTCACAGGGGCCCCTGGGATCTCTTAGGTTCAAAAGAGACAAATTCCTTTTCACCGCTGAATACTTCTACCGAATATGGTTTCGACCAGTACAACGGCACCCCCCCCGAGGTACAAGGGAAAGGGATACACACATGGAAAGCAATTCAGCTTGTGAAGTCGTATGTTCGCAAGATTGTTGTCGTGGTTGTCGTCGTCGTCGTTGGCGTCGTCGTCGTCGTCGGCGTCGTCGTCGGCGTCGTCGCCGTCGCCGTCGGCGTCGTCGTCGTCGTCGGCGGCGGCGTCGTCGGCGTCGTTGGTGTCGTCGTCATCGTCCCTACTCTCGTCCAACGTCCCTCCTCCCTTCCTCCCTGCCCCTTTTCTTCCCCCTCCCCCTCCTCCTCCCCCTCCTCTTGACGATAGCGGTGATACCAACGGCGTCGGGTACCTCTTGGCGAGCACCTGAGCGGAGCCCGGGCGGTGCCGAGGACGACGCGTCTTACAAGTACCACGAGAACGAGGCACCCTTGCGGGCGGTCGGGGGCGTCCAAGAGGGTGCGAGGATTGTGGGGCGGGGTGGATGGCCGGGGCCAGATCATTCCGATATGGCATGCCCCCTGTTTTTCAATACATCCGGTGCCTCCCCCTCGTTCGCGCACATGCCTCGGACCACGATGCGCTACCCCCTCTTCCTGACCCGCCTCTTCGGCGCAACCGAAGGCGGGAGTCAGATAAGAAAACAATGCACAATCAGGAACTTTGGGAGGTCCGCACGGATTTGTTTCATCTGCGGTGGACCCCACTGGCGGTGCTTCGGCGCCGCTCTTGGCCCGTTCCGCGCGCCAGGGACATCCGTGCGGACCTTCAAACGTTGATGTGTATGCAATGTGTTCTTATCCTATTGGAGACCGTCGCAGGCGTTCGGAGGCCTTCGGAGGCCCGCGCAGGCCCTCGCAGGCCCCAGACGCATTCGCAGGCCCCTGAAGGCCCCCCGCGGCCCGCGAAGAATCGCGTTGTCCTGGACTGGGGCTTCCCTGGGGTCTGGCATCCGGCAGGGCATTCGGAGGCGCTCGAGTCGCTGGTAAAGGCCCAATGTTCAGGACTCCTCCTTTTCCTCCTCCTCCTGTTCCTCCGCATCCTCCTCCTCCTCCTCCTCCTCCTCCTCCTCCTCCTCCTCCTGAGTTCCTGAGGACCCCTGTCCCTCATGCAAGGGTGGGGAGGGGCAGGGCCTGCCTGCCGAACCCTGATGGCAGCACCTCGCCCGCTTCCCACTCCACGGCGGCTCCTCCGTCGCCATTTTGGCTCAAGTGCTGGGGCGCCTGGGTGGGCAGTTCCTCTCGGCGGGGCGATCTCGGGGTTAAACCCAAGCGGGCAACAAACTTTCTCGCGCCGCCAATGCCGCCGTCGCCTGAGGATCTCCAGGCTATCAGCTGTGTCATCTCGGTGCAGGTCTCGCCTTTGAGAGACGACCTGAAGGCCACCGTCGGGCGCATGCATGAGTTAGACGAGAAATTTGAAGCGCAGTTGGCGGAGATGCGCCTTGAGCGGCAGCAGATGAAGGTCCAGGTGCAGGAGGCCAGGACGCTCGCCTGGAGCACCGCCGACGCACCGCCCATCGACGAAGACGACCCGATGGCGTTCGAGGTCCCCCCGCCGCCGTCCCAGCTCGTCACCGCGGCCCAGCTGGACGCGAAGCTTGTCACCATGGAAAACACACTGATGAAGGCCATCAGCTCCGTCCCTGCGCCGAGCGAGAGCGTCCAGTGGTGCATCGTGGGAAGCAGGTGGGGGTAATCCTTGGAGTCGGCTCATCAGCAACAGTGTTGGCAAGAGACAGCGTCAAGGCTCTCTGGACGTGGTCGTGTCCTACATGGTGCTGTAGCTGACCGGGACGCCCGTGGTGCTTGTTGTATCTCGTCGCAACGGGGGGGGTGAAGCTGGATATCGAATCAAGATCCGAGTGCGAGGTTTTATTCGGAAAATGCTATACCGTGTCTTTTAACAGCAACACTATGAGGTGTTCACAGCGCCGCGGGGTCGTTGCTTGACGGTGCTTTTGCCCAGTGCCAAAGTTTCACGCTTTGCTGCAGTATCCGTTTCTAGTCCGAGGATGCAGCGAGGGCCTTCTCCAGTTTGGGCAAGGAGGCTGGACCTGCAGTACATCTAGTTTGAAAGGACCCGAAGAATAGACAAGGCGCTCCACTATGATTGGGGTACGATCAGCCTTTACACGGTCGCCACAAAAGTTTCGTGTTGGGTGCATGATGGGAACAGGTACGCAGCATCTTCTTGAAGAGCATGGAAGGTGGAAGAAATATTTGGCTCCAGCCCGCACGCGGGCATGCTCCACCTCACGTGCTGCGAGGTGAAAAAAAACTATTCGATCTCGTTTGTCTCCAGGTGCTAACACAGGCGGATGCACGGGTGCATTCGCGATCATGGTCACGGACGATGCCAAGCAGCTTAACTTGCCCATCGCCGTCTCGAAGTCGTTCCCAGGGCTCGTCTTGAGCGAGTTGGATGAGAAACCTGGTGGTGTTCTCAGACGGAGGAGGTGAAGCAATGTAGCGTGGATGGTTTCGCGCATGGTCGACCTCGTGGCGCTGCGTCTGGCGGCGAGCTTGCCTTGAAGAGGAAGCGCGCCTGATCTACGACGTCCAGTGGGTCTGTTTCGTCATCCCCCCCTTGCGGGGGCTCATTTTCTTGGGCGCCTGGAAATAGTGGGGTCGTCGGGCCCGCGCCTCGCGTTCATGCTTGCGCGAGGAAGTTCATCTCCTCGCCGTCTCCGTTTCCTGCCTCGCCGCCGCCCTCTGCTGTGTCGCGCCAACCCTGGCGCGTCTCAGGCGCTTTTCCAGTTGCGCCTCGGAATTGCGCTGCTCGCGCGGGAAGTTTGCGGGGCGCTCGCGCCCGCCGGCGCAAGAAATGCCCGCCAGCGCATGAAGCGCCCGCGGCCAGCGATAAGTGGGCCGGGGAAATCGCGGGCCAGGGGTTTCATCGCGCAGGCTCCTCTCTTCGTGGTCATCGCTCGGGGGGGGACTGGCGCCGCCCGACCCCCGTCGAAGTCCCGCGCCCACTTAGAGGTTGGATCTGTTCAAGCTGGAAGGCGACTTGCACTTCGCCCCGGCGATGCTCAGGGTTCACTCTCCGTCGGGAACGCGCGCCTGGAGCCGGATTTTCCGCGGCCAGTTGCCGGGGATATTGCGATGGTTTTCTCGTGGTTTGCGTGGCCGGGGGCTCGCGCTGAGCGCTGCAGGTGGAGATTGGACTTGGCGGGGCAGCGACGACGGATGAAGATTCCGCGTTGCTTGATCGGTTCTCTGAATTCTTCGTGCAGCATTTTGAATCTTGCGGACTGACGTGGCGCATCGCACTGTTTCGATGCGAGATGAGGCCCCTCGGTTGCACGTCCTTTGAACGTCTGGATCGCGTCTAGTGGAATGCCCCAGCGGCCGATGTCCTCGATTGGCATGCAATGTCAGGTTTTATAGGTCGCGTGCATGACTTGAACTTCCCGTCTGCTCACGTTCCCGCGTTCGCGCAGATCACGATCAAATCAATGTTTGGGCCGCCGGGCCCCCGCTGGGTCGCGAGGCATTCTGATTTTCCGGGGCCCCTTGATCAAACGGCTTCAGGGTCGGAAATATCGGATGAATCATGCCGGGCGATTGAGGATTTCATGGGGGCCATGAGCGCGGGCCCGGGGATCCTCAGGAAACGACCAATTCGGCGCGAGCCGCGGCCGGTCGCGCAGACAGTCGACGTCTGCTGGAAGGTGTCGAGAGCTGCGCGCAGTTGGCTCGATCTGTTTATGAAGCAGTGCATTGAGTGCTTGCCGCGCGTCGTCGACGCGCGTGATCTTCCCGACATGGCCCGCGCAGATTGCGCGGGCCTGCACGAGTGGATCGCCTCGTTGCGTCGTGGAGAGGCCGTTGACGCGCTTGGAGCTACGCGCGTTGCTTCCGCATCTTCCGACGACGCGCCCGCTGATTTGCCCGATGACTTTCCCGACGATTTGCGCGATGACATCATCTTGCCGCTGGTGGGTGGCCTGCCCAGCGATGCGCGCAGTGATCTGTCTGATGTTTCTCTTCTTATGCAGTCTGCCTGTGGGGGTCGCCGTCGGAAGCAGCGGTCAACCCGCGGGTGTAGATGGGCCGCGCGCCCCGGCCTAGCCGACGCTTCGAACCCGATGGCCGCCGCGCATGTCGAGTCGATCAATGCGCGGTCTCCTGCTAGGCGGAAGGCGTTCGGGCGTTTCGTCGGCGATCCGAAGAGCTCCGACCCCATCTCCATTCAGCAGTCCGCAGCGAATCTTGTCGCGCACTGGGATCCTGTCCATGATGCGCGAGCGGGGGGGGGGGGGCGCATCTTGCATGGTCAACTCTTCCGGGGGCCCGTCCAGCATGTCCGCCTCTCTCTCTCTCTCTCTCTCTCTCTCTCTCTCTCTCTCTCTCTCTCTCTCTCTCTCTCTCTCTCTCTCTCTCTCTCCAGGAAGTGCTTGGGCTTTTGATGCTGGTGCATTTGTCGTGGCCCTCGGCTTCAAGCATTGCTCCACTCGCGGTCGTGATGGGGCGCCGCGTGGCGCCTCGAAGCTTGCCAGTGCCGAAGTTCAACAGGGCATCTATCGCAGCTATACTGCTTTTCTTAATTATCAAGGGCCCCTTTGTTGAATGCCGGGAACGCGGCCGTTCCTCCTCAGCGCGAGGCCAACGAGGGCGGCGTGCTCATTCTGGAACGCAGTCAGGTCCGCGCCCTGGCGATGTCAAATACTGATGGCACGCGAATCGCGACGTGCCTCGGCGCCCCATTCACGCGGCAAGCTCGGCGCGGCATCCCGAAATCCGCGCGCGCGTTCATTGGGGGGCGAGACATATTGGAGAGTGCCATTGGGCGTGAATCGTGTCTCCTAGAACTTCGCTCGTGGGTGGGGGTGTCCGACTGCTGGGGCCATGGTCCAGGGCGTCGCTGCTGCCTTGCCCTCGCTCTGCCACGAGTGGATGATGCGTCGCGCGTTGGAGTGCCTGGGCCCCCCCCCGAGTTCGTCGTTCAGGCGTCTGGACTTCCACGCGTCGACGTCGAGGTCGGTCTCGCGTTTCGCGGCGCCAAATTCCCGGGCGCGGGGGGCGGGGCGGGGGGGGGGGGCGGCGCGGAGAGGGGTCAAACAAGAATGTGGCCTGCTCATGATTATTGTTCTCTGTCCTTGTCTGCGCGCTCTTGAGAGACGGATTGCCCTTCGCCCCGCCGCTCTCTGATCCTCTGCCGATGACGTGGGCGCTGTCTTCAGAGATGTCTTCGCGGCGCCCCTGTCCGCCCTCGTCGCGCGGGCGGCGCAGTCGGCCGCGCTCGCGGGTCTGCGCCTGGATCTTGAAAGGCGCCCACTCGCTCTCCCTGGGCATGCCGACAAGGATAGGTTTGTCGGCTCGGCGGGGCAGCTTTGAATCGACGTCAGGAAGTTTCGGCGTGGGCCCCGCGGGAAATACTTGGGCGCGCGCCTGGGGCCAGGTGGAAGCGCGACTCCGGGGGGGGGTCCGCGGCAGAGGCTCTTGGCCAGGGTCTGGCGCGTCCGCTCTCTGCGTCCGTCTCTCGTCTATAATCGCATCGCTTATGGCGTGTTCGCTCTTCCTGTGTTGTTTCGAGCGGGGCAATGGCATCCGCCGGCTGACGCGGTGTTCAAGACAGAATGTACTGCTCTTCAGAGGCTCGCTGCATCTTCGCGGCGTGCCATCCCGAGCAACCTTCTTCGAAAAGTGTCTGCCGTAGGGGGCATGGCTGAGCCCGGGGGTACCTCCTGCGCCTCCAAAGCAGCAGTATTTCGCGCAGCTGTCCGCTCTAGAGCGTTTGGTTATGCGGTCCGAATCCATATAATGACCCATGATATGACGATGATGCCCTTATTGTTCGGAAGTGCCCTGAGCGGTGGGGCCAGACCAGTTTGAAGAACATGATATGGCGTTGGAATGAGCTCTTTGCCCTTGCCCTCCCCCCAGCTCGCTGGCCCCGGTGTTGTTGGTGTTCAGAGGAAGACGCATGAGCTCCTGGAAGCGCGGCATTCTTCACTTTTTTCCCTGACTGGGCTTCTGGGGCGCGTTCGGTAGTTCTGGCTCCAGCCCCCCCCGTCGGTAATCAAGTCTTCCTTAACTTGCGCAGTGTCAAGTGTAAACTGCTTTTTTGCGTTGGCGGCGCTTTCCTTCTCTCTGTCTGCGAAGCCTGGCCCGCGCCCGGCAGGGTCAGGCAATGCGCTGACATTTGCAAATTTGATTGTTGTGCCCCTGGGTGCGATGGGGTGGCCCATTGCTTCTCTTGTCCTGCCGTGTTTCCTTTTCCGCCGTCCGTCGTTCGCTCGCTTCCCCCTTTCTTCCCCGTCTTCCTCGTCATCAGCTCACGTTTGTAGCTAAGTTGCCTGAGATGTTGCCTCAGGAAAGTGTGTGCTTACTGTTGACCCATGGTTTAATGTGCGCGACTTTCAATGCCTTGCGTGCTGGAGGGAAATTTGGGCCCAAATGGGCTCAGAGTCTTCTCTATGCCCGAGCTCGAGTGCTTGCCAGGAGACGCTGCAATGTCCGCGCGCTGCAGCCGAGCATCACAGACACATCGGAGGCGGGCGTTCCTACTCCATGGCGGCTCGAACATATCGTGCTGCACGCTCTTCGCACTAATGGCCAAATGTCTGCGGATGACGTTTTCTGGCTCCCTGGAGGAGCAACCGTTATCTTATAATAAAGCAACCCACTTGCAACCCCCTTCCTTCAAGTCCTCCCCGTCCAGCTGGCAACTGGCGGTGGTTCTTCCTCTGCTTCGGCCTTGTCTTCTTATCTTGCTGCCCCTCTCCCCCATCCACACCGTCGACGTTGTGCCCTCCTCTTACTTCTATCGAAGGCGCTCACGGCGAATCGCCGACGCATGCCTCATTGGAAACGCCTGTGTGGCCGAAAGTTGAGTTAGAGCTTGGTCAAGCATCGGACCATGTGTTCCCCCAGCCGTCGTTCAAACCCTTCGGGGAACACGTGAGGAAAAAAGGATAATGAGGACAACAAATGAAAGAGGAGGAGGAGGAGGAGGAGGGGGAGGAGGTGGAACAGAAAGAGGAAGAGGAACAGAGTTTTTGGGAGCCTCTTGGGGCAGTGTTGGGGTCTCCTGGAGGCTTCCTGGGAGCCTCTTGGAGGTCTCTTGGGGGCCTCCTTTGGCATCTTAGGGTGCCTTTGGGGGCTTGTTCGGGGCTTTTTGGGCCGTTGCTGGGCCGTCTGACGCAGGCGGTTGCCGTTTCGGGTGCCTCTCTGCACCGTCTTGGTGCTCTCTAGGTGTGTTTCATTGCCGTGCCATCTTGGCCGTCATAGAGGCCTCGCGGGCCTTCTTGGGCCCCCGTTCTGGGCCATATTGGGGGCCTCCTGGGACGTCCTGGGGCCATGTTGGATGCTTCTTGGGCGCTGTGGGGCCAATCTCGGGGGCCTTCTGGACCGTCTTGTACCGTCGGAAGGCCGAACATAATCAAGTGCCAACATCCTCCCAACACCTCTGGAACATCAATGATTTTGGCCTCCTCGGGCGTTTCGGCATTGTTTCTGGGCGTAGCCCGAATTTACTTCTCGCGAGGTAGAATGAACTGAACTGAACTGAACTGAACTGAACTGAACTGAACGAACTGAACTGACCATACTGGTCGCCCCCGTTACGCGACTGTTTTTCTCGGCCGCCAAGGGCGCAACCTATGGCGCAACCGATAGGAGACGGTTTCATTCTGGGCCGCCGAGGGCGCAACTTATGGCACAATCGATAGGAGACAGTTTTTGTTTCGGCCGCCAAGGGCGCAACCTATGGCGCAACCGATAGGAGACGGTCTTATTCTCGGCCGCCGAGGGCGCAACCTTTGGCGCAACCGATAGGAGACGGGTTTATTCTCGGCCGCCGAAGGCGCAACCTATTGCGCAACCGATAGGATACCGTTTTATTATCGGCAGCCGAGGGCGCAACCTCTGGCGCAACCGATATGAGATGGCTTTATTTTCGGCCGTCGAGGGAGCAACCTATGGCGCAACCGGAAGGACACTGTTTTAGTGTCGGCAGTTGAGGGCGCAACTTATGGCGCAACCGATAGGAGACGGTTTTATTGCGAAGGCCTGACCGCCAGTGCCGCCGACCCTGAATGGCGACGACGACGACGACGACGACGAGCGCTCTTGGGGGCCTCTTGGGGGTAGTTTGTGGGCCTCTTGGGAAGCTCTTAGGGGCCGCTTGGAAGCCTCGTGGGGGCCTCTTGGGGCTTCCTGGGGGTCTCTTGGAGGGGGCCTGGGACGTCTTGGAGGCTTCTTGGACGGTCTTGGGGCTATCTGGAGCGTTTTCGGCCGATCTTTGGGCGACTCGGGGCACTCTTGGGCCGTCTCGGGGGCCATCTTGGGCATTCGGACCTCATTTGGAGTGTTATCGAGGTTTCGAGGCCTCCCGAGAAAAACTAATCTGCCCCCCCCCCCACCCCCCTGGGCCCCCCCCCCCCCTGGGGAAGGGATCAAAGGGAAGGGGCTTCCCTTCGAATCGACAACGGCATGACGGCAGGAGGGTACGGCCCAAAAAGAAAAAAGGGGGAAGGAAGAAGGGGGGGCGGCGAGGAACGGACGAGGAAGCCCCTCGCACACGCCGACAGGGTCGGCGGATTCTCGGCCGCCGAGGGCGCACCCTATTGCACAAACGATAGCAGACAGTCTTTTTCTCGGTCGCCGAGGGCGCAACCTATGGCGCAACCGATAGGAGACGGTTTTGTTCTCGGCCGCCGAGGGCGCAACCTATGGCGCAACCAATAGGAGACGGTTTTATTCTCGGCCGCCGAGGGCGCAAAGCATGGCGCAACCGATAGGATACGGTTTTATTCTCAGCCGCCGAGTGCGCAACCTATGGCGCAACAGATAGGGGACGTTTGCATTCTCAGCCGCCAAGGGCGCAACCTATGGCGCATCCGATCGGAGACGGTTTGATTCTCGGCCGCCGAGGGCGCAGTTTTTGGTGCAATCGATAGGGGACGGTTTTAATATCGGCCGCCGGGGGCGCAACCTATGGCGCAACCGATAGGAGACGTTTTTATTCTTGGCCGCCGAGGGCGTCACCTATGGCGCAACCGATAGGAGACGGTTTCATTCTCGGCCGCCGAGGGCGCATTCCATGGCGCAACCGATAGGATACGTTTTTTTTGCTCGACCGCCGAGGTGCCAGGAGAAGGAGGATGAGCAGGAGGAGGAAGAGGAGAAACGAGTACGATGTCTTAGACGACGATGAGGAGGAGCTGGAGCAGGGGGCAGACGAGGGGGATGAGGCGGAGGAGGAGGAGGACGAGGATGAGGACGACGACGACGATGAGGATGGGGAGGAGGACGGGGAGGAATACGAGTGGTACGAGGACGAATCGTGGGCATTCAAATGCGTGCGGGGCTACGCCCGATTCATGCTCGCCGTTTTGGCTGGCGGTGGGGCCCAAGAGGCGAGTTGTCTTGTGATTCGGTTTTCGGTTTTCGTTTCGTTTTCGACGCCCTTTTGGTTTTCGGCACCGCTTTCGTTTTCGGTGCCCTTTCTGTATTCGACGACCTTTTGGTTGTCGCCGCCCTTTTGGTTTTCGGCGCCCCTTTGGTTGCCGGCATCCTTTCAAGTTCGGCGACCTTTTGCTTCTCGACGTTCTTTTGGGTTTCGGCGCTCCTAGGGTTTTCGGCTCCCTTTTGGTTGTCGGCGACCTTATGGTTTTCGGCGCCCCTTTGGTTTTCGGCGCTCCTTTGGTTTTCGGCGCTCCTTTGATTTTCGGCGCCCTTTTGGTGCAAGGGGGGGGGGAAGCTGACTCCGGGCTAGCTTCCGGAGCGTGAGAAGAAGGGGGCGGGGTAGCTTTCGAGGGCCGGGACAAAAGGAAGGGGGGGCCAGGTGGGGGGGCTTCCAGCAGGGGAGGTCCAAGGAGGGGTGGGGCGAAGGGGCCCCTTTGGGGGTGTACCACAGGCGCTCTCTCCCCGACGATCCCTCCCCCCCTTCCCCTCCCTCCCCCACCCCCTCCTCGACCCCCCGTCCACCACCATCCTCCACTTCCTCCCCTCTTCCATCCTCCACCTCCTCCTCCACCTCCTCCTCCTCATCCCCCCCCCGCATCCCCCCCTCTGTTCCTCCACCCGCCGTCGAGCCGAGGGCGCCGTGGGCTACATACTCCTCGCCATCAGGCGCCGCGGCCCGCACCCCCGAGGCGGAGGGCCACGGCAGCGGCGACGACGGCGGCAACGGCGGCGACGACGACCACGACGACGACGACACGAACAAGAAGACGACGGCGAGGAGGGAGGTACGAGTGACCGCCTTCGCGGGGACCCCAAACGGGTAGTTTTAAGTCGGGCCTGTCCGTCTACAGGAGGAATATTTAAAAATTGTAGAATAAATAGTTTGGGAACGATTTTTCTTTATTTTTAATATGTCTTGAATTCTTATGTTTTTATTGTTGTTCCCTACCTAGGCTCTGCCTAGAAGGGTTCTTACTCGCTTTGCTTAAAGGGCCGGGCAGTGGAAACCGCCCCGGGCGGTTCCCCCGGTCCCCTGGGACCCAAGCACAAGCAACATCAAAGGTATAAGCAAACGCGCGGTTCCCCCAGTTGCGCTCCCTGGGTGCCAAGCAAAAGCAAAAGCAAAAGCAAACGTGAAGGCAAAAGCGAAGGCAAAGCAAAAGCATAGCATAGCATAGCATAACATAACATATCATAACATAGCATATCATAACATAGCATAGCATAGCATGGCGCAGCATAGCATAGCGCAGCATTGCATAGCATATCATAGTATATCCTAGCCTAGCCTAGCCCAGCATAGCATTGCGCAGCATAGCATAGCATAGCATAGCAGAGCATGGCATAGCATAGCATAGCCTAGGCTGATCATAGCGCAACATGGCATAGCGCAGCATAGCATAGCATAGCCTAGCCTAGCCCAGCATAGCATTGCGCAGCATAGCACAGCATCGCATAGCATAGCATAGCATAGCATAGCATAGCATATCATAGCATCGCATAGCATAGCATAGCATACCATGTTGCTTTCCTAGAGGCTCCAACTCCTAGGTAGGGTCGCACTGGGATAAGTGTGTTTTGATTTTTCGCGCAACATCCACCTGTAAGGGGATATGCCCGACCTAAAACGAGTAGTTTCGCGGTGGTCGTTGCCAGGAAGGCCAACACGGGCTTCGCGTGCTTCTTTTTTTGGAAGTGCAGCAAGGGGCAATGCAATCTTGCACTTCGGGTGCGGACGCCCCGCTTGTGGGGATGAGTGGGGCATCTGAAGGGCGGTCGGGAGGTGTGAGCCTGGAGAGCAGGCGTCGCAGGCCGGCGGGGCGGAGGGCGTCCGAGCCCATCAGCGGCACGGCGTGGAACATTGGCTCCCGCCATGCCACGGTGGACGTCGAGGAGGCGATCGACGGGGCGAGCTCGAGGACGAGGGGGGGGGGGCGAGGCCATCAGCACAGTGAGTGAGGCCGCCGCCGGCCTCTCTGAAAGCAACTATGAAGTCGGGCCTGTCCCTCCACAGGGGGATCAGTCAAGACTAGTAAAAGAATAGCCTGGGGACAACGTTTTGACAATTGTTTGGCTATTGTGGGGTATGTTTGGGGTATTTTGCTCAAAGACCGCCTGTAGGGGGACAGGCCCGACCTTGACCTTGAACAGCTACTACGGAGCAGCTCCTCATCCCTGAAGGCGGGGTTTGCGTGCTCACCTGTGCGACGGTAGGATTCAGTCCACAGGACATCGATTCGACCAGGGCCCCGATCTTCGATCGCCCTTGCAGACGAGAGCCCACAGATCGAGCGTGGGCGAGCCAGCTTTCACTCGAGCTCGCGGCTGACGAACAGCGTTGGCGAGGTGAAGATACTCGACACCGCACAGGTGTTCTCCACGAGCGTCTCTTCCAGGACCACCAGGAGGGAGTACAACTCAGCAAGTGGACAATACTGCTCCAAGGCAGGTAAGGAACTGCATAATGGTACGCTGCTCGGCGCGGAATCGAGGCCCATCACGGCCCCATCTCCCGCCATGAACAATAGGGGAACCATTATGCATACGCGAAGTCACACAAGAGCTCGAGGATATGGGAGATGACCGATAGTGGCGCCCAGTCCAGGAAGCCTTCTAGTCAAGCATGTTCTACTAAGATCAGCAGCGATACCATCCTCGACAAGGTGGGGAGTGCTCGGAACAGGTCGTGTCGCCAACAACTTACTGGCTGGATGGATAGGAGCAGGAGGGAGGAGGGACAATGGAGGAGGCAGGAGGGAGGAGAGCGGAGCAGGGACGGCGAGGACGACGCCCCGACGGCAGCGGCGACGACAGCGTTTCGCCCCGCGCTGCGCGAAGGCTGGGGCTGTACCTTTGGTTCTTGTGGGCGGTCAACAGCTCGTCCAACGCTGGCGGGCGCGCCGCCGCCCGCCCGCCCGCCCCGGGGCCCCCCTTGTGCTCGAGAGCCGAGTGGACAGGGTCAGGAGGGAGCAAGAAGACACAGAAACAATTCATTGTCGATTCCCCCGAAAATACGGGAACATATGGGAAGTTGGGAGAAGACAAAAACCTACAATATATGGGAACATGTTGGGAATCCTGTTATTTGTGTCTATTTATTTGCGTGTGTCCCAGGGCCCCCTCACAAGTGTGGGGAGTCGAAGAGGAACAACGGCATGAACATAAGCTGTCGGATGTCCGCTCGGATTGCCGGATTCGAGCCAGGCGCCCTCCTGGCGGCGCCTCTGGCGCCGCCCCTGGCGCGCTCCACGCGCCAGGGAGTGAGGTGCAGAGCCAATCCGAGACATCCGCATGGATCTCCGGAAGTTTCGTTTGTGTCAGTATTTCTTCCTCGTAGGAGTAAGTCGGGCCTGTCCCTACACAGGAGAAACTGTGAAGGCCTTACTGCCGGTGCCGCCGACCCTGAAGGTTATGGCCGTCGATGGCGACGGGATGTGTGATCACAGGAAGGAGCTAAAGGACAACGTGACAGGGTAGGCGGAAAAAGTGTGTGAGGAGGAGGAGGAGGAGGAGGAGGAGGAGGAGGAGGAGGAGGAGGAGGAGGAGGAGGGAGGAGGAGGAGGAGGAGGAGGGGAGGGGAGGGGGGAGGAGGGGGGAGGAGGAGGAGGAGGAGGAGGAGGAGGAGGAGGAGGAGGAGGAGGGAGGAGGAGGAGGGAGGAGGAGGAGGAGGAGGGGGAGACAAATGAAAAGGAGATGGAGAAGGTGGCAAAAGACACTCAGGAGGAGGAGGGAGGTGGTATTCTGACCTGCCCCCCCCCCCCCAGGATCCCCCCCCGGGACCCCACCCCAGGACCCCCCCCGGGCTTCCCCCGGGACCCCCCCTCGGCCGGGGAAGGGAACAAAGGGAGGGGGAAACCTTTCGAGTCAATTTATTTTACGCAGGAGGAAGAGATGAAGGGGGAGGAGGAGGAGGAGGAGGAGGAGGAGGAGGAGGAGGAGGAGGAGGAGGAGGAGGAGGAGGAGGAGGAGGGGGAGACGAACGAGAAGGAGACGGAGATGGTGGAAAAGGGAAGGAGGCACGGATGAGAAGAAGAAGAAGAAGAAGAAGAAGTCGGGCCTGTCCCTACACAGGATGAATATTTATATAAACATAGGTAAATATTAGTCAGGGGACGGTGTTTAAGTTTCTTGTGTCAATGTTTGGAGATATTATGACTGTTTATGATTCGTCGTCCAACATCCGCCTGTAGGGGGACATGCCCGACCTAATCTTAGGACGAGAACGAAGACGAGCGATGATGGCGAGGGGTCGGGGGATGATTGAGCTTCTTTTCTTTTTGGGGGGGGGACCTGGGGCACCCTCGTGGCCACGGCTGGGCGCAGCTCAAAAAGCGGGTGAGCGGAGGGGGAGACGCGAGGGAGGAGGAGCAGGAGGAGGAGGAGGAGGAGGAGGAGGAGGAGCAGGAGCAGAAGATCCAGGGAGGTTTTTCGATGGTTCCAAGGAGTCCCAGGAGCATTGTCCTGCAGGCCTCTGAGAGTTTATCGGGACTTCGCCCCCATTGTAGCAAGAGGTGGTCGGCAGAATTATCCGCCAACGGAGAGGAACTTCAGCCTCCCAAAAGTGCCGCACCAAAAGTCAGTCTTGCCTGTTCTGGTTCCAGCTACCTCCGTATCGACAGATAGACAAACCAGCCAACTCTTTGGGAGCCCAGTGAGCAACGAGAAGCTATCACGTAAATGCTCGGAGTTGCTTTCAGACATGTGACATGTGGCAGACACGCTCGCCGCATTGCAACCATATTCCACTGGTGGTGCAACACGCAAACACGGTCACGGCGGCGATGTTGAGGTCAGAAAGCGACAGTCAATCAGTACACGATGTTCATCTTGAGGGCTCCCCCAATCTAATGTTCGACCTCGCGGCCGCGCAGCATTGCAAGGGCCCAGGGAAGCTCAAACCATACCCGACGCCCACGCATAATGGACATGCGCGCATTCAGAGTGATCCGCTCAAGCCAACCAATGCTAGCAGCACACCGATTGAAACGCCCGCCTGACTATGATAAGACAGAGAAGCAGTGACCGAACAAGAGCCATTCGCCAGAGAGACAGAATCCGCACCGAAGGTGTACAGACAAGAGCAGTCCAGCGGCATTCGCCATGTCGGTTCAGCACGCTCTTGATCCATTATCTTCCCTACGGAGTACCTCTCCCCTTTCAATAATGCGCCTATGTTCATGGATGATTGCGAAGCACACTTCCATCAAAAGATGGGCGATCATGGCCAGGAAGGAGAGGCACGAGAGAGACATCCTCCCGATGACGAGGAGGAGGGGAAGAGGAGAAGTAGGAACGAGGAAGCTGAGGAGGTGACTGCCCTCCCCAATCGTTTCCTTCCTCCCCGATCCCCCTCGCATCCCCTCGCCATTCTCCCATTTCTCGACTCCCACTCACTGATCTCACACTCGAAACCCTCTCCTCCCCACGACACCCCTCGTTCCTTGATAGTGACATTACCGAGTAAATATTTTGTGACTTAGGTGACGGTCCCCAAAAAACACCGTGCCATTGGCCATTTCTCGATAAGAATCGGCCGGGGCATCGCCTTGCAACTCGAGGCTCGCCGTGCCGTCTCGTGCCCACCCTCCCGTCCCCCCTCCCTGCCTCCCCCCGCTCCTCCCTCCCGCCCCCTCCCTCCGCCCCAATCTTTGATCGCGTCAACTTAGACCTGGAGGGGTTCCAGAAACTCCCCCAGGATCTTGCGAAAATCTCCCCTGGAATCTCCGGCGGCGGTGCGGGGGCCCCTTCAGATCTCTGGCAGCAGACCCCCCTAACGAAATCTCTGGAGGAATCTTCCCGACAAATCCCCTTGTGGATGGGATGGGGCCCAATCCCATCCAGAATTGCAACACGCGGGACCGCTCTGCTCGCGCTGCCCCCGGTCCCGTGGCGGTGCCCCCTCCGCGCCGCCCCATGCAGGGCCGATGGGCCTCTGTGTCCGCTGGCAGCGCGCCGGTCCTTTCCTCCCATTCTCTGCTCCTCCTCCCTTCCTCCTGCCGTCCCTCCTCCTCCATCCTCCCTCCTGCCGTCCTTCCCCCCTCCAGGCCAGTCTGGTCTGGATGGATTTCGGGGCAGCAGGGCGCATCGAGAAAGCCAACCCTGTGGCACGCCTTGGACCGGGTCAATCGGTACGGCGCTCGCGGCGGCTTCTGCGTCGGAGTTGGCTGGTTCGGAGCCCAGGGGCGCAGGATGCCGTGGCGGCACTTCCGTGGAGGCGTCGTTGTCATGGCATGGTGATGGTGGCCTTCCTGCCTGAGGGCATCGAAGGGATCGCAACGGTCCAATCATGGTTTGCTGGTACTGCGGGGCGCAGTGTTCCCAGAGGTTGGGGCCTTTTCTAAAGGCCCTCTGCGGAGGGCATCTCAAGAGGGGTCCTGAGGATACCTTAGAGGCCAAACACTCTAAGATATGCCAAGGTAGGTATTCACTTTGAGTTCTTCAGGCGCCACCAGGGAGTACACCCCACCACGGCACCACCACCGGAGAATGCAGCAGCAGATACCAGGAAGCTCACACGGCACCAGCTCCACCACCAGATCTTTTCAGTGTTTCTGAGGGGCCAGTATCGAAGGATTCGCCGTGACTCCTCTTCCCATTCAGAGCGCTGGCGGAGGACTGGCTGGCGCCACCGTGCTTTCGATCATTGGATTCTCCTTCTCTTCCTCCTCGTCCTCCGCGTCCTTCTCCTCCTCCGCGTCCTCCTCGTCCTCCTCGTCCTCGTCCTCGGATTCTCCTCCTCGTCCTCCTCGTCCTCCTCCTCCTCATCCCCCTGCCCCGTGCCGCGGGGCGGGGAGGGGAGAGAGGCGAAGGAGTGCACGAAAGGAGGGGAAGGGCGCGGCGGAGAAGGTGATGGGGGGAGGACAGACAGACAGCAGCCGCGCCCAGGCGGCGCACTGGCAAAGAGCATTGAGGCAGGTTCGGGTATAGCCAGGATCACAGTTAAGGGCACCCGGTTAGTAGTAGGGCCCTGGAGCCCCTAAACTGGCCAGAATCACTAAACCAAGTCTGCCGTAACTGGTGTCTTTCGGGTGACGGCAGTTCCGGTTAGTGGAACAGGGCCTGGGGGGCGCCCCCCAGTACACATCACTAAACCAGGTCCCACTAAACCCAGTTCTGCCAACGCCCGACAGGGCGGCGTGCGGGCACAAGCAAACCGTATCTTGAGTAGTCGATCGCACTGCAGGCGGCTCGGTGGCAGACCATCGGAAGACTTTGGTACCCCCTGGGGCACGATGCGAAAACCTGCAGACAATCTGGGATGGGGGGGAGAGGGAGGGGTAGGGAGGGAGCAGCCAGGAAGTGGAGGGAGGAGAGGAACTGAGGCAGAGCAATCAACGAATACTGCACCAAGATTCACAGCTGAGCGCGAAGTCGCTTCGTCGCCTAAAAGAGTTTGGAGTAGACGCAGGCTTCTCCGCGACAGCTCCGAAGCTTGTGACTGCATGCACGTCGTCCATTGCAATCGCGGTTTGCCTCGGGCTCGTGCGTTACCCCACGTTTGGGGCAAGACAGAATAATGGCTCCCAGTGGAAAACAACATACGTCTTTGGAGGCTGCTCGGAGGTTCCCGGGCGAGCCTACCATATAGCAGTAGTTGGCGTTGCAACCAGGTTTCAGATAAGCTAAGTACGTTTGCTTGCTGAGGAACGACCGCGTTGCTGACTCTAGTCGCATACGCTGGCAAAATCTTGAGCATCCTCCTCAAGCATCGCACTTGGAATGCATCTAGCTTCGCCCTACCTGCCTTCAAAAGCATGCACGAATCGAGGCCAGACAGCAACTTTGAACAACTGCACGCTTTGAAGACTTGCAGCTTGCGCTGGCTGCTTAAACTTGCACGGCTCAATGCAGTGCACATTTCCTCAAATGCCCTTTTCATGGCGCCAACATCGCAGAGCGGATTTCGTTCGGAAAACGATAGGGTGGGCCTGGGGTGTCCTGGAGAATTTCGTTCCGGATTCCGAGGTGTATCTCGTGCGGATTTTTGTTGGCCAGGAGTGAGGACCCCAAAAAAGCCACGCGAAATGTACTTCTTTTTACGCTCGCCGCTTCGGGCAATAGTCCGCGCAGAAATCCATGAAGAAATCCGCTGCAGCACGTCTGCAAGGCCGGTGCAAAGATCATTGCCCTCATCCTTTTTTACTGCTGCTGCGGCGCATCGGGGAGCCTCAGGGTTGATGGCCCTGGCCTCCTGTTGCTCCTGCTGCGCATCGGGGGCCAACCCCGAGACCCCAGGGCGTTCATCTGTTTTGGGTGTGGGAACGTCACGCTTTCCATGGCAAAACAATCGGAACCCAAGAAACCCAGGGCACCCTGGAGGCAAGCAGGGTGTTTCTTGGCATGGGCCCCCACTGCAAGGCCGGTGCAATGAAACTCAGTGTGTGGCTGGCCGTCTACACTCAGAAGCCCAGCGAGGCACGCGGCGCTCTCTCCAAGCAGGGTGGCTACGCAGCGGGGGCCCTGCGATGGTAGCGTTGCGTCGGGCGTGTCCCTCTACAGGAGGATTACCCCAAAAAGTCAAACAATAGTGTGGGGACGATTTTTTGAGCATTTTTGATTCGACTATTTTCAACTTTTCGTCCAAAATCCGCCTGTAGGGGGACATGCCCGACCTAACCCTATGATGGTAGCGTCTGAACGAATCCTGAGGAGGATTGCCTTCCCATCATTGAGGTCTCGTCCAAGTGCTCTGCCAACCATTACGACTGTACTCAAATGTGTTTGCAGATGGTCGGGGCTCTCCGCGAGCAGCGGTGTGTCGTCTGCGTACAGCACGTCCTCCGAAATCGAATCTGGTTTGGATGATCTCTCCAGCCTGTGTTCTGCCATTTGCTTGTCAACGATGTCCAAGAGTGTTGGCATCGAGATGATAAACACCTATGGTGAGAGCGGGCAGACTTGTGCTATCCCTGCCGCTTGGGTTCGGCTCGATGTCGTGGAGGTCCCGTTCTTCACCACGAACGTCCGCTCTTTGTGAATTGCGTCGGCCATGTGGAGCATAGGCGGCGGCACACGGAACAGCCGACGTGCGTTAAGGAGTCTTTTCGGCCAGATGCAGTCAAACGTTTTATTCCAATCCAGGAATACGAGCAGGAGAGAGCCGTCTTTATCTTCTAAGGCAGCGTCGATCAAGCGCCGTGCCACAAACAGGGCGTCGTTCGTACCACGCTTTGATCTGAAGATGTACTGTGACTCCCGTAGTGCCTCTACTGCAGCTCTACGTTAAAATCTTTGCGAAAGGATGGTGTCGAGAACTTTGTACCTCACTGCTAACAGCGATATTGGCCTGTAGTTGCACGGCTTGGACGTGTCGACTTTCAGTCCTGGGTGCCGCAAGTGGGGGAGGGAGTGGGAGGAGCAAAATGAGGGAAGGATTGTGATGAGGCGAGGTCGGCAGGAAGATCGCCTTCGAGAAGCGGCGGGGCCACCGGCGGGGGGTGCCATTGGCACTGCTGCCTCCGTCTCGATGTCGCTCCTGGCCGCGCGCATTTGGCCCTCCCCGCTCACCATCCACTCTCTGCTCCTGGCGGTTCCTCCCTGTCGCGCTGAGGATGAAACTGAGATCATTCCTGATGCAGTTCCGCCTGGCGGGGACGATTTATCTGACCGGCTGTCGCCAGAGGCTATTGTCCCCACTTGGCAGATATAGGTAGCGGTCGTGATGGTGGTAGTTGTGTTGATGTTGGTAGTGGTTGTGGTTTTGGTGCTAGTAGGACTGGTAACTGTGTTTTTCATTGATATTGATGCTACCAACAACTAGCTTGATCAGTATGTGGAGTAAGCTGTGTTCGCGTTCGCAGAGTCAGTGACATTGACTCGGCCAGTAGGAAGGTACATGTAGTAGCCACAACCAGTATAGAAGTGCGAACACTAGTAGCAATATCGGTAGCAGTTGTTACGGGAGTGGCAGCAGTAATGTTTATCGTGGCCACCAGAACATATTGCATTGCCAGAGGCAGTTGGTACCACAGAAGAGGTCATAGTGCTACGCAGGTGAAAAGTAGACGTCAGCATTTAGCATTCATCATAATCATGCGTCAGGACGAGTATGTAGGTTCCCATCCGAAGAGCACTTGTAGTGTTTTGTTGGTTGAGTTGTTCCAGTAGGGATACAATCACATCAGCAGCACCAGTATCAACAGCATCTGCGTACCGTGCCCGTGCCAAGATGCTTTCAGACCCAGGCGAAGGCCAGCGGATTTCTTGGCGTGCCTCGCCGCTCCAGCTCTCTCGCCGCCCGTGCACGCCGCGATCTTGCGCATCCCGATTGACGGCGAGCCGCTATGCAGATGTTCATCCTTCACCTCTTGTTAATTGCTGTGCGCTATCCTTCAATCCCATCCCATCTTATCCTCTTCTCCTTCTCCCTCTTCCCCTCTCCTGCTTCTTCTCCTGCTCCCCCCCTTCTCCTGATTCCCCTCCTCCCTCTCCCCCCTCTCCCCCTCTTCCTTTCTTTCCCCCCCTACATTACTTTCGCTGTCCCCCTGCCCTCTCCCCCCGTCCTTCACCATCAATATTCTTCCATATTCCTCTGTCTCTCGCTCTCGTGTGTTCGTGCGCTGCGAGAACACCTG
The DNA here is from genome assembly GCA_963575745.1 of Prorocentrum cordatum. Lineage (NCBI taxonomy): Eukaryota > Dinophyceae > Prorocentrales > Prorocentraceae > Prorocentrum > Prorocentrum cordatum. The sequence goes on from CAUYUJ010014421.1 coordinate 384,798, forward strand.
GCATCTTGTTCTGATCCCGCTCCCCTCTCCTCTTCTCTCTCCTTCTCCCTCCGCCCCTTTCCTTGCAACTCTCTCTTTCTCTCTCTCCCTCTCTCTTTATATACATATAGGTATATCTGTGTATATGTAGATGTGAGTATCCCCCCCTCTCCCCCGAACCTGTATGTATCCCCTCCTCTCCCCCCGAACCCCGAGGCCGCCGCGACAACCGCCGCGAAGGCCGCTCAAAGCGCCGCCGACGCCGCCGATCAGGCCCAGGAGAGGCCGCGCCGGCGCGCGCCGGCCGCGCGCCGGCGGCCCGGCGCCCCCCTCGCCCGCGGAGCTCGGAGGAGAAGAAGCCACACGAACATCAGTTGCAGTCGGGCCTGTCCCTCTACAGGAGGAGTATTCAAAAATAGCCAAAAAACAGTCAGGAGAAGATTTTGTTGACTATTGTTGCGTGTTTTGATTTTTTTTGATCACCTTTTATCTTTCGTCTAAAATACCCCTGTAGGAGGACATGCCCGACCTAAACATAGACTTCTGGCGCTTTCCAAAGATCCAACACATTGGAAAAATCAAGGCGGAGGTTTTTCACAAGTTTCGGCCCCATGGGTTATCTAAAGGTGTGAGGCCGGCGCCTTCTGAGAAGCAGCCTCCTAAGAAGCCCTCCCCCCTCCCGCCACCCCCGTGTGCGCGCCGCCAATAAACAATTTGTTTTGGCGCTCCGCGCGGATTTCTTTGATCCGCGCTGGGCCCCCCTGGCGACGCCTCTGGCGCCGCCCCTGGCGCGCGGAGCGCGCCAGGGTGGGGGGTCCGGCGCGGATCCGAGAAATCCGCGCGGAGCGCCAACAGTTTATGTTTATGTTTTTTTTTCTTCTTCTAGGAGCGCCCGAGTCGGCGCCCGCGAGCTCGCTGGGGGGGGGCAGGGCCGGGGGATGTCGCTCCAGAGGCGCCCGGGGCAGCGCGGGGGATGCGCCGGCGGGTCGCGGGGCAGGGTCTCTTCGAAGTGGGAGGTTCGAAGATTTTCGTTGGGGCGTTCTGCGCCTTCAGGTCGTTCTCGGGGGCTTCTCGTCCGGCTGGATCCGTTTCGATATTCTAGTCCAAACGCGTTCCAGGACGGATCCGGGGGTCCATTTTTGACCCCAAGAGCTTGACATCCTCGCGTCGTGAAGCATCACGACGGGAGGGTTTGGGCAGTTTTCTGCCTCTAGGGGCCCTTGCCGGGCCCCAGAGCCGTCAGAAAACGATGCAGGATGAAGCGCTGGGCCCAGGGAAGAGGTCAGACCTGTGAGGAGACACGCTGTGAACAAGTCACGACGTCAGATGTCGGGGGGGAGGCCCACTTCTAATCGCCGGCTCCGCACGTCTCCCCAGCCCTCACTCTGCCTCCACGGGGAATCGTCGTCTTCGCCGCCGCCGCCGCCCTCTTCGTCGTCGTCGTCGGCGTCCTCGTCGTCCTCGGCGTCCGACCCCGAGCCGAGCGCCCGAGCCGAGAGTCCGCGCCCGAGGCCTCGTCGTCGCCGTCGGCGTCATCCCTCCCATCGGAGGCAACGATAGGGGGGGATAGGCATAGGGGGGATGCATCGACCCCTAATCGCTCATTGATCGTCGATAGGGGTCTGATCGACCCAACCTGCCCAGGAAGGTGCGGATTCACTATCGGAGGCCTATCGCCGATCTATCGGCGATGCATCGCCGATTCCAGGATCGAAGAATAATTATCCTGGCGAAGGACCCAACTATATGTAGTTGTGGGTACCGCAATTGTCAACATCTTCGGTGAAGCTCCCCATGGGGCCACGAATCGATGGAGCTCCCTATGGGGCCACGCGACGCAGTACTGGATGGGTGAAAATGCCAAATTGGGCTTTCGGGACGCATGCGGACGGTGGCACTGGGGGCTTCGGTGGAGCTCCCCGTGGGACCACGAAGCGCTGTACTGGGTGGGCGAAAATATGCCACATTGGGTTTCCAGGACGCATGCGGACGGTGGCACTGCAGCCGTCGGTGGGGCTCCATATGAAGCCACGAAGCGTTGTACTGGGTGGGTGAAAATGCCAAATTGGGTTTTCGGGACGCATGCGGACGGTCCACTGGGGGCTTCGGTGGGGCTCCCTATGGGGCCACGAAACGCTCTACTGGGTGGGTAAGAATGCCAAATTGGGCTTTCCGGACGCATGCGGGGGGATGCTTGGGTTTCCTTATGGGGCCACGAAGCGCTGTACTGGGTGTGCGGGACGCATGCGGACGGTAGCAATGTGACCTTCGGTGGGGCTCCCTATGGGGCCACGAAATGTTGTATTGGGTGTGCAGGACGCATGCGGACGGTAGCACTGGGATTTTCGGTGGGGCTCCCAATGGGGCCACAAAACATATTGAGGGGGTGAAGCGCAGGGAGGACGGATGAGGGGGCCACGAAACGCTGTACTGTGTGTGCGGGACGCATGCGGACGGTAGCGCTGGGATCTTCGGTGGGGCTCCCTATGGGGCCACAAAGCGCTGTATTCTGGGTGGGTGAAACGCAAGGAGGAGGCAGGAGGGGGCCACGACACGCTGTACTGGGTGTGCGGGACGAATGCGGACGGTAGCGCTGGGACTTTCGGTGGGGCTCCCTATGGGGCCACGAAGCGTTGTATTGGGTGGGTGAAACGCAAGGAGGAGGCAGGAGGGGGCCACGAAACGCTGTACTGGGTGTGCGGGACGCATGCGGACGGTAGCACTGGGACTTTCGGTGGGGCTCCCTACGGGGCCACGAAACGTTGTATTGGGTGGGTGAAGCGCACGGAGGAGGCAGGAGAGGGCCACGAGACGCTGTACTGGGTGTGCGGGACGCATGCGGACGGTAGCACTGAGACTTTCTGTGGGGCTCCCTGTGGGGCCACGAAGCGTTGTATTGGGTGGGTGAAACGCACGGAGGAGGCAGGAGGGGGCCACGAAACGCTGTACTGGGTGTGCGGGGGCATGCGGACGGTAGCACTGGGACTTTCGGTGGGGCTCCCTATGTGGCCACGAAGCGTTGTACTGGGTGGATGAAACGCAAGGAGGAGGCAGGAGGAGGCCACGACACGCTGTATTTGGTGTGCGGGACGCATGCAGACGGTAGCACTGGGACTTTCGGTGGGGCTCCTACAGGCCTCGGAACAAATTAGCGAACACTCATGCCACATTCATCTGTCAACGCCTCCCCCCCCCAATGTTCAAAGTTGGCGGTGGGTCTGATGAGATGCACTTCGACCGCAGTCCCCCCCGCGCGTGCCAACATTGAGTTTGGGGAGGAGGAGGAGTGTTCAGTAATTGTTTCCCTCTACCGGATGGGGCCACGAAACGCTGTATTGGGTGGGTGAAGCGCAAGGCGGAGGCAGGAGGGGGCCACGAAACGCTGTACTGGGTGTGCGGGACGCATGCGGGCGGTAGCACTGGGACTTTCGTTAGGGTTCCCTATGGGGCCACGAAGCGTTGTATTGGGTGGGTGAAACGCAAGGAGGAGGCAGGAGGGGGCCACGAAACGCTGGCTGTAATCATTGGGTGTGCGGCACGCATGCGGACGGTAGCACCGGGACTTTCGGTCCCCATGGGACCACGAAGCATTGTATTGGGTGGGTGAAACGCAATGGGGAGGCAGGAGGGGGCCACGAAACGCTGTACTGGGTGTGCGGGACGCATGCGGATGGTAGTACTGGGACTTTCGGTGGGGCTCCCGGGCCACGAAGCGCTGTATTGGGTGGGTGAAACGCAAGGAGGAGGCAGGAGGGGGCCACGAGACGCTGTACTGGCTGTGCGGGACGCATGCGGACGGTAGCATTGGGATTTTCGGTGGGGCTCCCTATGGGGCCACGAAGCGCTGTATTGGGTGGGTGAAACGCAAGGAGGGAGGAGGGGGAGGAGAGGGAGGTAGGAGGGGAGGGGGAGAGGAGAGGAGAGGCGATCGGCACGAACGAAAGGGGCACGGAAAGAACGGGTACAATGCTCAATCGCAGTTCCTGCTCATTTTGAACAGGACTCGCTGTCCGCGCCGCCGCGGCCTGTGTCCACTTGAGACCCAAGGCCGCCTGCCCAACAGCGGCCGCTGTTCGTTTGGGACAACATTTGTTGTTGGGCATTGCACCCATTGTTTCCGTACCTATTTCGGGCGTCCAAAGGAGAGGAGAGGAGAGGAGAGGAGAGGAGAGGAGAGGAGAGGAGAGGAACGCGGGGCACCGTCTTCTTCAAAGCGATGACCCAACACCACAGGATGTTTTGGAAGAAAACCACATGAACATAAACTTTTGGGGCTCCGCGCGGATTTCTTGGATCCGCGCCTTGGTCCCCCCGGCGGCGCCTCTGGCGCCACCCCTGGAGCGCTTCGCGCGCCAGGGCGGGTTCCAGCGCGAATCCAAGAAGTCCGCGCGGAGCGCCAAAAGTTTATGTTTATGTGGTTTTTCTTCTACAGGAGCGAAGCAGACGCGCACGCGCACACGAGTTCGCACGGGCCTCGCGGAATCGCATCAACGCAAGCGCCCGGAGCGCTGGGTCGACGCCCGCGAATCCAGGTGGCATTCTCACGTGCGTGGCTGGGCGCGCGCGTCCTTATTGGGCTCCCTGACCGCCCGAGCCCGAGCTCTCGTCGTCGTCGTCTTCGTCGTCGGCGCCCTCCCCCCCAGCACCGCCGTCGACTCAGGGAGGCGCTCGGAGGGCGGCGAGCGTCGGCGAGGACCTCCGCCCGTGCCACTTGCTCGCCGCCCGCGGCTGTGAACCGAGCACGGCCCCGAAGCTCAGTATCCTTTATCCGATCCCTATCCCCATTCCCATGCCCATCCCGATCCCCACCACCCCACCACCCCCCCGATGGGGATACGCCCCTCGAGGCCCGAGGGGAACCGCCTGCATCCCCATCTCGGGGGTGAGCCGGCCAGTGGGGCCCAGGCCACGCCAGTGGAGACAGGGAGCGGTGAAACGATGCCCAGAAGCCACTGCCCCACGACGGCGCACCGCCCGTCGCCGCAGGCGCGACGCCCCCCAGCGCCTCACCCCGAGGAGCCCGCCGCCCCGCCCCGCCGGTGACGGATCCATTTGCCTGGCCATTTGCCGCCTGGCCATCTGCCGCCATCGCCGCTGCCGTTGTCGTCGTCGTCAGCTGTCGTTCTCATCCGCCCTCCGTCGTCGCCGGCGGCGGCGGCGGCTTCGGCTTCGGCTTCGGCTTCGGCGTCGTCGTTTCCGTTGTCGGCGTCGTCGTCGTCGTCGTCGTCGTCGTCGTCGTCGTCACCATGGTCGTTTCCGTCGTCCTCGCCATCGCGTCGCCGTCGTTGTCGTCGTCGCCGGAGCATGAGGAACGTTGAGGAGGTGAAGGATCGGGAGTGGAACAGGGGGGGGTGATGACTAGGGGGGGGTGGACATCATGGCGGGGGCCATGGTAAGTATCTCCCCAGATTTCACGGCGCTTCTTCTTATTTAATTGCTTCGCTCATTCTGCCGGCCCTGGAGCGCTCTTTGGGGCCTCTTGGGGGCCTCTTGGGGCTCCTTGGCGGCGTCTTGGGGGCCCCTGGGGCCTCTTGGGGGACTCTTGGGGGCCTCTTGGCCCAGGAGGGGGAGGTAGTCGATTACGGCTCCCCCCTCGGAGGCCATGATCCTCGCGAGGGGTGTCGAAAAATGACCCTCCCCTGGGGCGGTCTGGGGGGATCGCCCGGGAGTGGCCCGGGAGTGGACCTGGACCTGGCCAGGGTATTTTTCGTCCGGGGGCCCCCAGGGGCCGCCCCGCGCGCTCGAACTAGAAATATTGTTCACCAGTAACCGGAGATCTTAGCACGCCTCTGGCCCGTTGGGCCGGCGAATTTCATTGCGTCCCCGGCCCCCCCCCTGGGGCCGCGCACATGCCGCCAGCCATGATTTGCGCCCCCCCCCCTCCTGGGCGCCCCCCCCCCCCTTGGCCGCCCCCGAGAAGGAGGAAGGGGAGGGGGACGCTGCGCCTCGGGTCGCGGAGTATCGAGACGGCTTCTTGCGGCGGCCACGGGAGGGGATTTCCCGGCCGCCCCACGAGCGTGTTTTTTTATTCATTGGGGCATCATGGGCATTACAGCCCCCGCCCCCCCCCTATAACGTAACGCCCCTCCCCCTCCCTAGTGCGCTCCGGGCACTGCCGCCGTGCTCATCGGGCACACCGCGGGGGGGAGGCGTTACATTTTCCCCCCCCTGGTCCCTCCCCCCTATAATGCCCACTATCGCCGAAAATGAAGAAACGCGCTTCACACTGACACGTCTAGGGTTGCGACGAGAATAAGTCATCGACGGCGAGTCAGCGCTGCCATTTAGCTTTTTGCAATCAACTGCGTCGCGAAATGCCGAGAGAAAAAAACGCCCACGCAGGTGCATCGCGGGTTCCTCCAGCTGTTGGGGAAACCCCTGGGGGAGCATAGGGAGGGGCCTCTGGGGCTCTGGGGCTGTCTTGGGGCTCTCTTCTGGCCTTGATGGTCGTCTGGGGCCAGCTTGGGCAGTCTTGGAGCTCTCTGGAGCTGTCTTGGGGCGCTCTTGGGCTGTGAGGAGCCCTTGGAGGCCGTGTCTCGGGTGTCGGGTGCATCTGTATGCCCTCTTCGGGTTCTTTTGGGGCTCTGTTGGGCCGTCTTGGGGCTCTCTTGAGGACTTCTGGGGCCGTCTTGGGGCTCTCCTGGACTTTTTTGGGGGCCTTTCGGATTCCCTTGGGGTGATCTTGCGAGCCTCCTGGGCAGTCTCGGACATTCCTGAAGGCAGAAAATGCGAGAACCCGACTAACATTGACAACTGTCAGGACAAGCAGGGGTTTGTGTCTCTTGACGCCCTCCTGGGGGGGCGAGTCATTTTTACAACCAGAACTGTCGCTTTAAAACCATCAGGGTCTAATTCCAACTGGCAGCCTTTCTCATTTTCAATCGCAGTGGGTGAGAATCCTGCTCCTCGCTCGCGTTCCTGCTCCTCTCCGTGCTACGCTTGGTTATTCCTCTCTCCTCCTTGCCGCTTGTTCCCGCTCCCTGCTCTTGCTGCTGCTGTTGGGTTTGGGCTGTTTTGCGTGGGGGAATGTAAGAATCCTGGTCGTGCGGAACCTCGTTGCGCACCCATGGGGTGCCCGCCTCAATCTGCGAACCAAGGACAACTCGACACATGTGATTCGACGTTGCCTGATCCTGCCCGTTCCCGTTGTCCTGGGGGCGAGGATCAGCGTCCTCTGGCCGATCCCCATCCCCACTGGGCCATGGTGTCCCAGCCCCACTGGCCCCATGTCCCCGGGTGGGGATCGGACAGTTCCTGCGAAGCCCGAAGGGCACATGCATCCCCACCGCAGGAGGTAAGTTGGCCAGTGGGGCCGCGGCCATGCCCGAGGGGACGGGGATCAGTGCAACGACGCTCAGCCGACGAGCAGGAGCCCCGCCCCCTGCCAGGAGAGGCGCGGCCGCACAGCCGGACCCCCTGGCAGCGGTCGCCGCCGCGCCGCCGAGCGCCCGGACGAGGTCCTGCCTGCAGCCCCGTGACCAGGAGCGCGCTCTGCCGTCCCGTCCTCTGCCTCCGTCTCCTGTCCTCCTCCACCTCCTGCCTCCTCCCTCCTCGCTCCTCCCCACCATCTCTCCCTCGTCCCTCCTCTCCCCTCCGCCTTCTATTTCGGGCTCCATCAGGCTGCGGAGCGTCTGCCTCCAGATGAAGCGCGACGAACATGATTGAAACGGGAAATGATCAATGAGGTGATGATGAGGCAGAAGCTCCTGCCCCCCCTTCGGTTGGTGGACGGATCCTTCCTTTCTTTGAGCAGCCTCAGGATCTTCACTCCGTCCTTCTTACGGGGTGGCCCAAGGCAGGTCCCGCCAAGCAAACGGAGACGCGAATCTCCGAAGGCTGCACACGCCGAGCATCAGGCCAGAGTGGAGCCCATGAGCCACAGCCTGTGGCTCTTGTCGGCCACACGGGCCAGCCTCGGCAATCCAGTGCTGGGCCCGCTCGGACAGCCTTCTGGCTCCGCAGGGGGTGCACAGAAAAGCCTTGTCCGATTCGCCAACCCGCTGCACGACATGGCTCATGGGGTCAGGGACGAGCTGCAAAGGGTCAAAGCTGGGCCTGCGGGGTTCCTTCGCCCGCTGGACATCCGGAACATCAGACGCAGAACGATACTTGCCGAAGGCACCGATGAGTTTGAAGACACGCCGCGCCGCGTCACGGCCATCTACGCGCCTTCGCTCCAAGTGAGGGTTGGTAGCGTGAGCTTTCGCACCTTTCTCCGCTAACTTGTCGGCAAGCGTGTGGCTAAGGCTAAGCCAACCCCAGAACTGCACCTTGGACCCCCTCCGCCATCTTTCCCCTCCGTCCTCCTCCTCCTCCGCGCCAGCGAGTTTTAGACACCATCTCCTCCAGAGATGGAAGGGGTTCTAAGCTGGCTGTCTTGCTGTCTTGCTGTCTTGGAGGAGGAGGGAGGAGGCGGAGGAGGTGGAGGTGGAGGTGAAGGAAGAAGACGAGGAGGAGGAGGACGAGGAGGACGAGGAGGACGAGAGGTGAGTATGTGGAGGGGGGTGGAATGGAGGATCAGGAGGATGGGACGAGGGAAGAAATGGGGAAATGAGGATGACAGGGGAGAAGGGTGACGATGGTGGGATGTTTCGTCAGCTGTCTGTGACACAGACGGCGGCCGCGCGCGGCCGAGGATGACAAGGGAAAGAGCAATGGAGGAGGAGGAGGAGGACCTGAGGAGGAGGAGGAGGGCAATGAAGAGGAGGAAGAGGAGGAGGAGGAGGAACAGGAGGAGGAGGAAGAAGGAGACGGAGGTGGACGAGGATGATGACGAGGAGACCCCCCTCCTTGCCCCGGCAAGATCCTGGTCCCCGAGCTGGCCGCCCTCCGTCGGGCCGAAGACTCGCTGAGGCTGGCGCCGGCGCCCCCCGCGTGCGAGGTGGCTGGCGAGGATCGGGGGAGCAAAGAGGAGGTTGTGGTGGTAAGGCGTTTCGAGATTTCCAGTCTTTTTTGTAGTCCCCAGCGGCCAGACGGGCATTGCTGAGTACGAGTGGCCAGGCGCGGATCCAAGAAATCCGCGGGGAGCTTCAAAAGCTATGTTTATGTTTTTGTTTCTTCTTCTATTGCAGCTTGCGATTCGCAACAGCCGACCCCAAATGTGGGATATTGTCCTTTTTGTCATGTTCTGCGAACAGTTCGGCTGAGAGGGAAAATCATCAATCGCTCGGTTGCTCTCGGCAGTGTTCGACATCGCCTGCTCCGTGCTTGGCTCAAGAGGAAGAAAGTCGCTTGGCAAATACGGTAGGTTCATGCGGCGTTGGCGCGCCGGCGACGCCGGCGAAGGCGTTCAAGGTTGAATTCCGCACGATGAAGCGACGCGGATGCACCGAGGGACATGGTAACGCCACAGGACCCGACCAGATTCAAACTTGAGCGATCGGGGCCGCGATTGGTTCAAGGTTGAACGATCGAGACGGCGTCAAAACTTTTGCGCGCGCCGACGCCGCAAGAACCTACCGTATGTCAGCGAGCCCCGAGATCGAGCAGTCGATAAGAGCACGATGAAGAGTTTCACGCTGTGCTTGGATATTTGTATGTGTAGGATGCGCACGTATTTGTTCAACAGTACCGTGAAGCACGCTAGCAAACTGCTTGGGCATCTCACAGGATCCCTGGACACCTCCATTTTTGTCAAGAAGTAGCGGCCAGCCTCCCCCATCCTGAAGCTCACGACCCCATTCTTCAACCTCTGCTCGGCAAAGACCTGCGGGTCAGGTCGTGCGACACCAGCTTGAATAGGGACGCCGTGGTAGGACACATAAACGCATTACTGATGTCATGCAGTTCATGTGCATGTGGTAAACCACGAGACCGAAGAGCGTGTCCGACCCTCTGCTGAACAATATATGGCCCCCTCCCGTCTCCTATGTCGCAAGAAGTCGTGCCACCAGCCAGGGAAACTCGAATCATAAGCATTAGCCTCCTGCCCCCATGTGTACAGAACGGAATACCAGACCTTCCAAAACGTATCGAGGAGGTGGATCGCCCAAGCACCTTTCATTTCTGGCTGGCCACTGCAGCTGTCCATGAAAACTCCCATCCGTGGTGTTCGCTTTTGTGGGGAGTTGCTCAACTGGATGAGCATGAGCGATGATCTTAGTAAATCCACGCCGGACACGAAGCAACGACGAGGACGGTTGAAGACGGTTGGCTCGACCATCATCCGTTCGCACCTATCCTCCTTCCCTCCGAGGCGGGAATTTATACATGACCACCGCCTGGAGGATCCATTTTCGGGGACCTCGGCGGGCGGTGGACATGTTCGGGCCCCCAGGGGCCAACATCAGATCCACCGCCCGCTGAGGCACCAGGACGTCGGTTCCCAGGACATGGGGGTGGACAAGTCCCCGCCTCGGGCTATAGTTTTGAGGGCAGGGGCCCTCGTGGACGGGCCCTGAGGATTTCAAACGCCTTTTCTGTAGGATCTCTGGTAGTCCTATACATCGGGGGAGGAGGGGGAGCATGACGAGGAGCAGCAGGAGGAGGAGGAAACAGATACCTCCGATGCCCCGGGTCACACTGCATCCCCCTGACGGTGACCTCCCCATCCTTCTCCCTCTTGGCTCCGTCTAACCCCGAGCTTGTACAAACTATCGGATGGGCTCGGCAACGGGTGGCTCAGGGCACCCGCACGCGGGTACAACTTCCTGGAAGCTGGGAGGGTTTTTGAGAAGGCCACTGTGCCACTGTCTTCTGAGACGCCCCCCACCTTCTTAGAAGGCTGCCCCCTTTGCCACCCCTTGTGCGCGTTGTCAGACAAGGCATTGCCTGTAGCTTTCGGCGTCTGGGACGACAACAAATAAAAGGATGCGCCCTGGACAGGATGTACGTCTTCCCCCATCAACCCAATCCGTTTCCCCTTCCGCTTCCTCCCTTTCTTCCTCCTCTGTCTTCTCCTCCGCGTTCGCTTCCCCCTCGTCCTCCTGCTCCTCCTCCTCCGCCTGCTCTTCTCCTTCCTCTTCTCCTCCTCTTCCCCCTCCCTCATCGCTCCTTCCAGACGGCGCGGACTGGCGGCGACAACCATCTGACGCGAGCGAACGGCACAATCAGGAAACACGAGTCCGGCGCGAGGACCCCGAACAGTTTCGCCCGAGGCAGACGTGGGGGATCCTGGGTGTGCGTGTGTAGGACTTCCTGGCCTCCGCGCCGTTTCACAGGGAAGCTAATTCGTCGCGTGTACAGTCAAAACGCTGAAGTAAGGAACAGTTTGGGTTCGGAAGGGGCTCGATGTTCCTTAGGTTCCTTAAGTGCTGTTCCTCTTGCCCTCCTTGGGAACGGAGGCGCTTTTAGGGGCAAAATGAAACGTCGTTCCTTATTTAGCGTTCCTTCTTTCAGCGGCCCGGATGTACGCAAGACCCGTCACCGTTCATCCGTGGTTGGTGTGTGTGTGTGCGCGCGCGCATGTGTGTGGAAACGCGTGCGTGCGGAGCCCTCTGCATGCGTTGTCATTCACGCGCAGAGGGGGTCTTCATCAGTTGCGCCTCGTCGAAGGCCTGCCAGGGGTGCCCGAGTCGTCGCGATCGGCTGCCAGTGGCCCGAGTTCTGGCCCGAAAACCACTTGCGACGATGGGATCGGACCAGAGGGGGGCCGGTCGAGACAAAAGGGGACATACCCGAGCGTGTTTCGTCCGTGTTGGAGCCTTTTTCGGCCACGAGTAGAGGGGGGTGGGGGGAGGGGGGAGGGCTTCTTAGAAGCGCCCCTGCTTCTTAGAAGGCGCGGGCCTTGTCCATAGATGTAAGGCCGGCGCCTTCTAAGACGCAGCCTCCTTCTAAGAAGCCCTCCTCCCTCCCCCCACCCCCTTGTGCGCGCCGCCAACTTTGGCACGAGTGCGTCGGGGCCTGCCCGACGGCATCTTGAAGATGGCCACGACGCCCGTGCAGCGGGCGGTTGCCCAGGTACCGCGGCGCGCCCACCTGCGAAGCCGAGGGCGACGGCAACGCGAGGAGCAAGGCTTGAAGCATTCTCGGTTGTGTGCTAGGCCTCGGTTTCGGTTGGTTTGGTTGGGGGGAGGAGTTATGTGTGCAAGGCGCGTGGTTGTGGCTCTTCGCCATCTCGGCGCGTTCCCAGAAGGACCGGAGGGAGAGGAGGATTCCCCTCCCGTTCTCCCGCCCCGGCAATCTGGCCTCAGCGGGTACCCAGAGTGGGGCATGGGGGGAGGTCAACAGCGCGGCTTGGAGGTTCACCTTGTCCCGCTGTTGAGCTATTTTTGCTGTTGGTAGTCTAGGTCCTCAGGTGTGCAGGAGTACAGGGAAGACCAGGAGGATTAGGAGGAGGAAGAGGAGGAGGTGGAGGAGGGAGGAGGAGGAGGAATAACAACAAGAGGCATATGGAGATATGCATAATAAGGAATAATATACATAATCATGATAATGTTAAGAAGAAGACGGAGGCGAATAACACACATACTAATACAACGAATAACGACGAAGCATACTACTAAAACTACGACGACTACGACGACTACTAATACTGTTGCTGCTGTTACCACTACTACTACTACTACTACTTCTACCTCTACTTCTACTTCTACCTCTACGACTACTACTACTACTACTACTACTACTACTACTACTACTACTACTACTACTACTACTACTACTACTACTACTACTACTACGTTACTACTACTACTACTACTACTACTACTACTACTACTACTACTACTACTACTACTACTACTACTACTACTACTACTACTACTACTACTACTACTACTACTACTACTACTACTACTACTACTACTACTACTACTACTACTACTACTACTACTACTACTACTACTACTACTACTACTACTACTACTACTACTACTACTACTACTACTACTACTACTACTACTACTACTACTACTACTACTACTACTACTACTACTACTACTACTACTACTACTACTACTACTACTACTACTACTACTACTACTACTACTACTACTACTACTACTACTACTACTACTACTACTACTACTACTACTACTACTACTACTACTACTACTACTACTACTACTACTACTACTACTACTACTACTACTACTACTACTACTACTACTACTACTACTACTACTACTACTACTACTACTACTACTACTACTACTACTACTACTACTACTACTACGACTACTATTGCTACGAGTTCTACCCGCAAGGGCTTCGCCCTCTGCCGCCGGCCCCCTACCTCGGATAATGCGATATGCGAGAGCTATGTCATGCGGCCTGGGCGCCGTCGTGAAGCAGCTTCGGAACTTCATGCGAGGCTGATTGGTAATCGGCAAAACCAATGGACTTGTCTTGTGAGCCTGACGCCGCCAATCTGCGTGAGGGGTTCCAGTGAATTGCAGAAATGTAACAAATCCATTGTGTTTTTGGACCCTGACCCTGCCGATCTGTGTAAGGGGTGCCAGCAAATTTTAAAACATGTGGCGAATCCTCAATGTTTTTGGACCCTGACCTTGTCGATCCGCGTGAGGGGTGCCACCGAATTTCAGAAGAATTAAGAATCTCTTGGGTTTTCGGACCCTGACCCCGCCGATCTGCGTGAGGGGTGCCATCGAATTTCAGAAATGTGGCAACTCCCATGTGTTTTTGGACCCAGACCCCGCAGATCTGCGTGAGGGGTGCCACCGAATGTCAGACATGTTGCAACTCCCATGTGTTGTTGGACCCTGACCCCACCGATCTGCGTGAGGGGTGCAGCCGAATTTGAGAAATGTACCACATCCCGTTTGTTTTTGGACCCTGACCCTGCCGATCTGCTAAGGGGTGTCAGCAAATTTTACAAATGAGGCAAACCCTATGTGTTTTTTGGACCCTGACCCCACCGATCTGCGTGAGGGGTGCCCGCGAATTTCAGAAATGTGGCAAATCCCATATGTTTTTGGACCCTGACCCCGCCGATCTGCGTGAGGGGTGCCAGCTAGACATGTGGCAAATCCCATGTGTTTTGGAATCCTGACCCCGCCAATTTGCGTGAGGGGTGCCAGCAAATTTTAGAGATGTGGCACATTCTTCGTGTTGTGTGGACCCTGACCCCGCTGATCTGCGTGAGGGGTGCCACCGACTTTCAGAAATGTAGCAACTCCCATTATTTTTGGACCCTGACCCCGCCCATCTGCGTGAGGGGTGTAATTTGTTTGATCCACCCCAGCAATTCAGAGCATACGCTCAGGGCGTGGTACAAATGTCCGTTTTTGTTCCATCAGAATCAGCAAGCAGCACCACGAAGCAACTGTACAGAAGCATACGAAACTCAGGGTACTAGTGGTACTACTACTACTGACTACTACGCTACTACTACTACTACTACTACTACTACTACTACTACTACTACTACTACTACTACTACTACTACTACTACTACTACTACTACTACTACTACTACTACTACTACTACTACTACTACTACTACTACTACTACTACTACTACTACTACTACTACTACTACTACTACTACTACTACTACTACTACTACTACTACTACTACTACTACTACTACTACTACTACTACTACTACTACTACTACTACTACTACTACTACTACTAACTACTACTAACTACTACTACTACTACTACTACTACTACTACTACGACTACTACTACTACTACTACTACTACTACTACTACTACTACTACTACTACTATACTACTACTACTACTACTACTACTACCTACTACTACCTACTACTACTACTACTACTACTACTACTACTACTACTACTACTACTACTACTACTACTACTACTACTACTACTACTACTACTACTACTACTACTACTACTACTACTACTACTACTACTACTGCGACCACTACAACAACTACTACTACTAGTGCTACTACTACTACTACTACTACTACTGCTACTACTACTATTATTATTACTACTACTACTACCACCACTACTATTACTACTACTACTACTATTACTACAACCACCACCACCAGAGCCAATACTGCTATCCCTACTAGTATTATTCATACGACTGCTAATATTATGGCTAATGATAAGAATACTAGTGAAATTATTCCCCAATCAGAGCTTGCCTCTGTAGGGGTCCTAGCGGATATAAAGCTGAGGTGAGGTGAGCGGCCGATTTCGGTGGCCGGGGCCGGGTGCCCGGGTGCCCAGGTGTGTGGCCGATTTCGGTGGCTGGGGCCGGGTGCCCGGGTGCCCGGGGGTGCCCGGGGGTGCCCGGGTGCCCAGGGGTGCCCGGGTGCCCGGGGTGCCCAGAAGTGCCCGGGGGTGTCTAGCCCAATAGCCCTGTATCCTTATAGCCCAATAGCCCAATCGCCTTGTATCCCTATAGCACTATACCCCTATAGCCCTATAGCCCTATAGCCCCAATAGCCCCATAGCCCCATAGCCCTATGCCCTATAGCCCTATGGTACTAAAGCCCTATAGCCGTATATAGCCCTGTAGCCCGAATAGCCTTTTAGCCCTTAGCCCTATAGCCCTACAGCCCTGTAGCCCTATAGCCCCATAGCCCTAAAGGCTTCTAGCCCTATATCCCTATGGCCACATCGCCCTATAGCCCCATAGCCCTAAAGCCCTAAAGCCCCATAGCCCCCCCCCAAAAAATATGATTGTTTTTTTCTCTGGTATCATTCTTATTACTATTAATAAATCTATTCTTTCCAAACAACATAATCATTGTCATGATCATACGCATATTAAGAATATGATGAATACTGAGAGGAGGAGGAGGAGGAGGAGGAGGAGGAGGAGGAGGAGGAGGAGGAGGAGGAGGAGGAGGAGGACGAATAAGAAACAGGATATTAATAATAATAATGATCATTATAATAATAATAGTAATAATAATACTATTACTAATAATAAGAATAACACATGGAAGAGGAGGAGGAGGAGGAGGAGGAGGAGGAGGAGGAGGGATGAGGAGCAGGGGCAGGAGGAGGAGCAGGAGGAGGAGGAGGACAAGGAGGAGCAACGGGAGGAGGAGCACGACGACCAGGGAGGAGGACGACGAGGAAGGAAGAGGACGGGATGACGACACGATCCGTCGTCATCCTCCGTCCGTCCGCAGGGCCGACCAGGAGAGGTTGCACAGCAAGTATCGCTTCATGCAGCCGAACCCCGTTTCGGCGCGCAGCGCGCCCGCGCTCACCTCGCCTTCCACGCGCCTCGCGGATGAGCGCTCCCCTTGGATTTCTCGCCATGGAGGTCGGAGGAGGGAGGAGGGAGGAGCAGGAAAGGGAGGAGGCGAAGGCGGAGGCGGCGGAGGAGGAGGATGAGGTGGAAGGGGAGTCGTCTGCCCAAACAATTGCTGGGTTGTAAATGTTTCAAAACATGTGATTCAGTCTGTCAGTCAGTCCTCCCTTCGCTCGCGCCGCGATGCCAGTGCTGCAGCGTTGGACTGGATTGGTCGACAGGCGCAAATGTGCAGAGTGACGCATGTTACCGTCGGTCTAGCACAGACCCAGCCAATTCAAAGGTCAACTTATTAGTATCGGCACTTGTCCGTGGAGCCATGCCAGAGGTTTGGCTTCATGGAGTTATTGCAGTTCTTCGTTGGCTGCGCGATGAAGTTTAACTGCGCTCTGCTGTGGACCGTGGCCACAAGCACACCAACGGTACATCCGAGGCGTCAGTTTGGCTATCGATTAGCCCCCCAGCGGCCAGAACATGATCATGGAGGACAGGCTGCTAGAGGCAACCGGGGTCACCAAAAGCATGCAATCGCTTGTGGCGGTGCAGAAGGTATTTATGTTCGAGTTGGGGATGTTCCTGCACTTGACCGAGCTCTCCCTGTACCCGCCGTTTCTGCTCCTCGCCCATGTGCTTTGGTGGCCGTTTCAAGTTCTCCTCATCGAGGCGGTCATGAACCGTGGCGGAAGGGCACAGGCAAGAACAATTGCCAAGACATACTCGTAGACATTCCCAGTGCTAGGCTACGTCGTGCTTTCTCGATCTTACTGGTAAGGGCAAGGGCACGGAAAATGAGCATAACGTCCCTGGGCTCTTGCAGGAGCATTATTCCCAGGAGGGGCGCGTTCGAGATCCATGCCGCACGGCCGTGCCCACCTCGAATGTGTTGCCACCCCCCGGCAAGGGCACAGGCAAGGGCAACGCCGCGTCGGCGTAGACGCCAAGAAGGTAGCATGCCAGAATACTGGATGGTTTACAAGTGCGGCGCCGCTTGACGTTGTACGCTAGAGCATTTGCTCATTTCTTGGGCCCTGGAGGAAAGGGGAGGGTTATGTTCGAGTGTTGGGGCGGGTGTGGTTGCGTCTGCGTGGCGTTGTCTCGCGTGCGTCTATGGCGGGAGGAGGAGGAGTCGGAGCACCCCACGCCTTCCCACAACGCCTCAGCATAACTGCTGTGGGTGAGGGGAATGAGGAGGTGGGGTGCGAACTGAGACGTGTCTCCCTCCTGCTCGCGCTGCGCGCGCGCGGCCGCGTCTCTCTTTGCGCGTGCGTGGAGCGTGGGGGCTCTTTCCGATCCGATCCGAGGTGGATGAGAAGGATGAGGGGGAAGGTGTACGTCGGAGCGCCCAAGGCCGTGGATGATGATGGTGATGGTGGTGAATATGATGATGCTAGCGGTGGTGATGATGATGGTGGTGCTGGTGATGGTGGTGATGTCGATTCCGATGCCCATGATGCTGATGCGGATGTTGATGATTATGTCCGTGGTGATGAGGACGATGCTGATGATGGCGATGCTGACGACGCTGGCGACGCTGGCGATCATGAAGAGGAGGAGGAGGAGGAGGAGGAGGAGGAGGAGGAGGAGGAGGAGGAGGAGGAGGAGGAGGAGGAGGGGATGTTTGCAGCAGCGGCCCATCGGAACCGACGCGCCCAGACTCGGGGCCAGTTCTTCCCCGCCAGCCCCGCGCGCAGACGTCGCGCATAGCTGATCAGAAGTCATTTCGTTTCTCCCTGTTCCATTCTTTCGCGCACCAGGATCCCCCGGGCCGCGGCGCCTGCCTGGCCCTCGCCAGGTTATGCTTGCCAGCCTGCATCAGCGCTCCGTTGCGCTCCTTCGCGGGAGTAATGTTGCCCCCCCCCCCCCCCCCGGATCGCCCCGCGCGGCGTACAGTGGCGGGCCTCAAAGGTCGCGTCGCACTTGCGGGCGTGGCTCAGGGAAATTGTTTGGCGCCCCACTTGCGAACTCCTTCCGGCGAGCCACTGCGCGCTCTTGATCTTCGGCGCCCTCGAGCCGCAGCTCTCGCGCGCGGAGAACCTCGCCTCGTCCTGCGTTTTTTGCATCGTGCCCTTGACCAGATTCAGACGGCGGACCTTCTGGTTCACTGGCTCCTTCTTCTTCGACTTCGACGCTGAGCGACGCGGCTGCGCAGCCGCTGCCGCCATGAAAGTCGCTGCCGCTCTCGCTCTGATAGCCGCCGCGACCCCCTCCGCCCATCGAGCTCTCCTCGCCTTCGCATTCGAGACCTGCGCCTCCTCTGCGGTGCCCCCCGATAGGTCGCCCGCGAGGCCGTCGCCCATGAAGTCGAAGGGGTCCGCGCTGGCTTGGATGAGCGGTTCGGTTCGGCCGTCATGTGGTTCTCGACCTTGGTAATCTCCTTCTGGTTGCTCAGCTTCGCCTGCTTGACGTCGACCCCGAGGCCTATGTGCGACTTGGGCTTTCTTCCAGCCCCCAGCTTGTCCACGCGTAGCTCGAGTCTGCCATCTGATCTCCCGCCATTCACTTGATCCCCCAGACTAGCTGGCCGCTGCGCGCGCGTGCTTGGGTGGGCGCGGCCGCAGAGATGCACCGGCCGACGCCAAGCATGCATCGCAATCGCCACCGCGTGGTTTTTGCAAAACCAAATTGCGGGCGGGGTGGGTGGGATGTTTGCGAGAACATGGGATGTGTCAGCTCGTTTGTTAAAATCAATTGCACCACGTAGACTGCTACACATTGGTTGCGCCACATAGGGCGCTACGCATTAATTTGACCACATCAAGTTACCTAACAGCGAAGACTGATAGGTTTCTAGTGGTGTCAAAAAAGAGCATCTGATGACTCAGAAGGGAGGTCTGGGCGGCATCCGGACAGCGAGGGCCGGGCTCAGGGCCGGGCTCGTTTTAAACAAAACAGTCTCACACTTCGTGCTCTTCGACCCCCCAGAAGTCAATTCCCGGGCCACATTTTGAATGCCCGAAACCAACTGTAGGCCACTTCGTGCTCTACGACTTCCCAGAACTCCATTCCCGGGCCACATTTTGGATGCTCGGAGCCAACTGTAGGCCTCTTCGTGCTCTTCGACTTCCCAGAATTCCACTCCCGGGCCACATTTTGGATGCTCGGAGCTAACTGTAGGCCACTTCGTGCTCTTGGAATTCCCAGAACTCGACTCCCGGGCGACATTTTGGATGCCCGGAGCCAACTGTAGGCCACTTCGTGCTCTTCGACTTCCCAGAACTCCATTCCCGGGCCACATGTTGGATGCCCGGAGCCAACTGTAGGCCACTTCGTGCTCTTGGACTTCCCAGAACACCAGTCCCGGGCCACATTTTAAATGCCCGGAGCCAACTGTAGGCCACTTCGTGCTCTTGGAATTCCCAGAACTCGACTCCTGGGCCACATTGTGAATGCCCGGAGCCAACTGTACGCCACTTCGTGCTCTTCCACTTCCCAGACTTCTAAGACTCATCATCTTCATCATCATCATCGTCCCCGTAGCCTTCTTGGCTACAACCCTGCTTTCGAAGATTTCTTTTCAAAGGAACTGCGCAGCGCCTACTGCACACCTCAATGCCAGGACATGCTGATAGTTCTCGGTCTGGCGGCGGTGCTCCTGACCCTGCTGCATTGAACAGCGGTGCTCCTCAGCCTGCGGCAGGGAACAGCGCTGCTCCTCAGCGTGCTGCATTGAGCGGTCCTCTGCAAACGCTCGTCGAGCACGTGAAGCAGTTCGGCCGGATACCGAAGCGAAATCATGGAACGTCCGAACAAGAACGGGCCGAAAACAAGTTGGCCAAACGTTTCTCGGACCATCGCGACCGCATCCCCAAAGACATCACTACTACTTCTACTGCTACTACTACTGTTACTATTACTGCTGCTGCTGCTGCTGTTGCTGCTGCTAGTGTAGCTATGGCTACTGCAACGACTGGCAGTGCCACTGCGACTGCCGCTGATGTTGCCACTGCGACTGCCACTGCGAATCCGAATGCGACTGCGAGAACACCGGAACTTTACAACAGCACTCTTACATGAATTCCACAGGCAATGTTTCCAGCTATGCTTCTACACATCGCTGTTAGGTTGCTTTGCCGGGGTAATTTTTTGCCAACGAGAGAGTGGACTCTACCCCCGCCCCCTCCCCGGCATTGTCACCTCCCCTTTCGTAACGCAATGTGCAATTCGAAAACCTGCGTCGCCTCCCCCCCCCCCCCCCGCCATCCTCTGCAACAGATCATGCGCGCGCAATCTTTCGCCGCGAGTTACACGTTTACAAAAATACTTCGTAAAGAAGATATCCGGGTGAAGGACCCAACCAGATGTAATTCTTCACGCTTCGCGTATCCCCACCAGCCCATCTCAAAACAACAATTCTTGCGAAGCATGCCGACAGTCGTGTTTTTCAGGCGTGTTTCCGCCTGCCCCCGCATATCTCCCCTGTTCCTCCTTCCTCCCGCCTCCTTGCACATCCTCCTTGTGGTGGGAGCGGGAGAAGGACGAGGCGGAGGAGGAGGGAGAGAAAGCGGTGGGAGGCAAGAGGGATTTAGCGGAGACGACGACCACAGCGATGATCCTAACAACGACGACGCACCCGACGACGACGACGATATCGACCGCGACGACGACGACGACCACAACCGCGACGACGACGACGACGACGTCGTCGACGACGACGACGACGACGGCGGCGCGCGACGACGACGACGACGACGACGACGACGACGACGACGACGACGACTGGTGGGAGTCGTTGGGGCCCCTCGTGGTGTGAGTCGTTCGGCCCCATCGTCCTTGTGTGAGTCCTTCGGGCCCCTCTTCCTGGTGTGAGTCGTTCGGGCTCCTCGTGGTGTGAGTCGTTCGGGCCCCTCGTCCTGGTGTGAGCCGTTCGGGCCCCTCGTGGTTTGAGTCGTTCGGGCCTCTCGTCCTGGTGTGAGTCGTTCGGGCCCTTCTTCCTGGTGTGAGTCGTTCGGGCTCTTCGTGGTGTGAGTCGTTCGGGCTCTTCGTCCTGGTGTGAGTCGTTCGGGCTTCTCGTGGTGTGAGTTGTTCGGGCCCCTCGTCCTGGTGTGAGTCGTTCGGGCCCCTCCTCCTGGTGTGACTCGTTCGGGCTCCTCGTGGTGTGAGTCGTTCGGGGCCCTCGTCGTGGTGTGAGTCGTTCGGGCTCCTCGTGGTGTGAGTCGTTCGGGCGCCTCGTCCTGGTGTGAGTCGTTCGGGCCCCTCCTCCTGGTGTGAGTCGTTCGGGCTCTTCGTGGTGTGAGTCGTTCGGGCCCCTCGTCCTGGTGTGAGTCGTTCGGGCTCCTCGTGGTGTGAGGCGTTCGGGCACCTCGTCCTGGTGCGAGTCGTTCGGGCCCCTCGTAGTAGGTAGTAGTAGTAGTAGTAGTAGTAGTAGTAGTAGTAGTAGTAGTAGTAGTAGTAGTAGTAGTAGTAGTAGTAGTAGTAGTAGTAGTAGTAGTAGTGGTAGTAGTAGTTAGTAGTAGTAGTAGTAGTAGTAGTAGTAGTAGTAGTAGTAGTAGTAGTAGTAGTAGTAGTAGTAGTAGTAGTAGTAGTAGTAGTAGTAGTAGTAGTAGTAGTATATAGTAGTAGTAGTAGTAGTAGTAGTAGTAGTAGTAGTAGTAGTAGTAGTAGTAGTCGTAGTAGTAGTAGTAGTAGTAGTAGTAGTTGTAGTAGTAGTAGTAGAAGTAGTAGTTGTAGTAGTAGTAGTAGTAGTAGTAGTAGTAGTAGTAGTAGTAGTAGTAGTAGTAGTAGTAGTAGTAGTAGTAGTTGTAGTAGTAGTAGTAGTAGTAGTAGTAGTAGTAGTAGTAGTAGTAGTAGTAGTAGTAGTAGTAGTAGTAGTAGTAGTAGTAGTAGTAGTAGTAGTAGTAGTAGTAGTAGTGTAGTAGTAGTAGTGTAGTAGTGTAGTGTAGTAGTAGTAGTA
>CAUYUJ010014422.1:0-7500 GCA_963575745.1 Prorocentrum cordatum
GACCCGACCCGCCCGTTAGGGCCCGCCCGACCCGACCCGACCCGCCCGTTGGGGTCCGCCCGCCCGACCCGACCCGACCCGCCCGTTAGGGTTCACGCGTGTCAAGCGTACGCGCACCATACTTTAATGTCGCGCCGCCCGTTAGGGCCCGCCCGACCCGGCCCGACCCGCCCGTTATAAGGTCCGCCCGACCGACCCGACCCGACCCGCCCGTTAGGGTTCACGCGTGTCTAGTGTACACGCACCATACTTTAATGCCCCGGTCACGGTCACGGTCACGGTCACGGTCACGGTCGCGGTCACGGTCACGGTCGCGGTCGCAGTCACGGTCACGGTCACGGTCACGGTCACGGTCACGGTCACGGTCGCGGTCACGGTCACGGTCACGGTCACGGTCACGGTCACGGTCACGGTCGCGGTCACGGTCACGGTCACGGTCACGGTCACGGTCACGGTCACGGCCACGGTCACGGTCGCGGTCGCGGTCATGGTCGCGGTCACGGTCACGCTCCCTTCTTCTTCTTCCCGCGCACGCCAGCCTGCGCTGCAGGACGGTCGCGGTCGCGGTCGCGGTCGCGGTCGCGGTCACGGTCACGGTCACGGTCACGGCCACGTTCCCTTCTTCTTAACATCAAGGAAGAAGGCGAACGTGACTTGATCCAGCGCCGCGCTCACTCCCGGCCCCTACCACCGTCCGCATCACATCCCCCACTGTTGTTCCCAGCACCACTGTCCTCACCACCACTGTCCCCGCTGGTTCCACCACCGTCCCTGCTGTCCCCACCAGTGCCCCCGCCACTGTCGCGCTGTCCCCACTGTCCCCGCCATTGTTTCCACAACGGTTTCCCCACTGTCTCCGCGGCCCCAACCGCTGCCCGACCATCCCCGCTGTCCCCACTGTCCCACTGACTCCTCCGCTGTCCCACTGAGCTGTCCCAGTGTTCCCACCGCTGCCCCCACTGTCCCCACCGCTGTCCCCGCTGTGCCTCTGTCCGATTGTCCCGCCGCCGTCCTCGCCACCGCCTTCGCCACTGCCCCCACCACCATTGTGCCCTCCACTGTCCCACCCTCCTCCTCATTCCCGCTGTCCCCACGCCACTGCCCTCGCCACCACCGTCCCCACCGCTGTCCACTGCCCCCACTGTTCCCACCATTGTCCCCACCACTGTCCCCGCCACTACCGTCCCCACCGCGGTCCCACTGTCCCACTGCCCCCCCCACTATCCCGCGGCCCCCTCGCCGCTGCCCCCACCGCCACCGCCCCCGCCACTGTCCGCACCCCCGCTCGGTTTTCGAGGGGGGGGGGTTCGAACCGGCAGCGCCCCCTTCGGTTTTTGAAAGGGGGGGGGGGGGGGCTCGAACGGGCGGCGACCCCGCCCCCATCGCCCTTTTCATGATGAGCCGGGGGAGGGGGGGGTTCGAACCGGCAGTGACCCCGCCCGGTTTTCCGGAGGGGGGGGGGGGTCGAACCGGCAGTGACCCCCGCGAGTTTCCCGCCAGCAGCGGTAGAACACGCTCTTTCAAATTTCGAAGTAATCGTTGTAACTACCTGCAGATATCCCTCATTGGCCAGTGTCGCCCATCCTCTCTACAAGCAGGCAGCTCGTCTTTGTCGTCATATTGATTATATTATGAGGGAGCGCTCGCTGGTCTTTCTGCTGCTTGTACGAGTTGCTTTCCTGCTGCCCCACATGCGCTGCGAAGCACTCCTGCAATGCAGCGCGCGTGGCCGCTGCGCCAGGGAGGCCGCCTTTTTCCGATTCCATAAATTGATCGCGCGGCAGATTCGAGGCCAGCAGCGCACCCGCCATGCTGCTGAAAATGGCCTCGGCGCACCCCCGCCCGTTTGTGTTCGCCGGTCGCCATCCTGCCCTGATGGGACCTTCAAGATTACAACTACCCTTCTGCGGTCTGCCCCCATCCCGATTGCATCCATTCCACCTGGCAACGCCATCATCTCCTTCGGCCTGTGACACACGCAGAAGATGTCGATCTGGCACCTGTGCGCACAATTATGTGCGTCAACTTATAGCTGTCTTGCATGGGGGACTATGCGATTGCAGCTGCAGGCGTCATCTGGAAACGTCAGTTCCGCAAGAAAAGCGGCCAACGAATATCTGCGATCATTTCGCTCCTCCATCCCATGGACGCCAATGAACTGGTTATCGCGTGAATCGCCGCCAATTTCCAACGCGGCGTTCCCATCGCCAGCTGCCGCAAACATCTGGCCATTGTGGCTCCGCCTGCAATCGGGGGTGGTCCAACTTTGCGCATGCCGCCTGCGTCTTCAGCGCCTGCTGGAAATACACGCGTGAAACATTCAACGTCAGCTCGTGTGCCAAGATGGCTACTCCATTTCGGTCGATCGCCCCTCCAACTCTCAAATTGACGTGGCTGGTTCAGTTGCGACTTGTTCCTCCTCCGCAGACCGCCGGGACTCGCCAACCAGAACAGTGTCTCAATTACCTAAAATTTGCAAGTCAACAAGCACGTCTTGGAACCTCTTCTCGATTTTCATTCATTGGGCGCTTTTCATGAAAAGTCGTAAAAATGTGAATGATGCCGTCGGTTCTCTGGTTGGCTCCATTTCCTTCCGCTGCACTGTAGATGTCGCCGTTTTGTCGTAGCCATAGGCCCGTGGCTTCGAAAGAAAGCAGGCTGGATCATCTCCGCTCACCATCGTTAACTCGCCGCATCCACCTCCGCAGCCTTCACACATTGGCTAAATATTGCCACGACATTTGGTGCATTCTTAGAACACCGCCTCGGGGCCTACTCGTCTTCATCCCTCCTCCCGCCACGCTTCTCGAACCATTCCTCGTTCTCTCCCTGCGCGTGGTCATTGATGTGCGTTCCACTCCCCCATCTGGCTCAACGGCGTTGGCCGCGGCGGTCGCTGCCACCTTGCCCTTCACCTTGACAACGCCCTCATTATCATTATTATTATTATCT
This sequence comes from Prorocentrum cordatum, assembly GCA_963575745.1. Taxonomy (NCBI): domain Eukaryota; class Dinophyceae; order Prorocentrales; family Prorocentraceae; genus Prorocentrum; species Prorocentrum cordatum. Next base: position 2,953 of record CAUYUJ010014422.1, read on the forward strand.
CTTTTTTTTGACAAAACAAATTGATGGTTCTTGCCCTTGTCGATGAGGCGTCCCTTGATCAGACCAAGTGATATGTCTCGGCCTCGTGTTCGGACAAACTTTATTGTCCGAGAGCCTAAGCTTGGTGCCTCCCCCGATGTCCCTCGACGACTCTCGGATACGCTGGTAGAAGCGTTTCTTGACCGCCTCCGTGGTGAACTGGATGACTCCGATGCGCGCCGGGTCCTGAAAGCAAACCTCTCTTCCACGTTGGTCCTCCTCATGTTCCCCTTCAGGAGCCCCTCCACCTTGTCCACCAACTGCCGCTGCTCCAAGCCCTCCGGGGAGCCTCCGACGATCATCTGGCGGGGTCTGGAGTTCTCCTCGTTTCCTTTTGTTGATGGCTGTTCCTGTCCCGTCTTGTGGATGCGCCCCATGTCGGCTCGAGGACTGCGAGCCGACTCCATGGCTGAGCTGGCCATCTCTGAAGCCTTCTCCGCCTGCGCCCAAACGGACCTTATCTCCTCCGTGACCTTGGATACTTCTTTCCGTAATAGCCCCCGTTGCTGTAGCATCACCTGGGGAATCGATCGAATATCCTTCATCCAACGTCCTTCCATATCTTCCTTCCATGTCCCCTGGCCATCAGCTCGTCGTCCTCCTCATCCTCCCATGTGTATGTGCCCGTAGTGCGGTTGAAACGAGGCGCACTACCAATAATATGCCAATCCCCTTTCTTCCCATCCGGCGTGCTGCCCATGGGGTGCTCGCGCTTGTCGATCCGACATGAACCGCAAAATGTGCCGTCAACACGCTCCAAAAGGTACAGCAACACGCCAACAGCACGCGTTGCACGCGGGATAATTTCAGCGCGTGTGTCGCACCCAATGTCGGAAGTACGCTTTAGCTTATCAAGGCAACCGTTACACCCCCCCCCCCCCCACAATTCCGAATCATCTCCACGCTTGTACCAAAGGCCGCCATCCAGTTCCGAAGCGCAGACTATGAAGAGTCCAAGCAAGAATTGCTCGGTGCGCTCGTACATGAGGGAGCCTGGGGTTCCGATATGGTACTCCTCCGTGCTGTCCTCGGCGCCCTTCCTCTCGTGAAGTTGGCTCCTCAAGCGTCGGCGAAATACTCCACGATCACCTCCCAATGGAGTGCCAGGCTGTCGAATGTGCTGCCGACCTGGAAATGGGGCAACGGCATCGTCTGGCGCAGCAGCGTGGGCCATCATGCGCGATGCAAAGTAGGAAGTGGTGCGGGAAAGAAGGTTGATCCTGTAAGAGTGTGAGGGCCTTGAGCGCAAATCCGCATAGGCCACGACAACGCTGGCCCCCAAAACAGCCCTCGAAAGTGGCGACAGGAGGCACAGTTCGAAGCAACCCAGCAGGGATGGCGAGGTAGGAGGCAGGTATGAAGTAGGAATGAAGGAGGAAGGAAGTGGAGAAGGAGGAGGAGGAGGAGGAGGAGGAGACCAGAGTGCTCTAATCAAAACGAGAACCCCACGGAGGAGGTCCGCACTGATTTTTTCGGTCGGCGCTGAGCCCCCCTGCAGGCGCCTCCAGAGCCACCCCTGGCCTCCGAAAGTCTATGTTTGGTTGTGCAGCTGTTTCTTCGACGCTTGAAGCTCCAGAGCGAACCAAAACAAGCTTGAGCAGGCAACGCCCAGCTGGACTTCTGCACGCGCGCCCCGCGCCGCGCGCGCTCCAGAGCCTCCACAGACCGGGGGTGGGACGGGCGCAGGCCCACGTATAGACTCGGCCGCAACACCCCGTCGAGAACCGACAAAAGGCAACTCGTTCATCGCCTTGTCTCGGCGGGGGCTCCATCGACCTCCGTTCCACAGATCCCCAGAGGTCCCGTGTGGCCTGCAGAGAGAGCGGAAAGGCGCGCGGCGCAACTCCCTCCGCGCCTTTGGCGGACGACCCTGCTGTCAAGGCGCCCCCCCCCGTCCCTAAGCTGGACGCTTCGGCTCGGCATTCCCTGCCACGGTGTGAGCAGCCGCGTCTCCTCCGTCGTCGCCTGCTCGAGTACCCTCCGCTGGAGGAGCGAGCCGGGCCCCCCGCGTCCCTGGAGAACCCCGCAAAACGGATGAGCAGTAAACTGTTCGAGGTCCACGTGGATCTCTTGGGTTGGAACTAGACCCCCCGCCCACACGCCTTCCTCGGCGGCCGGAGTGCGCCGATAGCGGCGCGTGGGGAGGGGCTTCCAGCGCCGACCCGATGCATCCGTGCAGACCTCCGACAATTTGCGGCAGGTTCACGTCGCGCTGTCGGCGCTGACTTCTGACACCGCGCCTGGAAACTACCCTCTCATGAAAAACGGCCCGGGACCAGGTCAGGCTGGCGCAGGCCCGCGAAGAGTGCGGCCGTGACGCCCCCTCGAGAACCGAGAGATGGCGACTCGCTGATCGCCTTGGCAGGGTGGGGCATGCGATCAACCTCCGACGACAACTCAGGACCCATCGGTGTCGGCCGACTCCGGGCCACCGGCCGCAGTCGACCGCAGACGGCCCGCCCTGGGGTCGCCGCCGCGCCAGCGCGGCGCGAGCCTGCCGTGCGTCCGCCCGTGGTCGTTAGGAGCTCCTCGGGCCTCCGCTGCGGCGGGGGGCGGCCCGCGTGCCCCCTCCTCGTCCGCGGGCTGCTGCCGCTGCTGCTGCTGCCCCTTCTCGGCCAGCGGAGCGTCCAGGGGCAGCCCGCGGGGGGGAGGCGCTGGGGCAAGGGGGGTGGCCCTCCAGGGACGAAGGCCATCGAGGAGAAGGGACGAGGACGAGGAGAAGGAGACATGATGAGGGAGGAGACAGCATGGTGAGAGATGAGGTTCTGCCCCCACCCTCCTCCTCCAGCTACCCCCCTCCCTCTTCATGCCTCCTGCTCCGTCTCCTCGTTCCTTTTCTCTTCTCTCCTTCTTCTCCGCCCCCTTCTCCTCTTCCTTTTTCTCCCCATTATCGTGATTCCCCCCCTCCTCATAAATCCAATCCATCCTCGACCATCTCCCCCTCCTCCCCCTCCTCCCTCTCCTCCTCCTTCTCCGTCCTCCTTCCTCCTGCTGCTGCTTCTCGTCAGCCTTGTATTCCCGCCCCAATCCTCTTACATGTCAGGCTCCCGCGTGTAGTTCACCTCGTGCATCCTGCTCCCTGAACCAGAGCTCCTCCTTATCCTCCTGGCCCCCTTTGCGGTTCTCCTCATCTCTCGGCTCCCTTCCTACCGCCTTCCCCTCGGCCTCATCATTATCACCCATGGCCCCCCTTCCCTCAATCCTATCCTCAGTGTCTCTCCTCCCTCGTCCTCCTGCTAAGCATGCAATGCTCACCCTCCTCCTCCTCCTCCTCCTCCTCCTCATACTCCTCCGTATTTCCTCTCCCTCGATCTCCTCCTACCCACTTCTCCCCCTCCTTCACTCTCTCAAACACCTCCTCCTCCTTCGGCATCCCACTTCCTTGACTCCTCGCTGTCACACCCCCAGACGTGTCGGCAGGGCGGATCGGGCGTTTCGCCTGCGACGTCCTCGCAATTGGTTGTCCTGAAGCGTGAATTCTGCAACAATTATGAAGACGGGTGGTTTGTTTCAAAATGGCGTTTTCGCCTCAACGCCGCGCACCGTCGTCTTCAAAGTTTGCACTGTTTCAAGGATGGAGGGCGAGTTCTCGAAATGCGGCTCTCGCCTCAGCGCCGCGCTCATTCGTCTTCAAAGTTTGTAACAGCTTGGCGGATGAAGGGCGGGTTGTTTTGAATGTGTGGCTCTCGTCTTAGCGTGGCGTTGCTCGTCTTCTGATTTGGAAACGTTTCGCGGATGGAGGGCGTTTTGCCCAAACTGTGGCTCTCGTCTCAACGCCGCGCACATTCGTATTTAAAGGTCTGCAGCGGTTTCAGGGATTCGTATGGTTGAAGTCCCAGGAACTAGGTTCTGGCAAGATTTCGGATCGTCAGGACCCAATGGTCACACTGATTCGCGGTGTTGAAGTCCCATGAACTCTGTTCTGGCACGCTTGAGAATTGTCCAGACGCAACAGCAACGTTGATCCGCGGCGTCGAAATCACAGGAACTGTGATTAGTACAAGTGAAGATTCTCAGCACGATGTGAGGACTCTCACAGTGAGGGCCATTTCCCGCGACGAAAATAACTTCATGTAGCGACCCATGACACGACAACTTGGAGGGAGGGTTTAGTCTAACATCGTTGACGCGTATTGGGTTTGCACTGGTCCTGCTCCCCCTCCTCCTCCTCCTCCTCCTCCGCCTCCTCCTCCTCCTCCTCCTCTCTCCTCCTCCCTTCCCTCCCACCAAATTGCTCTCGTTTTCATTTTAACTCGCCTCCTCCTCATCCTCCGTGTCATATCTCTTCTCCATATCCTGCCCCTCTCTCCCCTCCGGCTCCGCCTGTGCCTCCCTTTCCCCTCCGGGAAGGCCCGAAGTATGCACCATGCCGTCTGGTCGGCCAAGGGGCTCGGTGTATAGACGCCCCAGCTTCCCTAGCTGTGGGACGCTGGATCGTCTAATTATGCACATGGTTAATCTGCCGAACTCCTTGGCTCCGTGGCCGACCAAGCGACGTAGTGCATCTGA
>CAUYUJ010014422.1:12500-15000 GCA_963575745.1 Prorocentrum cordatum
GAGGAGGAGGAGGAGGAGGAGGGATGAGGAGGGAGGAGGGAGGGCTCCAAGAGGGCTCCCAAAAGGCCCCAAGAGGACCCTAAGAGTGGCCCAGAGAGACCCCAAGAAGGCCCCCAGAGCAGCCCCTTCCGAAACATATAATGTGTTTCGGTTGTTCTTCCCGCCCCCTTCCGAAAAATCAAATATTGTTCGGTTGTTTTTCCCTCTTGCTGCCGTTTCGGGCTCTTTTAGGGCCCCTTGTAGGACGCCAGTCCGCAGGACCCACCAGCACCCCTCGAACGTGGCGGCAGTTTCGCAGATCGCAGCCCCCCCCCCCCAGGCCCCCAGGGATGGCGAGGTCCAATCTGGGCCCCCATAGGACGTCACTCTGCTGGCCCCCCCTGCAGCCCTCGAAAGTTGGCCCTTCTAGGGCATATTTGGGCGCCAACAAACGTCAATAAGAGCCCCAGGAGGGCTCCAAGAAGGCCCCAAGAGGGCCCCAAGAGTGGCCCAGAGAGACCCCAAGAAGGCCCCCAAAACAGCCCCTTCCGAAAAAATATAAATGTTTCGGTTGTTCTTCCCGCCAACTTACGAAAAATAACAGATTGTTCGGTTGCTTTTCCCTCTTGCTGCCGTTTCGGGTTCTGTTAGGGCCCCTTGTAGGACGCCAGTCCACTGGACCCACCAGCACCCCTCGAAAGTGGCGACAGTTTCGCAGATCGCAGCACCCCCCCCCCCAGGGATGGCGAGGTCCAATCTGAGCCCCCATAGGACGTCACTCTGCAGGGCCCCCCTGCAGCCCTCGAAAGTTGGCCCTTCTAGGGCTTATTTGGGCGCCAAGAAAAATCAATAAGGGCCCCAGGAGGGCTCCAAGAAGGCCCCAAGAGGGCCCTAAGAGTGGCCCAAAGAGACCCCAAGAAAGCCCCCAAAGCGCCCCCTTCCCCTAAAGATGTTTCAGGATTTCGATGGATTCGTGCATATTCCTAAGGGTTCCTGACGGAATCCGGAGGAGTCCTGATCCTGAGGATCCTAATGAATCCCAAGGACCCTAAGGAATCCTAAGGATCCTAAGGAATCCTAAGGAATCATGAGGAATCGAAGTACTTCTGAAGAAGAAGTACTTCTGAAGAAGAAAGAAGTACTTCTGAAGAAGAAAGAAGAACTTCTGAAGATCCCATGGTTGTAATTGGTCCCATTTATGGTTGCAATTCGCTCCGAACGGTTGGAATTGGGACCAGTCGGGTGTAATTCGTCCCATTTCGGGGGGAGGGGCGGGGGGAGGAGGAGGGAGGGGGATTTAGGGAGAGAGGGAGGAGGGGGAGGGGAGAGAGGCAGGCCGGAGAAACGCGAGGAGCCACAACCACAGATGGCCCCTCCTCCTCCTCCTCCTCCTCCTCCTCCTCCTCCTCCTCGCGATCCGTCTGGCCCCTATGGGCCGCCAGGCATAGCAGAAAACCGAAACCCCGACACAAACTGAATCCATAGTTTCTCTGATGAAGCTACATTCGGGTGTGGATAAATCGAGAATCTCTGAGATCCTGCGGCTCTTGAGGATGTCTCGGGTGCCGCGGCCTTCTCAGAGCGTTCTCGAACGCTCTCAGAGCGCTGCAGAACGCTCTGGAACGGAGTTATCCTCATCCTAGCCCCGTCAGAATGAGCCCCCTGTTAGGCAAGGAACGCAACTCCCAATCCCCCAACCGGTGGCTTGCCACGAGTCCGGACTTGGGGGCCCAGCCAACCCCAGCAGGCGGCGGCACTAATAAAGCATGCTGGATGGGCGCTACCCTTGCGCACGAAAGAGGAGGAGGAAGAGGAGGAGGAGGAGGAGGAGGAGGAGGAGGAGGAGCAAGTCGAGCCCCTGAGACACACATCCTGTACAAGAGAGGCACGGCGAGCTCGACTTTTCGTCTGGACAGAATCCGCTCAGATTGCGGAGAAGTCTGTGAGGATCCTCATGTGCGCACTCTCGTCGCCGGTAGGATATGTCGAATTCTGGCACCCGCGGTAGGCGCTGGCACAAGAAGAAAACAACATACTAAGCACACTCTTTCGGAGGTTCGGCGGGCTCCTTGAATCGGGCGCTGGACACCCCTTCCTGGCGCGAGCAGCGCCGAACCAAGGAATCCACGCGGACCTCCGAACGATTACGTGTTGACATGTGTTTTCTTCTCCACGCTCGGTGCGTAGAGTAAGATGCCCTCCCCACGCACGAACGCGCGGCTGCGCGCCGCGGACTGCCGTCCAAGCCCGGACTTTTCGGTCACGACGTGCGCACCGCAGAAGGTCCCCAGCCACTGCTCGCCGATGACGGACAGCGTGCCCGCAGCCCCCAGCGTCGCGTAGAAGTCCACGGTGCCCTCGTGCGTGAAGAGCCTGTCGCCGTACTCTGCCTTGGCCATTCTCTGCAGCAGCTTCGAGTCGGTCATAAGGAACCACTTCACGTCGGCGACAGTGCCATTCCAGCCCGCCGCCTGCTCCCTGGCCGCCAGCTTTTCGGCTGCGTGCTGGGCGCACTCGAAGG